>CM025787.1:9662550-9818286 GCA_014636745.2 Centella asiatica | reverse complement strand
TTTTAGACTTAGTCTCTGATGACGTAAGCCTTAGTCTGCGATAGGCAAAACTAGTCTCTGATAGATAAAATCCTTAGTCTTTGACAAGTTTTCTTAGTCTCTGACAAGCCTTTTTGTAAACTCCAACGGATCAAATACACATTTTAACTTGCTGAAGCTTTGATACTCCATTCCAGTAGTTACTTACAAATAAGAAATAATTATATCTCTTTACAAAGAATGAATGAATTACAAACAAAGAGATAACTATTGGCTACAAAACTTCAGTGTTACTAATTAACACTTTCTATACATTTGTACTCTAAGTAATCTAAAGACAATCATCATCAAATTTTCTAAAACCTAACATTTGATCCTTTCAATGTTGATTTGGAAATTGCTTTTGTCAGTCTTGTGTTACCCTCAGTCTGTTGAAACCATTTTTGGTCCCTTTAGTTTTCTTTCTCCAACTTCATTCCAATACAACGGTGTTCTACACTTCCTACCATATAAAGCTTCATATGGTGCCATTCCTATGCTTGCATGGAAGCTATTGTTATAAGTGAACTAGATGAATGGTAGGTGTTCATCCCAATGTCCTCCAAAATTCAAAGAACATGCCCGTAACATATACTCCAGGGTTTGAATTTTTCTTTCAGATTGTCCATCAGTCTGCAGGTGAAATGAAATATTCATGTTCAACCTTTTCCCTAAATTTTAAAAATGACATATGGCTAAGTTCATAAATCCACTAACTCAAGTTTAAAGGCGATATAATTAAAATATAGATGGTTGTCCAATAAGGAGAGATTAGCTACCAAAGAAGCTTCAAGGAGATAAGTTATACACTGCATGTGTGAACACTAATAAAGTAAAATATGGAGATAAGTCATACTTATACACTAGCACGCATATATAGCTGCTGGTGTGAAAATTGTAGAGATAACTTATAGAAACTTGGAGGAACATTTGGAAGTTGGTCCAATCAAAAACCAGGAAGCTCATAGAGATAAGTTATTTACTGCAGAGATAACTTATCATGGGAACTCCAAGAGGAAAAATAAGGGAGCTGATGTGCTAATACACCAGAGATGTTACATAATAGGTTGGCGTGTAAGGAAGGTTATGCAAAAAGAAGTTATGTGTTAGAGCTGCAATTACCAAATAATATCATAGATATTTTTGGAGGTAACTCACTGAAGAAGCTTGGAGAATAAGTGAGCTATGTTTATAAATAGAGACATGAAGTAGCTGAGATAAAATAATAAAGATACAATAAGATATCACTGAGATACACAAAAACACTAGTATACATATTATCTCATATCATATCGCAGCTGTAATAAACTTACAGAGATAGAGAAACAAGTTTTCATAACTTGAGAGAAGCTAGAAATCATATTCTAGAGTGCAACTGTTATTTTCAACAAAGTTGTTAGAAGCTGGTCATTCACATCACTGAGCTTTTGTAAGATTTCATTGATTTATAAAAGTTCAAAAACGCATGTGATATACTATATTCTTTCAATTTCGCAACTTTTAATACAATATATTCACTAAACTCACAAAGTTCGAAAGAATTTTGTGGTCTGTATTCAACCCCCCCCCCCCCCCCCCCCCACCCACCCCACCCCCCACAAACCATCTTGTAGGACAAACAGGTGCAAAGAAAGACCCATTGCACCTAGGTGCTCCTTCAAGATGTAAGAAATTTCTAAGTATTGGAAACTCAAGATGCAAAGTAAGGGGTGACAAGTAAATAATGCATAACAAAGCTAAGATCCAAGGATGGATACCAATGGAGATTTTTTGCAACCTTTTGTAATTTAAAAATTATCAAGTTACAGTTTGATTTTACGTTAATGAAAGCAGTGACAATTTGTTAAGATTCCCTTTAACTTTAACTTATCAAAACTATTTTGTGATTTAACAAGTATATGTCAAAATTAAAAGACAATCACAAAACACCTCAATTTATATTGGATAGTGATATACCTCCCCGATATACCCTTACTCTAGTCCTCAGACTTCTCTCCTAAATCCGAGATTTTATCCACCAAATAAACCCTCCTTTTTCAGGTGGAGAAACCTTTTAAATTTTGTTACAATTTCCATAACTATAAAAAATTATAAAACAAATAAAACAGATACAAAAATTTTATCTTGGACAAACACACTCTTGTATTTTCCTCACAAATATACTTGTATCCACCAAGCATTAGTAATCCTTTTATAAGCCTTAGTCTTGGTATCTGCAAAGTTTCATATCCCTCACTAGTATGCTAGAACCCTAATCCCCTTTACGATCTTAGAACTAAGGTCTTGAGTTACAGACAACTTTCACTACCTCACAAGTTCTAAGGACACTTAAGACTTAACCTTTTTCTTTTTAATAAAAGTTGGTTGGTGATCTATATGCTTCTTTAATTAAGAAAATATAAAATTATGAACAAAATTCAAATGACAATAAAAATAAATTAATACATTTAAGGTTCAATTTTAAGCCATTTGTTAGTTAAAGAAAATATCAAGCTTTGAGTCTTAGAGACAATAGTTATTTCACTACTGAATCTAACTACACCTTACATCGAAGTGACTAGTATTTGGAGTTTTAATATTATCTCAGAATATTTACCACTCGGATTCTTTATTGACCTATGTAGTAATCCTCAAATAATATTTTCTTATCCGTAATAAAGTTAAATATCAATAGATATTTCACTACGGATACCAAACAAGATTTTGTTGGTTTACAAAGTAGTCTTTCAACAGAGTCACAATAATTTTCTCTAAGGAAAGAGGTACTAAGTAATGTTATCTTTGGGAGAACTAAAGATATAACCAGAAGATAACGATTTATATATGCACAAGATTAAGAGGACTTGGGGAAGAACTAGACATGTAATTCAGAAGATGACTAGTATGCGTTCATATATAGGTTCACTTGGTCAAGAGCTATTATCGAAGAGCTCTTATCCAGAAGATGGCTAGTATGCGTGTATCCGCCTGTTCTCGATCCTAACTTTATAGGACAACAAAATATATAGCAAGCATTTTCGAGTGAAAGCAAAGTAAAGTCAGTCAAAGCAATGTATGGATAAGAGTGTCAACCTTATGAACAATTAATTATTTACCAAGTTGCAGTATATAAGGTGTAGAAGTAGAGAAAGCAACAAGATAAATAAATACACAAGTTAAGAATGATATACCGTATGAATGAAACTTGTGTGGATGGTCTAGCAATTTGTGTGCCTTAATATTTTCCAACAAAATCACCTTAGAAGAACACTTGAGGATATGATATGTTGAAGTGATGAGTGTTCTTGACTTTTGAAGTCTAACTTTAAAGTGTTCAAGAATGCAAACTAGCTTTAAAGTGGTTGTGTGTGTGCGCGTGCAAACGTATGTGTGAGAGTGTGTGTTGTCGTGTATATGTGTATATGTATAATCTATGTCTTAGCTATATAGAGAAAGTTCTTAATAATGCTTAAGAGTGATGGTTTTCTCTAAGTGAAGATGGAAGAAGATCTCGATATTTATAGAGAAAATGTGAAGGTGTGATGTCAAAGCAAGTAGCTAATTTAGCTTTATATTTCTCTTTGATTGGTGAATTTAGCAAACTAGGAAGATTAAATTAGCTAATAAATTTGCATTCCTAGTTACCAAAAGGTTAAGTGTGAGCACCAAGTTTCCTTCTCAATTACATTAGCAAAGTTTGATGTAAACATGATCAATAATTATCATTAACTTAGCTAGCTAGGAACAAAAAATTAGTCTTTGATTAGAGCTATCCTAGAGACCAAAAAGTTAAATGTCGGCACCAAGTTTCCTACTTAGTGACACTAATTTATTTGCTAATTTAGGCGTTGTTCATCTGATGTATCTATCAAGTTAGTTCCATGATTTGAATTTTGAAATTCAAATTGTAAAGTTGTTGTTACAACTTTCTTTTGCTAAATTAGATGTATTCCTCAATGTAAAACACAAGTTTTTCTTTCTAAATCTTAACAAAATTAGCTAGTGACTTTTACATAAAAGAAGTTTCACTTAAGTTGATAAAAGTCATTTTCAAAGCTAATTTAGTTATTAAGTAGGTTGGTAGAAATGTTAATTTAGGAATAAACTTTATAAGAATATTTAACTTTTCTTTTCAACTTATGACAAAGTTAATAATGGACAAGTAGTTTCGTGTAAGTTCAAAAAAATCATTCATATAAATATTTTAGATTAAATAAGTTACTAATGAGATATTTAAGCATTAAGGTTTTTCATAACTTCAAAAAGCATAAATACCTATTTTGATTTAATTCTTCATTTTAAGACAAAAGTATTTCTTAATATTACTAGATATTTTCTTATAAAATATATCATTTAAAAATACTTATGAAAATATTCTACATATGTATAAATTATGTTTGATTAATATATATGTCCTATGGAGACGAACTACCTGATTCTACCTAAATGCAAGATTTTCTTTATTTTATTTTGTTATCATCAAAACTTAATATTTCTATATTTTTTAGGCTCTCTCAATCTCCCCCTTTTTAATGATAACAAAACCTATGAAGCATTTAAAAATTATGATTACTCCCCCTAGACACAAGAATTTCCCAAAATACTAAACTCCCCCTAACTATAAGAAAATCTTCCTGCCTAGAGAGGTTAGTAATTGCAAATTTTTAAAGAAAATCTTAAATGAATAGGACATTGATAGATCAAACATTGATGATATGATCATCAGTTTTCAAGCATAAGTAATTTTCATTTTCAAGCATACATATTATGATCATGAGTTTTCAAGCTATATACATTTTATTGCAGATGAATATTAGCAAGTAAATATTTCATCTTTTCAAATATTTCATAAAATACTTCTCCCCCATTTTTGTCATTGTCAAAAAAAAATGTAAACTTTACTTTAGTATATTAGGTTATACAGATCACTTTAGCAAATTGCAAAATTTTGGAGCACAATTTTTTTTAGCATTTTGAAATAAGGCATATGAACTCACAAGTGTCACACATGTACAAATTTAATATGAACAGAATAGAGTAGATGTGAACACTGTGGACAAAAGTCACAAATTTTCTGAGGCCTATTGTATAAGTTCATTTATCATAAGTTCATTTACTCACTTATAATAGAATTTACTTACTTATGAACTTACTTATCATAAGTGCATTTACTCCCCCTTTTTGGAGTAATTTTCTTGTTATGCACATGATAGAGAATATTCAAATACTAAATTATAGAGATATCGCGTTGTGATTGATGTTAGCAAAGATAAACATGTATGGCAATCAAATAGCTCAGAGCACAAGCTTCAAGATGAACAGTCATATACTAGTCAAAAGTTTTCTTCGATTGTCAATTTTAGTAGATATAAAGTGCACCATTTCAAACTATATGTTGTATTTTCTAGTATATTTGTTAGGAATTATGTTGTTGATGATGATGATGTTATTATTCTTTTTAATAACTATGTACTTGTAAATACTCAAGGTGTTTTATAAACCTTAGTATATTTGCACAAATAAGCATTCACTGATAGACAATTTAGTCTGTCAGGGAATAGTCATTACTGTACTAGGCAAGTCATCAGTGGTTATCTCAAACAACTTGTTAGTGTCAGGGAATATCTGATTGTACTTAATGTTCAAGTGTTTCGCATATCAGGCATTCATGAATAAGCCAACAAAGTATCAATGGTTAAAAATGTTAGTATTCAAAAAGGCATCAGTGGTTAAAGCTGTTAGGGGATACCGTCAGGGGATAGCCTGAATACTGCATCAGTGGATAGCATCAGGGCTTAACATCAGGGGAACAAGAAGCACTGAACTAATTCTGCATCAGGGATTAGCATAAGTAGATAATGAAGTACTAATCAAGTGTATCCATGTTGTTCATACACTAGAGAGAGAAACTTTGTAATTGTTCTTGAGAGAGAGAGTTATAAAAAAATTGTAGCCAGAAGTGTGAACAAAGAGAAGTTGTATTTACTTATAGAATTGTAATTGTTTAATCACTTATTGATTATACAAATTCAAAAAAAAACCCAAGTTATAATACAATTATTTTAACTTGAATTCTTTTGTGTTCATTTTAATCTCAGTACTATTTTTTGTGTTCATCCTCATCAAGGGATAACTGTACAGCTATTACAGTTTTTATTTGTCAAGTTTTAAAAAGCATAAAGTTTGTGGTGTTTGTATTCTTCCTCCTTCTACAAACTATTGAGCTTGTTTAGTTATAACAAAATTAACCAAACATTCGTTGGTAGCACATGACATATAGCACATATAACTAGTTTACCAGCTGTAAAATTATTTAATGTGTGATCTGAGTAGAGAAAGAACTTTTGTCATAATATTATTTTAACAAATTACTTAGTCCTTCCTCTGTGATAGTAAATCATAGTTGTTTTTAGGAGAAACCATTTACTAGAATTGTTGAATTCATGTAGTCACACACTAACAATCTCATATTGTGCAGTAAATAAGCTAGTTTCCCAATTAGAGAGCATTCAATAAATTTGGCTAGCAACATGAGATATAAAATCAAATATGTGTTTGACGGGTTACAAGTTATCTTATACCTTTTTATTTTTGTGATAAAAAGAACACACATAATTTACTTTATGTTTTGACAGAGCATGATTTAATATGACAAAGCTAAACTTTCAAGTTGTTCTTAGTTAAACATACACAAGCAGCTAAGTATTTTTGAACTAAAACTGCAATAAACCATAAACAAAGAGCAAAATGCATTCATAGAACCATGCTTAGGTCTAATACAGAAGGGTCTACTTGGACAGTTGTCCAACAAAGTAAGATAGCTTCATAAGATGCATACAAGAAAATGACAGAACACATACAAAAGAAACTGATAGCTTGTCAGAAATCCAAGCACACAACAAGTTCACATGCTTCAAGTGTTGATAACAAAAAAACTAGTACATGTAACTTGACTGCTACACTTCTACTGATAAGCTTCTCTAATCCAACTCATCAAGATGTAGTCCATCTTCAGAATCCACAGTGATTTGACCCATTTCATGAAGTGCTGAAGTAGATGCAATGCAAGTGGGATCAGTGGCCATGATAGGTTGAGATGATGTAAGTCCAGAGGATGGAAAGTTAGGGACAGAGAGCTTGGATGGCCCAAGTGCAGTGAGTGTATCAGGTGCTATGGACTGTGGTGCGGGGGTGCAAGAGAAAGGGTCAAGCTTTGTGAGTTAACAGTGGGAAAAGTTAAGGGAGGAGTATTTGATGAGGCTCCACTCACAATGATAGAGACGAGGGTGTTTAAATGAGATTGGAGATTTATGATTGTTTCAATCAAGATGAGGTGGATTGTCTTGTATACTCAACCACCTTCTCAATTCAATCTACCTTAGACATCAGGGCTTCATGATTAGAGGAATGATGTTTGAAAACAACCTCACGAGATGAAAACTTAGACATAACATCATCCACTGACACGCCTTCCCTTGTTTCCTCTTCTCCCTTCAACGGTTTAAATTTTAAAATGGAAGAGGGAGGAAACTTGACCCTAGAACTATTAATCTCTTTTGACACATAAAAACAAGAATCATTTTTTAGATTAATTTTGTTATAGTGAGATTTTTTTGTCAACAGGAGACCATAGGCCATGCTTTTGGCATGATGACACTAGATATGTAACATCATTGCTAGATATGTTTTTCCTTTTTCGGTGAATTCAACTTTGCTCTTGTGAAGCTTACAAGATTCAAAAACTGAAAGAAATTGGAAAAAAAAAAAAAAGTTTCCTTTTGCTTTCAATTTCTTGGTGTGAACACCTACTAACTATGATGCAATGGCAAAACAGATTGTTATGTCGCTCCTCTTTCCCCATTGATCTCTTTCTTGAGTTGTAACACTGAGATATTTGTGATTACTTATCTTGATTTTCTAACTTACACATTTGTAATGTAAGTTTGAATAACCTAATAACATTCTCCATATGTATCGAGTTTTATGTATTAATAGGGAGATATTTGTGCATTGATAAGCGAGTCTTTCAAATTTCAAATAAGATTTTCGAAAATAAGATAATTTCATTTACTTGGTCAAGTCTGATGAAGTGAGACTAAAGAAAATCCCCTCTAATACTAGATTATGTAATATATTAATGATACTCCGAGGAAATGGAGCGTAAAGCAAAGCTAATCTCGACTAAGATTAATACAACGTACTTTTACTTTTGAGTTATACTTTTTTATTTTAAAATATTATCTAAATTAAAACATAAAATCATAAGAGGATTTATTGAATATTAAACTACACTCCTTCTGTCCATTTTTTTTAAAGTTTTTGCATACTTAGTAATGAATAATTATTGTCATTTATAATTAATCATAATGATAATTTAAACTATCTAATTAAATTTTATAACATCATTAATGTTATACAAATTACTTGAAATTTTTTAAAACTAATTAATTAAAAGCGCATGTTAGAGTTATATTTTGTTTCTTGTGAAAAATGAGAATGTCGTATAAATTAGAAAAGTAAGAAACACTAAAAAGTTCATGGCGGGAGAGAGTATTGTTTTAGGTTATGGTTTAACTAAAGCATATTTTAAAATGATTAAAGGACATAAAAGATTTTATCTGTACAAACTCCACATATTTATACTACGATAATATTAAACTATGTTACTAGCCGCTACATAAAATCAATTATTATAACTATACATTATCTATCTATTACTATACAATATTTCTTCAAGATGATTTCGTTTTTTAAAACAATCTTATTATTTGTTAGAACTAAATAAGCTCTGAATGTTTGTATAAAGGGGGAATTGAATACAAACACTCAAGACTTTTTGCTCTTTAAAAATTTGATAAGCACTGTCGGAAATAGCTACAAGATCAGAAAAACTATAGTGAATATTAAGATGAACACACAAACATTCAAGTTAAAATTGTAGTATTAAAACTTGATATTTTTCTAGAAATCTGTTTAATCACAAAATGTGATTAATCAGCTACAATCTGTAATAAATTACAGCTTCTATTTCACACTCACTAGCTTCTTATTTTCTTTGAATATTTCTCTCAAGATATATCACAAAACTTCTCTCTAGTATTTGTGTGCTTCTCTATTTGGTTAATTCGTTGGATATCCACACGCAGTGTAATGAGAACTCTTTTGCATATATAGAAGATCAGTTGTTGAACTCACATGCTTAGACGTGCTGCTTTTTCCAACTTAGCCGCATATATGTTGCATCGATGTCCTTTTGGAATGATGTGTCAGACTACTGATGACTTTTGTTGCTTCTTTTTCATCCCCTGATCTTCGAGCATTTAATGATCGAGAGTTGTCATTGGATCACCAAACTTCAAAAAATATCTTTCCAGTTATATCTATTGCTTCTATGACAAGCTTCAATTGTTCGCGTGTAAGACCTAATGACGAGTATATACAGTCATAACTATTCCCTGATAATAAGCCTTGATATGGACTTGATTAGTATTTCTGGATCCCCTGATGACAAATCCTGCTTAAGACTTGATTAGTGCTTCATGCTTCACTCAAGTTAATCTCTTGTTGTAGAGTTACCCAAGTGCTTCTTGATCCCCTGATGTTAAGACTTATAGCATCCATTGATGGCTTCCACTGATAAAGTGTTGAGCATTCCCCTTGACGAGTTTCCCTAATGGGTTGGCTTGTCACTGTCGTGCCTTGATGCATTCCCCTAATGGGTTGGTCTGCCAGTGTCATCCCCTGATGGGTTGCCTTGTCGGGTTGGTTTGCCACTGTCATGCCCTGACGCGTTCCCCTGATGGGTTGGTCTGCCATTGTCATCCCTTGATGGGTTCCCCTTATGGGTCCCTCTGATTGATTTCAATCACTGAAGGTTTGTCGATTTTGTCTAAAATGTCTGATGTGTGGAATACTTGGTTACTTTTAAGTAGTAACAAACATTCCTTCTTCACTATCAAGTCCTTTTGAGGTTTTCACTGATGACTTGCATAGTGTTGTGCAATTCATCCCCTGATGACTAAATTGATCATCAGTGAATGCAAAACTTGTGCAGATATATTAAGGTTTATAGAATACCGTAAGTATTTACAGATGCACAATTATTCTCTAAACATCATCATCATTATTTATCTCTAACAATCTCCCCCTATTTATGTTTATCAGTTTGATAACTATAAATCTAACACATGTACTAATGATGATGTCAAAACCAAAATTGTATAAATCTAATCTATTTGTGTGAACAGATAAAATAAATGTACAAGTATTTCTTATAACTATTACAAAAGAAATATACATTTTACACATCAGGATTCCTTTTGTGTTTGGCAGAAACAAAGGGCAATGTTTTACTTGATTCAATAGGTTGTGAGTCACTTTCGAGGCCTTGTCTCCTTTTGTTGTTGCACCCCTGCTTATATTATCTTTGCTTAAACTTTCATTGTGTTTAATATATAAGAATTGATGATGTAATATAGTCCTTACTTAGACAATGTAAAAGGACTTAGAAAAATATCCAACATGTTAGGTGGATATAATTTGTAGTTAAGCAAGGACCTTTGATCACCATTGAAGTCTACTGATAAGCCTGCTATGAAGGATTCTGAAGACGAAGAATTTTTCAAGTATAGTCCTGCTTAGAATGGAAATAAGCAAGGACTAGTAAGCAAGATCCTTTGCTTATCAAAGTGAAGATTGTCAGAAAAAGCTATCTTATTCCCTGCTTAGTCAACTTCTAGGAATCTCTACTGAAGGGCACTAGAAGACAGAAAAACGGCTAACTTTTTGAACTAAGCAAGGACTACTGAAAAGGTACAAGTCACATCAAGGACAGTACACTCCAACGGATATATTTCAAATTTCCAACGGATAGATTCTTTGGAGGAGTATAAATAGAAGTCATAAATTTCATTTATGACTAACAATCAATGAACCAACTACCTCTGAGCAAAGACTCTCTGACATCTTAAAGGCTACAACAAGACATCATAAAGCTTGAACAAGTGCTATCTATCTGCTCAACCAAGGAGCCTTCTACTTGAAGATAGCAAGCAAGATCTTCTGAAATCTTCTTAGTGTCTATGTGACAATTGGACTAAGTGTCCTGCTAAAGTGGTCTAAGTGACCCATTGTAAATTGGACTAAGTGTCCTCTTGCTGATTGTTCTGTGTGAACAAGTTATAGTGATAGCCTTCTCAAGTAAAAGAGAAGAAGAGTGGAGTAGGATTATTCCGAACCACTATAAAAATTCTCTCTTCTCCTGCTTATCTTTTTGTTACATTGCTTCCTTGCTTTGCTGTGCTTTGCTTTAGTCCTGCTGAACTTGTTCAGCAAAGACTTATTATCTTTGCTACTTCAAGCCATTAACTTTTGATACAAAATCTAAGGGGTTCCTTGCTTAAAACAATTCCGCTGCTAAATCCTTTGAAAATCTTAAGAAACCTTTTTATAAGCAAGAAGACTTTTAATTCAGTAAGGTTTTCTAAGTAAAGACTTAATTTTTTAAAAACACTATTCAACCCCCCTTCTAGTATTTTTACCCTTTGGGACCTAACACCTTTGATCTGGGTTTTGTTCTGGAATCCTGAGCTTGTTGTCTTCACCTCCTGCCACTAGTTGTTCCAACTCCTTTTGAAGAAGTCTTTTGAAGTTGACAATGTTGACATTCTTGCTGGATTCCAAAGCTTCAAGGACAGATTCAATTTCTGACAGGTTAGCTGCAGCAAGTTGTGACCAGTAAAAGGTAATGATCTCCCGTTTTGCATTTTTGAATTCAACACCCATAGGGCTTATGATCATCTTTGGATATTCTTTGAATCCTTTTACTGGTGGCACATCCCTTACTACTGTTGCATTCTCATCATCAGCTCTGGTTTCTTCAATCTCCTTTAGCACTTTCTGTATTAGCAGGATTCTGAACTGAATGACATGTTCATTCTTGTGATAAGCAATTTGGCTTAGAACATGCATTGCTTCCTCCATGTCAAGCCCATCAACTTCTTTGATTTTTATGTTTTTCTCTTGCCCATCAGCTGTTCTGTAGAAAAGCTTTAATGGTCTTTCTAAGGCTGTGGGCAAGCTCCTTTCATTGTTGATTGCCTTCCTCAACTTATCGATCATCCCCCTCAAGTCTCTATTAAGCATTGTTGATGTTGAAACCAAGTTCAAGATTAGCCCTAATTGTTCAACATCCATTCTCCTAAACCAGTCAGGGGTGACTGTGAACTCAAACCCATCTTTCATTTGTACAATTATCAACTTCTCACTTCTGTTGTTTGTCCTGACATTTATGTTTTTTATAGAGAACATATAAGTCAGGTTCTTACGCCTTTCATCTCTTAGGGATTCAGCCAATGTGGGTGGTCCATATGGTGTAGGAGAAGGTGTTTGATCATTGGCTCTAGATGACTTGCATGTGGTGGCATCAGGGGATTTTGGTTTATCTTTATTTTTATCCCTTGATGTACCTTTGGGGGATTGATGTTTCTTTTGCTGAGTTTTCCTGGAGGATTTTGGCCTGACACTCTTCGTTTTAGGTTCTTCTTCTTGTTTCTCCTCCTTCGCGGCCCTTTCCTCCTCTTGTTGGAGTTATTGTGCATAAAGTGCATCAACTTCTACCAAATTTTTGTCTTGAGGATAAACAAGCTCCATTTTTTTGTCTATTAATACTTCGACAGGAGTTGGAAAATAGGTTGTCTTCATTGCGTCTCCAAGTAGTTTGGGTCCTGATTGACTATTGGTTTTCTTTTTAGGTTCTTCAATCAGGATACCCTTACCCTTGTCCTTGGATTTGGGGGCAGGAGCAACTGTCACATCCCTTGATGGTTGACTTGTTTGAGTCTCAACAATAACCCCTGATGACGGCCCTGAAGATTTCTCCCCCTTTTTGACAGGATCATCAATGGAAGTTAAGAGTAGGGATATGACTTGAAGAACTTTTTGCAGAGTGTCAGCCATTGAGAGTTGCAGAGACTCCATGCTTGCTATTTTGGTGGAGAATGCAGAGAGTTGCTTGTCAACATTGTCAGCAAGTTTCTTCATTTTGAGCATGGTTTGGCTGGTGACAAGGGAGTCCACAACTTACTGTACATTATTTATCTTGCTGGTAAAGTGTGTATGGAGTTTCTGAGATTCCACATCCACAGATTGCCCTATCATTATTTATGACTTAAGTACCTTGGTCAAAATGGGATCTGTGGTCCTTGAAAGCTCCTGTTTTAGTAACTATACAGTGTCCGCCATTTGATTCTTTTGAAAGTATAAATCAACTCCAAAGAACTGGGGTAAGTCATCCATTAGAGTGTCATCTTTATCACTCTCAGAAGAACTAGAAGTATATACAGTATCTACATTTTCTCTATTTTCTTTATTTACAAGGATCTCATCCTTATCTCCCTCAATCTCTCCTTTTTATGTGCCTTCTATGGCATCTCTCGAAGACTCTCTTTTTTTTTTGCCTTCTAAGGCAGTACTCTCATTCTCTCCTTTTGCCAAAGTCCTCTCAAGGAATTGACTTTGCCTCTCTTCACTAAGTATTCTCACATTCTCACTCAAAGTTGTCCTAGAAGGGCTCCTATGGGCTGTAAGATCAGCAACTATGGCCAGTTCAAGTAAGTTATGTACAGTATTTGATTCCATAGAAGTGATAGGGGAAGGAGTGGAAGTCAATTGTGTATGTACAATTGGAGAAGTATATGTTTCTATAAAAGAACTATTTACATGTGGGGGAACATAAATGCTTATTGCAGTAGTATGTACAGGTGCATTGTTGTCCCCAGACTGTGTCATAGTAATTGAATCATTTAAAAAGGAATCAACCAGTTGATTATCAATCACTGTGTCAGTGAGTGTTGGCTCCTCCAAGAATTGAGAGATTGGAGAATCTAATGTCATGACACTTAGAGTTTGTGTCATGATATCTGAAGAAATTTGAGGAATTGAGAAAGATGGGAGAGGTGTAGAAAGGAGTGTTGGCTGGATCATCGAATGAGGAGGTGATCCATCAAAAGAAGTTGTGTGTGCACTTACTGTGTCAGTTATCTGCAAGTGGCTCTTAGAGACCCTGACGTTAATTTCATCAAGGGCTATGGTCACTGTTTGTGCCTCACTCAAACTGTGTCCTTGGTTGGGGACTATTTTCAATAACTAATTCCTTTTGAGAGGAACTATTTAGAAATATGCTTAATTCCTTATCAAAAGCAGTATCCTTTTGAGAGGATACTGCCTAGTCTGGCTGTAGGGTTACTCTCTTGGCCACTTTCTTCTTCTTCAATCTCCTTAAGCCGATCACTCTCTCTCCTTGCTCCCCCTCACTTGTTGCGGTTCCTTCAGAGGGTTTTCTTTTGGTACCCTTAGTCTTTTGGGAGACTAAGGGTTGGGTTAAAGAGAATGGTTATGTTGAAATTGGTGGTACTACTTGGGTAGGCAGAGAAGTGGTAGTGATCTCTGTCATAGTAGTTGAAGGAGAAGAAGTAATAGGTTGAGAAGAGGAAGGGAGAGTGTGAGATACCTGTTCCATATGTGATGGAAGTACAAATGATTCCGCGGTATAGGATTTCTTTATTATTTCTACAAATAATTTCTTCGTTTGTTTATAACTCTGTACAACAATGTCATTCTCAAAAGAAAGATTAGTAATTTGATCCTTAATAATCATTGATAGGAATCTAACATAGTAAACTTCCTGTCTTCTAGAAGTAAAACTACCCATTTTATTTACAAGATCATCAAAAATTAATTTTCTTATATTAATTTTTACATTCCTAATCATGGCATAAGCTATTTTAAGAGTTAAAGATGTTATTACCTCATAGTTTGAGGACTTACCTAAAAACACCTTTGTGATTGTGTCAAAGAGATAGGAGATCTCTCTTTTCACATTGACCCTCTTGAGGTCTTTGAACTTCAAAGCTACATTATTTGGTGAGTTGTAGCCTAGTTCCCTCAAGAAGTCAAGCAGTTCAGCATCACTTGGCACTTCCACAAACTCCTGCGTAGGTAGTCCCAGTGCAAAAATAATTCTGAAGGGAGTAATCTTTCCCTTTTCAGAAGAAATTTTGAATGAGATTCCCTTGACAACCTCAGGTCTGGTTGTAGAGTACATGAATTTGGCGCTTGACCATAGTTGTTCTAGTGCTTCCCCAGACATCTCGTCATCGGTAAAAATGGCTTTGTTATACTCTGAGTTGAGTAGATAGCGCATCATTGCTTTAAAGCAAGCATCTACCTCTTCGATGTCTGAAAAACCCCACAAAGTTGGTTTGTGGAACCACTAGATCCCTTGGTAGTCATTAAGCAGTACTTGGTACCATTGATACTGTTGATGAGTTGAAAATCTAGGGTTTCTGTGAATAAGAGAAATAAAGAAAGAAAACTCTAGCAAATATCAGAGACAGGTTAAATGTTTTAAGGTATTTCAGAAAAAGAGAGAGAGAGTATAAATACCCGCCTTTTAGACTTTTGAAAACCGTTCCTAAAAACACGCTATCAGGGTGTTGTATCAATTCTGTGGTGACACGTCATCAAGGACAAGAGAATTCCCTAATGAATTATTATCATAGACTCAATGCAATCCCTTGATGCAGTTAAAAGCCTGTTACCTGACCCTGATGTTCGATGAATATACACACCCTAACCCTGATGTGCGAGACAAATACCCTGACCCTGATGCTCTCAGCAGAGACCCTGATCCTGATGCACCAGACAAAAACAAACAAAGACAAACAAAAACACAAAAATATATATACATATATACATATTTAACATATATAGTCACATATCAACTACATTTATCAGGAATTCATGAAATGAGTTAGGAATACCAAAACTTAAGCACTTGATAACTTGAGTTATTCCAACAATCCTTCTGACAAGTCTCCACCAAGTTTATTAGACTTCATTTTGCATAATTCACCATACCCAGTTCTCCCACAAGATTGATAAAGGTGGCTTCATCAAGAGTCTTGGTTAAAATGTCTGTCAGCTGCTTGTTTGTTGGTACAAAATGTAGTTCAATTGTTCCATTCATAACATGTTCCCTAATAAAGTGATAAATGATTTCTATATGTTTGGTTCTGAAGTGTTGCACAGGATTTTCAACAACGACAATGGCACTAGTGTTATCACACAAGATTGGAATTTTGTTGAAATTCAGGCCATAGTCCATTAATTGATTTTTCATCCACAATATTTGTGCACAGCAACTTCCAGCTACAATATATTCAGCTTCAGTAGTAGATGTTGATATTGAGTGTAGCTTTTTACTGAACCAAGATACAAGCCTTCCTCTTAGAAACTGACAGCTTCATGTTGTACTCTTTCTGTCAATTTTGCATCCTCCAAAGTCAGTATCAGAATACCCCAGTAATTCAAATCCAGACTCCTTTGGATACCAAAGTCCCAATTCTGTAGTGCCTTTGATATACCTCAAGATCCTTTTTACTACTATCAGATGAAACTCCATTGGGTCAACTTGATACCTTGCACAAAGACATGTTGCAAACATGATGTCAGGCCTTCTTGCTGTCAGATACAGCAGAGAACCAATCATTCCCCTATAAGTCTTTAGATCAACTTTCTTTCCATTCTTATCAAGGTTAATCTTGGTTGTTGTGGCCATAGGTGTCTTTCCTACCTTTGAGTCCTCCATGTCAAATTTCTTGAGTAGCTCTTTAGCATACTTTGTCTGATGAATATAAATTCCATCAGTGACCTGTTTGATCTATAGCCCCAAGAAATAAGACAATTCACCCATCAAACTCATTTCATATTTGCCTTGTATGAGCTTGGAGAACTTTTCACACAATCTAGTGTCTGTGGATCCAAAGATGATATCATCAACATATATTTGAACCATGATCAAATAACCTTGGTGTTGTCTAAAGAACAATGTCTTGTCAATGATACCTCTTGTGAACTTGTTATCCACAAGAAATTTTGACAGTGTATCATACCAAGCTCTAGGAGTTTGCTTCAATCCATAAAGTGCTTTCTCTAGTAATTTCTTTCAAATTGATTTAGCTCTTCCTGCATAGCCATGATCCAATTTGCATCTTGAATGGCTTCTTCAAATCACTTTGGCTCAATTTGTGAAAGGAAACAAGCATATATGCATTCATTAGATGTAACTTTTCTGGTTTGCACTTTCTGGCTTGGGTCACCAATGATTAATCCTATTGTGTGACTCCTAGACCATTTAGGCTTAGAGATGTATCTTGATGAGCTTGCATGATCATCATTTCCTCCTACTAAATCTGTGCTACCAGCTTCTGAGAAAGCTTCCTTTGAATTTATGCTTAAATCACAATTAAAGTTGTCCCCGATGATGCATTCCCTGATGGATTATCCCCTAATAGAGTATTCCCTGACCTGTTGTCCAAGAAATTAACTTCATCCATTGAAGGGGCTTCTTGGTTAGTTGGATTGACATTAGGGATGGTTAATTCTTCCATTTGTCTGCACTCATCAGCTTCATTCTCTTGGTAATCAAAATCATCTTCATTTTCAAATCTGAGTTCTTCATGACAACCAGGGTCTTGAAGTTCAGAGATTTCTTGATCATCAAAAGCTATATTTATAGACTCCATCACCACCTAAAGTCTCTTGTTGTAAACTCTGTAGGCCTTGGATGTGAGAGAGTAACCTAGGAAAATTGCTTTATCAGCTTTTGGATCAAATTTTCCTAAGTTCTCACCAAAGTTACTTAACCCATAGCAATTAAATCCAAAAACATGCAGAAACTTGATGTTTGGTTTTCTCCCTGTCATTAGCTCATATGGGGTCTTGTTGTGAACTTTGTTGATTAATGACCTATTTTGAGTAAAGCAAGTAGTGGATATTGCCTCAACCCAAAAATAGGTAGGAATTTTTGCCTCTGCTAGCATTGTTCTAGCAGCTTCTATTAGGGTTCTATTTTTCCTTTCCACTATACCATTCTGTTGAGGAGTCCTTGGAGCAGAAAATGTATGATTGATGCCTTACTCCACACAAAATCCATCAACAACTGCATTCTTGAATTAAGTTTCGTTATCTGTCCTCAATATCCTAACTACTGACCCTGACTCAGTCTCCACTTTCTTTACATGGTCAATGATTTGTTGAGGTACTTCATGTGACAATCCCAAAATCCCTTACCGGACTAGGGTTTCGTCAAAAGAAGGAAAGATAACTTCACATCCATTCATAGCATAAATACTAATAAAAGGAATTAGTAAAGAGTTATTACAACCCAAAATATTGCACTCTCAGTGGAAGCTATTCTATCTCTATAAAATAATACAAAACATTACTCTTCAAAACATCTTACTTTCTTCCTTCCTTATCGGCACTCAAAAGGGTTGGCCAACTCAGTAGCCGATCATCTTTGCCTTCCCCTTGTTAGAAGGTTCAACCTTTGGACTAAGCCCTGCAAGACATTAAGTTTAACAAGAATGAGCGATTTACACCCAGCAAGTATATAAACAAAACAGAGAAACAATCTGGAATATTGATGGAAGTGCAAGTCTATTTATAAGGCTCAGTGAAACAATATTAATGCCTCAGAAATCTTTGAAGAAACTTTAAGATCACTGATGATAAACAATGTGTAATCCTTCTTGAAGAAAGACAGGTATTCACCTGTGTACAACCTCTTTCAAAATATCCATCGGGGGCTAAACCCGTTGAATCTGCTAACCATACAGTACACAGCTGGCCTAATTGTGACCATATGATCCCTTCTTGTGTGAACATACGTAGTCACTTATAATTCCTCTAGGTCAGGTGAAGAACAAATTAGCACATTTCCTTTCCTCTTGCCAACCATGTGGTATAACCCATTTAAGGGACATATCATTCTCATTTGTTTGCACAGATATAAGATTGAAAAATAACTGATAATCAAAGCTCAGTTATATCCATGCATTATCATTCATATCATGCTAGCGAAATTTAAAGCATAGCATGCTCATTCATAAAAGCAATTGAAACATATAATCAAGGCCTTACACACATATTGAATCAAATGAAACTACGATAAATTGAAATTATGTATATACTTGCCTCGGTCCTTTGCACAAAATCAAATTCAATTTACTCGTGAGTGAAAGATTTTGTAAAACATGCGTATAACATGATAAATTTAATACCTTAATAAGAATTATGAAAGAAATGCATATGTCATGTCCTTAAACTTTTAATGTTTCAAATCTGACATAAGAATCATTAAGGTTAAATAATTAAAATATCGTAAAATAATTTAAGAAAATAATGTTTTATAGCTTTGAAGACAGACTGCGCATCAGGGGAAAATCTTCCACGTCAGGGGATCCTTTGTCATCAGGGGATAACTAGACGTTAGGGGATAACTAGTCGTCAGGGGATGACTGGACATCAACAGGTAAACTACCCATCAGGGGATGTCTTGCCCGTCAGGGGATGTCTCTTGACCATCAGGGTATCATTCACTCATAAAGGGATAGTCATCAGGGGATGACTTACCCATTAGGGGATAATTTTCTCACCGCCAAACTCGTCAGGTGATAACTTTGACTATAGCCGAACTGTCCTGGTTGTCAGGGGATGATTTGTTCATCGCCAAACTTAGTAAGTCATCACTGAACTTCATCAGTGGGTCATTTGTTCAGCGCCAAACTCAGTTGGCTATCGCCAAACTCCTCGGGGACTAATATCTTTAGCCATCAAAAACTAAGGAATTTGTTCATCAGAGACTACGGATGACGTTATTAAGGACTAAACTTAGCCTGTCGAAGACTAAGGATGACGTCATCAGAGACTAATTCAAACTTCCTTCATCAGAGACTAAGGACTTCCTCTTCAAAGACTAACAACATTTCCTTCATCAGAGACTAACTGTTTTAGCCCATCAGGGAAGCACTGATCAAGTTCATCAAGTGAAGTTTGAAGCACTGATCAAGTTCTTAGACAGGACTTATCATCAGGGGATCTAAAAGCACTGATCAAGTTCATCAGGGCTTGTCATCAGTGGATAATTATGACTGCATACACTCGTCATCAGGTCTTACACGCAAGTCGATGAAGCTTGTTATATAAGCAAGAGATATAAACTGGAAAGATATCTCTTGAAGTTTTGTGGTCCAATGACAACTCTCGATCATTAAATGCACACAAATCAGGGGATGAAAAAGAAACAACAAAAGTAGCAGCAGTCTGACATATAGTTCCTAAAAGACATCGATGTGACATATATGCAGCTAAGTTGAAAAAAGCAGCACGTCTACGCACGTGTGTTCAACTCCTGATCTTCTATATATGGAAAAGAGTTCTCATTACACAATGAATCAATCCAACGGATCAACCAACACTTTGAAGCACACAAAACACTAGAGAAGATTTGTAATATATCTTAAGAGAAATATTTCAAAGAAAGTGAGAAGTTAGTGAGTGTGAAATTGAAGCTGTAATCATTTATAGATATTATAGCTGATTAATTACATTTGTGATTAACTAGATTTCCAGAAAAACCCCAAGTTTTAATATAACTATTTTAACTTGAATGTGCGTGTACTTATCTTTATTTCTTTAAGTTTTTCTAATATTCCAGCTTATGCGAAAAGATTTATAAAGAACAAAAAATTGTAGTGTTTGTATTCATTCCTCCCTTCTGCAAACACTTAAGCTCATTTTGTTCTAACAAAGTATTACAACAAAAAAGAATAAAAATCAAAAAAAATAATCAACAATTACAAAATAAAGTAAATAAAATCTAAAATAACTTATATGACAAAAAAAAAAAAAAATAGAGCACTACCATAAAATTACTAACAAAATGAAAAAATTAAGAATTTTAGATTTATTAAATTATTTTGATTAATATAAAGTAAAATATATTTAGTATTATGCCATATAAATTATTTTAGATAATTAAAATAATTTAAAATTAAAAAATATTAAATAATAACTTATTAAATAACTTATAACTAAAAAAATAAAATACACCCATCAATTTTTAAATTTATAAATATAAAACATTATTTGTTTTATAATTGTTTAATAAATAAAATTTAAATAAATATAAAACATTATTTGTTCTTGTTCCTTTTCTCCAATCTCATATTTGTTTGCTTCTCTTTCTTGTTCCGTGCGGTCTTCAACCTCCGAGAGTCGACTCTCTCTCTCCAGCGGTTCCTTTCCCACTTTTCTCAGTCTCTATTCTGGCAGCGCCGTCGCCATCTGAGGTGAGTACCTTTTTACTGTTAAAAGTAATTAAGGATTTTTGGAACTCAAACATTACTGTTCGGTACGACATGATATTGAATTTTATGCATGTCTGAGTTTTATCTAAAAGTTTTTTTGTTGAATCAATTGTAATATGAAATTTCTTTAATTTAAACTTTCTTGGATATCATAAATTTGTTGTTGCGAGGATCATTGACTTAAAATGTAAAATGAATGAAATGGGGCTTAAAGTGGTATGAAATATAACTCTCTGGCTGACAACAATGATGACAAACAAATGCAAACAAGGAGGCAACAGCGGCTAAACTATCCAGTTAATTAAATTTGATCTGATGAGTTCTATTAATTTATTTTTCAATTTTGTGCTACTATGTAAGAAATCTCAATTTATAGTCTTCAAATTGAGTTTTAATAGGATTTTCAAAGCATCATGCTACATGCCTCAGTTATTTGGCTTGATTAAAATAAAAACAGAAAAAAAGAATGAAACTAATAAGCTAAGATTGCTTCATTCTTTTTTCTTTTTTATTTGCTAAATTTTTAGCTTCATTCTTAAGCACTAAAAGTCTGCACTTTGTTTTCCAATCTAATTCAACTCATCCTGCTTGCTTTATTTTATATAATCTTATGTATGATATTAACACTGTTGTTTTGGGAAATTTTGCCCCTTACCGAAATTAAATCATTTTATCTAATTTGTTTAGTAATCACCTTGTTGCTGTTCTTGTGCTATATTTGGTATTTTCAATCCTTTTGTAGAATTTAACTATTCTTCCAGACATCCGTTTTGTTTAGAATTTAACTATTTGTTTTTTAGATTACTGTTATTAGAATGATAGATATTTTGATTTTGGTTATGACCCCTAAGAGTTGAGTATGTGGAAACTCGTGAAATTGTGTTTTGTTCATAAAGCAACTACTGAAACATTCCCAAAGTTGATTCTTGCTGTCCTTTTGGGGTTTTGACTATCTAACGAGTGGTTTGAGTAATATTGTTCCATTCATATAGAATACTCCCTCTTTTCCAAAAAAAAAAAAAACAACATTTTAGAATTAAATTTGTTCTTTAAAAAAACAACATTTGCATAATTTTTTTTTGTTATAATGTCAAAATTTTCAAAATTTGTCATTACAATCCTTAATTGGACATTCATAACAAATTTAATGAGAAAAATTTATTATTTCTTCATGTAATTCTTAATAAAATATGCAAAATTAAAAGTTTTCAAAAGTTTAAATGTTACTCTTTTTTGTAAAACAGATGGAGTAATACATTTAATGAATTATTCAAAATCTAGATTAGTTTTGCCAATATTAATAGTAGCCAAGTTATCTAAAGGAATCATTATAGTGGGTTTATGCAATAAAAGCGATAGGTGCGATATGTCTTCATTCCATACTATGAAATCTTAGGCTTTTTATTTCATTCATATGTACTAAAAATCTGAACTTCGTTTGTATTTCAAATCGGTAAAGGTGTATTTTACTGTCAATATTCCTCTGCCTGCAGTTCATTTATGGGTACAGTATAACATTTAAAAGTTGCTCTGATTCTTTTAGTCTATAATTTATCTATTTTTACCACCTAAATTATGCTCAATTTATTATTATTATTAGATTATTTATTGCTTTTATTTTATTTTTGCAGAAAAATAAATAAATAAAAGAGTTATGTGAAAATAGGATTTGTCAAGATACATTTTGAAGAATTGAAAACTCTTTCAAAAATGAACCTATCAAGTTGAAGAAATTTTCACTATTTGAAGTGATAAAATGATAGAGATTGGATGATATCAAAAGAGTTTAAGAGATGAAGTTTGAAGAAATTAAATACATTTCAAGTGATAAAATTTAGAATTTTCATATTTTAGAAATGTATCTAATTAGGCCTATAAATACTTGTACAATTAGAGGCTAAGGAGAGATTTTTTTAGTTTTGAGTTTTTTTGTCCAAGTTTACATTTTTCCATTCTTTTTTCTACCTTCTTCTTTCCGCCATCTATACATTATTTTTCTTATTGTTGCTATTCAATTATCATTTGTTTCATCTTTATAGACACTTAATTACGAAGTCAATAATATTTTATTGTTCATGATTACATCTTCTATTAGCCTTATATTTCAATATACATTATAATGATTTTCTACTTCGTTATTACTGTCTCTTCTAATTATAATTTATTTATGTTTAAGTTAGTTTAAATTATTACGTTTAAAATATTCATATCATATTTATTGTTTCATTTATATTTAGATTAATTATACAATCTTTTCAATCATTACATCTCTATTTCGCCTGAGTTAAATATCAAGAATATTAGAATTTTCTAATCTCTATGGATTCACCTGTGCGAGCATCGATACTACAAGGATCTATACACTTGCAAAAATTATACACATCAAGTTTTTGGTGCCATTGTCGGGGATTAAGATTAATTTTAAATTCTTATGTTGATTCTTCAATTTAGTTTATTAATTATATATGTTTATATTTATTAATTCATTCTATGTTGTGATTGTAGGGAGAAAATTGGTCGTTAATTTGGAAATTGCAGACTTAATACTCTTGATCTTAAAATTTGTGACGAATCAGTGCAATAAGGACGTTGGATTGCAATTCGGATACACCAAATTATTTTGATCATTAGTGTTAAGTCACCAAGGTACCCAATTTTTTTTTCTTCTCACTATAAAATTGAAAAAAATATAAATAAAAAAAGTGAAGAAAAAAAATATTTAAAAAAAAAACTTTCATTTATATTTTTTTAGTTAGATATTATGTGTGCATTCGTGCATTTTTCATGCTCACTTAGGCACAGTACACTAGGTTTATTTATTTATTTATTTTTAGTAGCATTTTTTTTATATAAAAATTTTGGTGAGTGCCGGAGGACCTAAGGTACATACCATTCTTTTTTTTTCTTTAGTCATAGAACATGTAGCTAAGCATATTAATTGTTTACTACTTTTATATACTACGTGTTTGTTTACATGTGCATTCATTTTAATAATTTTTAATGGAAAAAACCCAACATAAAGATAAGGTGGGGATTTCATCATTCTTCTTTGGCCCAAAAATTGCTAAATCACATAATGCATTTCCAAGCCAAAATAAAAAGAAATAGACATTGGCCCCTAGGATTTCGAGCTCATTAAGAAGGTAGTCTCAAGGGATTTCTAAATTTTTAATTATTCTTACTATTGGTGTCTAGGCAAGCTATTGCTTATGTGGCCAAGTAATTGGTGTCTAGGAAGGCGTTCTTGAAGCTATTTGCTTTGGGAATAGTGGTTATTTAATTAGTCACCTCGATTTTCAAGGACAGACTCCCACATGCCGGCCTGGCCAATTGGTTTGAATAATTTTGGATATGGTTGGACATTTTAGCTTATCTTAACAAGTTAGGAGCTGTCTAGAATTCTAGGATTTCCATAAATTTAGGAAATATTTATTTTTCATTTTTATTTTTATGCTTATTTGACTATCTGCCTATTTGTTTGGTGTATGCAACAATCAATTTGGGTTAGGGATAAAAAATCTAAAAGACTTGTGAGAAGACTTGACTTTGAAGTTGCACTTCTAAAAGAGTCAATTGATTTAGAAATGACGGGTCAAGTTCAACCAAACATAGCCCTTAAGGATCGTTGTTATCTGGCGATCGGCCCAACCCACCTGTATTGTCTTACCAGAATCAAGTGGTAATAATTTTGAACTTTAACCACATTTTGTAAGTATATTACCTAGGTTTACTGGTGAAGATGATCCATACATGTTTATACAAGAGTTTAAGGAAGTCTGTGCTTTAATGAAAATTTAATAGTTGAGTGAGGATTCAGTTAGATTTAGATTCATCACTTTTACTTTAAAAGATAATGCCAAGAAATGGTTATATAGTCTTCCTAATAAATCGAGGTCATCTAGGGGCATACATGTAATTGAAAATTCCATTGCAACCGAGGCTAAATTAGCTAGTATGCTTAAAAGACTTGAAGTGCTCGAGACTAAAATCAATTAGGGGTACACCAACTTTTGACACCCATGTGTCTTAAGTGTAATTCACCCAACTATGTGACAGAAGAGTGTCCTAGAGTCGTATCCCAAGCCGAGGAGTTTGAACAAGTAAATGCAATGTTTCAAAGATTTAGGAATGACCCATATGCTCCCACTTATGATCCTGGTTGGAGAAATCACCCCAATTTTTCTTGGAATCAAGGCCCTTCGTATCAAGGTAGTAATCTACCTCAAGTTAATGCACCTCTCAGTACTTACCCAAAGCCTAATGTTGCTCCACTTCTTAATACCAGTTTTGTACCTCAGCCACAGTTTCCGCTAGGTTTTCTCAGTGTCAATGATAAGAGACTAAGTGGTCTAGAGAAAAATGTTGAAGCACTAATGAAATCTCAAGAACATTTTATGCATAATATGACCCAAGATCGGCAACTGTTAACTGCGAATGCACAAGCCATCTCTCGATTAGAGGCACAAATGAGTCAATTAGCAACTATTGTTGGTGAGAAAGAAAAGAACAGATTTCCTAGTCATCTTGAGGGTAATCCCAAGTTTTCAAATTCAAACCAGAGACCTCCTCAAGTTAATTCTTTAGATAGTAATTCTACTAATCAAGTGAATTTCCATAATCACCTTGAGACCTAGTAATCTTTTTAACAATCATGTTGGACTTGATACTGAGGAAAAGAAAATTTTGAATGCTAAGTCTAGTCCATCGATTTCTAAATCCATTCAATTGGTAAAACCCATTTCTCCTGAGCCTGAAGGGCCTGTATCACAAATTGTTGAGCCCAAGATAGTTGAATCTAAGTCTAGTGAAAAAGACTTCAAGCCAAAAGCCTCATTTCCATCTAGACTTATTTATAACAAGCAGTCAGCTAATTTGAATAAAATTCTAGAAGTATTTAAGTAAAAATAAACATTCTTTTTCTAGATGTCATTCAACAAATTCCCTCTTATGCTAAGTGTGTGAAAGATTTATGTACTCATAAAAGAACCACTAATGTCCTAAGAAGGCTTTTCTAACTCCTCAAGTTAGTTCAATTCTTTCAAGTCAAATCCCCATGAAATATAAGGATCCCGGATGCCTACAATTTCATGTATAATTGGTGACACTTCCATTAAAAAAGCTTTACTTGATTTAGGAGCTAGTGTCAATCTTTTACCATTTTTTGTGTACCAAAATCTTGGTTTAGGGGAGTTGGAAAAGACAAGTGTCACACTCCAATTAGTTGATTGTTCTATCAAAGTACCCAAGAGGGTTATGGAGGATGTTCTCATCAAGGTTGGTGAATTCATTTTTCCTATTGATTTTATTGTTTTAGAGACTCAACCTATTATTAATCCAAATAGTCAAATTCTAGTCATTTTAGTAAGACCATTCTAGCAACTTCTAATGCTTTAATTAATTGTAGAAATGGACTAATGAAACTTTCTTTTGGTGATATGACAATTGACCTTGACATCTTCAAATTAGTAAAATAACCTAGGGATTATACTGATAAACCACTAGAGAAAGCCAATTTGATTCAAGATTTGCCTAGTGATGTCATGTGTGATGATGAAATTCTTGATTTTTGTCTAACTCGTTTTGGTCAAAATTTTGATGAAAATGGATATGTCAGTGAGGTCAATGAATTATTAGAGTATACGACTCTAATGTCTTTGTCTGACACAGAACTTATCATTAAACCAGTCGGTCAATCTCTTGAACATGAATCTGAGCCCATTGAGAAGAGTTCACCCAAGTTAGAACTCAAACCACTTCCTGATAATCTGAAATATGTCTTTCTAGGCACCTTAGAAAACTTCCCTGTTATCATTGCCTCAAATTTGACAAAATCTTAAGAGGAAGAGTTAGCCATTCTTAAATAAAACAAGTTATAAGATGGTCATCAGCTGATATCAAGGGGAAAAGTCCAACAATTATTCAACATAGAATCCACTTGGTAGAAAATGCTAAACCAGTTAGGGACCCACAACGAAGGTTGAACTCTGTCCTCAAAGAGGTTGTTAAGAAAGAAGTTTTGAAGTCTCTTGATAATGAGATCATTTATCCCATTTCTGATAGTCCATGGGTTAGCCCTGTATAGGTTGTGCTTAAGAAGTCTGGGATCACTGTGGTCCCAAATGAAGAAAATGATTTAATTCCTACTCGTGTCCAATCTGGTTGGAGGGTATGTATAAATTATAGGAAACTCAATGTTGCCATAAGAAAAGACCATTTTCCTTTACATTCATTGACCAAAACTTAGAAAGGTTAGCTGGTCATGCTTATTATTGTTTCCTAGATGGTTTCTCTGGGTATTTTCAAATTTATATGCCCCTAAAGACTAAGAGAAAACCACTTTCACTTGTCCTTTTCGAACATTTGCCTACCGTCACATACCATTTGGGTTGTGTAATGCCCTAGTCACTTTCCAAAATATGTATGATAAGCATCCTTTCTGACATGATAAAAAATTTTCTTGAGGTCTTTATTGATAAATTTTCCATTTATGGTTCATCATTTTCAAAGTGTCTTCACCATCTTGACTTGACTCTTAAAAGAAGTATGGGAAAAAAATCTGCTTCTAAATTGGGAAAAATATCATTTTATGGTTAAAAAAGGTAATGTCCTTGACCACATTGTGTCTGAAAAAGGAATTGAAGTCGACAAGGCCAAGATTGACATAATTGCCAATTTACCACCTCCCAAATCTGTCAAGGAAGTTAGATCATTTTTATGACACATTGGTTTTTATAGGAGATTCATTATAAATTTTAGTAATAAATCAGGACCTTTGACCAATTTGTTAGTTAAGGATGCCAAATTTGAGTTAAATGATTTATGTCTACAATCGTTTGAACAACTTAAGAAAGAGTTGACCTCAGCTCCCATCATTAAATCACCAGATTGGGGACAACCTTTTGAACTAATGTGTGATCCATCTGACTATGTAGTTGGTGCTATTCTAGGACAAAGAGTCAATAAAGTTCCTCATGCCATATACTGTGCTAGTAAGACCTTGAATGATGCTCAATTGAATTATTCAACTACTAAAAAGGAAATTCTAGCAGTAGTATTTGTCCCAAAAAAGTTTAGGTCTTATCTCATTGGTTCTAAAATCATTATTTATACTGATCATTCTGCAGTTAGATATCTCCTTTCTAAGAAAGACTCTAAAGCCCGTTTGATTAGGTGGGTCTTGTTGCTCCAAGAGTTTGACATAGAAATTAAAGACAAGAAAGGTGTTGAAAATGTTGTTGCTGACCATTTGTCTCGTATAGTTGTTGAGTCTAATTCTGACATACCATTATACGAGTCTTTTCCTGAGGAACATCTTTTCTCTATTTCTAACTCATCCACTCCTTGGTTTGCTGATATTGCGAATTACCTAGTCACTAATGAGATTCCATCTTATTGGTCCAAACAAGATAGGTTAAAATTTCTTTCACAAGTCAAACATTTCTTCTGGGACAACCCTTACTTATTTAAGTATTGTCCAGACCAAATAATTAGACGATGTGTCCCGGACCACGAGCTTATGAGCGTTTTATCATTTTGTCATGACCAAGCTTGTGGTGGTCATTTTGGAGCTAAGAAAGCAGCTACCAAGATCCTTCAATGTGGTTTTTATTGGCCTAATTTGTTTAACGATGCAACTGAATTTTGTGTCAACTGTCATAGGTGTCAACTTTTATGGAGGATGACTAGACGAAATATAATGCCTATGCAACCCATCCTTGTTATTGAACTATTTGATATCTGGGGTTTAGATTTCAGAGGTCCCTTCACCCATTCATTTGGGAACTTACATATTTTATTGGTAGTAGATTATGTGTCGAATTGGGTGGAAGCTATACCAGCAAATGTAGTTCAATAGACTCATAACATGTTCCCTGATAAAGTGATATCTGATCTCTATATGTTTGGTTCTAGAATGTTGCACAGGGTTCTCAGCAATGGCTATGGCACTTGTGTTGTCACATAGAATTGGAATCTTGTTGTATGTCAGGCCATAGTCTAATAATTGATTTTTCATCTATAGAATTTGTACACAACAACTTCTAGCACCTAGAAATCGACAGCTCCTTGTGGTACTCTTTTTATCAATTTTACATCCTCCAAAGTCAGTATCAGAATATCCAATCAATTCAAAACCAGACTCCTTTGGATACCAAAGTCCCAACTCAGTTGTGCCCTTGATGTACCTCAAGATTCTCTTCACAGCAGTTAGATGAGACTCCCTTGGGTCAGCTTGATACCTTACACAAAGACATGTTGCAAACATAATATCAGGCCTACTAGTTGTCAAATATAACTGTGAATCAATCATTCTCCTATAAATCTTTAGATCTATTTTCTTTCCATTCTTATCAGGGTCAATCTTGGTTGTTGTGGTCATTGGTGTCTTTGTTACTCAAGTCCTCCATGTCAAATTTCTTGAGAAGTTATTTGACATATTTTGTTTGATGAATGTAAATCCCATTAGTGACTTGTTTAACTCGAACTCCCAAGAAATAACACAGTTCACCCATCAAGCTCATTTCATATTTGTTTTGCATGAACTTGGAGAACTTCTCACATAGCTTAGTGTCAGTGGATCCAAAAATGATATCAATAACATAGATTTGTACCAAGATAAGATGACATTGGTTCTTTCTAAAGATCAATGTTTTGTCAATGATTCCTCTTGTAAATTTATTTTCCACCAAAAACTTAGACAGTATGTCATACCAAGCTTTAGGAGTTTGTTTTAGTCCATAAAGTGTTTTCTCTAGCTTATAAACATAATTTGGGGATTTAGAATTTTCAAACCCTAGAGGTTGTTGGACATACACCTCCTGTTCTAATTTCCCATTAAGAAAGACACTTTTCACATCCATTTGATAAATTTTGAAGTTTGAATGTGCTGCATAGGCTAAGAAAATTCTTATAGCCTCAAGTCTGGCTACTGGTGCAAAGGTCTCATCAAAGTCAAGCCCTTCCTCTTCAAGATATCCCTTTGCTACCAGTCTTGCCTTGTTTCTGATAACAATGCTAGCTTTGTCTATCTTGTTCCGGAATACTCACTTGGTGTCAATGATGATCCTGTCTTTAGGTCTAGGCACCGGCTTCCATACTTGATTTCTCTCAAATCGAGTTAATTCCTCTTGCATGGTCATGATCTAATCAAGATCTAGCATGGCTTCTTCAAATTTCTTTGGTTCAGTTTGAGAAAGAAAACAAACATATAGGCATTATGTGGCTTTCCTGGTTTGCACTCTTTGGTTAAGATCACCAATGATCAATTCTATTGTATGAACTTGAGTGATCTTCATTTCCTCCTCATAAGTCTATGCTACTAGCTTCTGAAAAAACTCCCCCTGATTTTGTGTGCAAATCAGGTTTAAGGTTATCCCCTGATAGTGCATTCCCTAATGGATTATCCCCTTATAGAGTGTTCCCTGATCTGTTGTCCAAGTAATTAACTTTATCCACTGAAGGGGCTTCTTCGTTGTTTGGATTGACATCAAGGATGGTTAAGTCCTCCATTTGATTGCACACATCAGCTTCATTCTCTTTATCCTCAAAATCATCATTTTCGAATCTGAGCTCTTCATGAAAACCAGGGTCTTCAAGCCTAGAAATTTCTTGATCATCAAAAGCCACATTTATAGACTCCATCACAACCTGGAGCCTTTTGTTATAAACCCTATAGGCCTTAGATGTCAGGGAGTAAGCTAGGAAAATAACTTCATCAGCCTTTGAGTCAATTTTCCTAAGTTCTCACCAAAGTTCCTTAATACAAAGCATTTGTATCCAAAGATATGTAGGAACTTGATGTTTGGCTTTCTCCCTGTCATTAGCTCATATGGTGTCTTATTGTGAGCCTTATTGATCAAAGACATATTTTGATTAAAGCAAGTAGTGAATATTACTTCAGCCCAAAAGTAGCTAGGAATTTTGGCCTCTGCTAATAGCTTCTTTCAGGGTTCTATTTCTCCTTTCCACTACACCATTCTGTTGAGGAGACCTTGGGCTGAGAATGTATAATTAATACCTCTCTCCACACAAAACCCATCAACAACTGCATTTTTGAATTCAATTCTATTGTCTGTCCTTAAAATTCTAATCATTGACCTTGACTTAGTTTTCACTTTCTTTATTTGGTCAAGACTTGTTGAGGCACCTCTGATTTAGCATGTTGGAACTTGATCCAAGTATACTTGGTGTAGTCATCCACAATAACCAATGCAAATCTCTTCTTTGATACTGACATGATATTGACAAGACCAAATAGATCCATATGAAGCATTTGAATTAGATCTTTGATCATTGTGGCTTCCTTGTTGACAAAGGATTATTTCCTTTGCTTCCCTTATTAGCATGCTGAACATAACCGTTCTTGAGTAAACTCCATTTAAGGTAATCCAGTTACCAATTCTCTCTTCACTAGATCATTAATAGTTTTGTAGTTCCGGTGAGAGAGCTTCTTATGCCACAATCTGCTCTCATCGGGGGTTGCTTTGCTATAGAAACATGAGGCTCCATTTGTTGAGTCAAAGTCAGCAACATAAAGATCTCATTTCCTAACACCTGATAAGACCAGCTTCCCATCATTTTCATTGGAGACTAAGAACCTATCCCCTTTGAAAGAAATTATGAATCCCTTGTCTAATCCATGCAAGGAGCATTGGACTGTCATCAAGAAGGTGTTCAGGTATCTTTGTGGAACCTCATATTATGCTTTATGTTTTGAGGGTAATGGAGATAAGGTGTCTTTTGGTGTGACGGGGTTAGTTGATGCAAATTGGGGTGGTGACTTAGATTGTCGAAAATCGACAAGTGGTTATGTATTCAATTTGTTCGGTGGACCGGTTAGTTAGATGAGTAAGAGACAAAGTGTGGTTGTCTTGTCATCTACTGAAGCAAAATATATGGCATTGACTCATGTGGGGAAGGAAGCAATAGGGCTTCGTTAGTTGTGCAAGGAGCTTGGGTTTAAGGAAAAATCTGTTCTGGTAGAAATGTGATAGCTAAAACGCTATACATTTGGCAAATCCAGCGTATAACTCCAGGACGAAGCATATTATATTGACATTCAATATCATTTATCCGAGAAAAAGGAGAGGACAAAGTGGTGCACTTGGAGAAGGTTGACACAATAGCAAATTGTGCGGACTTCTTGACAAAACCGATTACTTTGGAGAAGTTTCAGTGGTGTACTTCTGAAGTTGGGTTGAAGACTTAGAGTATGGGAGCTGCTTCATTGTGTGTGAAGTATTTACCAAGTGGGAGAATGTTGGAGTTGGATCATATTTTAACATTATCCTTTTCCAATTAGGAATAGGTTTTTCTATTTTCTATTGGGATGTGTTTTATTTTCTATTCTTAATCAGAATAGGTTTTTATTTGGGTTTTGGATTTTGTTATAGTTCCAATTCCTTTTGGTTTCTAACATTAAGTTGGGGTCTATAAATATAATGGTTTATTGTGTTTATGGACCGATCAACAAAATCATAATATTTAGTTCTTTGTGTGGGTCTCTTATAATATTTAGTTCTTTGTGTGGGTCTCTTATAAGGGAGTGAGAATATTATTAAGGTAAGGTAGATTAGCGGAGTGTGAGATATTCTACCATAATTATATTTTGTGGAAAACTTGGATCAATAATAATAATATTCAAACAGGCTAGACGTAGTCCGGATTTGGGTGAACCGGGGTAAATCTTTGTGTTTTTTCCTGTGATTAAATTATCTCTTTGCTTGCAGTTGATATTTGTCAAGATGTTATTCCCAACGCCTTTTTTGACGTTATTTATCATAGGATTTGTCAGTGACTGCAGTTTTCTAAAGGCATGTTGGCTGCCTAATTTGACAAGGTTATTGTTTTTGTCAACAAAACTTTCAGCACAATTAATTCCAGGCATTATTGTTATATAACTTTTGCTATGTTGTTTATGTAATCATATGCTGCTGTGTTCAAACTGAAGTTACAGCTCATAATGTTCGTTAAGCTTTGCTGAGTTATATGTATATAGTATCAAATCTCTCTCTGTTTTTAAGTGTTTTTCAAGGAACAACAAGGACACTCACACGCGTAAGGGCGTGGGGGCAAACTAGTTAAAAAAGAAAGAAAGAAAGAAAGAAAGAAGAACGGGTGAACAAGCCAAGTTTAATGTATTTTACTTATAGAGGCAGTGTACGTCACCTGCAGAATGAAGAGCTGCTTCACCTGCACATCTTTCTCTAACCTTCCCGCTGGCTTCTTCAACTGGTCCTCTATTCTATAATCCCTCACCTTCTTCAGTTGCTGCATTGATCAAGCTCTCCTCCTTAGGAATCATTGGATTTCCAGATTTAAGGTATGCAATTGTTTCATAAATCTTATTATTAGGGGTTAATTTGGTGATGATGAAAATGAAGGAGAGTGTAGGTTTTCACATATGGTTTTCAATTGTTGGTTCCCAAGTTCATAGTTTGTCACTCTAACTAAAATCTTGGGGGTTTAGTTTCTTCAATCTACATCTATATATAGCAGCCCTTTCATGGTTTTCGTAGTTGGGGAAAAATTGCATGCCTAGTGTTTGAATAAATGTCTATAAGAATTGTCTTCATCTTTGTTCTACAGTTTTAATTTAAATGGGTGCCAGATTTTTTTGTTTAAGACTTTAATCAAAAGGGGAATATTGGTTTGCCATTGTTTGTAATCAAAAGGGGTAATCAATTACGCATATTCAAATGTATGTAACTGTGTATACTAAAAATGTTGACGGAAAACTTAGGACAGAATAAGATTGAAGAAGAGAGAGTACAATGTGATGACAGCATATCACCAAAGACAAAAATGAAATTGTACAATGGAAAATAATGGAATAGTTCAATGACAGCATGACTGATCAATGAATGATATAGGGTAAGCAGGATTGAAGCTCTTGTGTAGAGGGTAATAAGGAACAAAAAAAAGTACACCTATCATTAAGGATTTTTATTGTTTATTATTACTATGGCTAGATCTTCATTCATCACAATTCGAAAGTCAAGGGATTCACCCGGTGCCACAAGAGTTTCCGCCCTATCTTTCCCATTGTATAGACTTCTTAAATTTACCACAACAGTTTGTTTGTACAAATCTAATTATAAGGTTAAAATTAATTAAAGGAATTACTGAATTTGTATAAATTAAAATCAAGTTTTTATGGCCTGAGTAGTACAATGTTTTGTTTCATTTAGGTATGGTCGCTAATTCAAACATTCTAAATCGAGAAAATGGGTATTTGATATTTGTCTTCGCTCAGTAGATTTTTGTTTCACTCGATCAAAAATTAGTCCAAACATTTCACGAGTATACAACAAAATTTTCAGCATGGCCTCCCACATCTGCTAATGCTTGGTCATTAAATGGATGAAATAAGTATATAAATAACTATAAGAAAAACACGTATAAATAATTTCATTTGGAGAAACATAATCATCTGGTTTTTTAAGGACTAAATTTCTTGTGATATTGCAAGTCTTTACTGTGCCATGGATAGAATTGATGTTGTTTGTCACTCTAATTAAAATCTTGGGGGTTGAGTTTCTTCCGTCTACATCTATATACATCAGCCCTTTCGTGGTCTGCATGTTGATGTTTAGAAGTTATTTGCTTCTTGATTTAAAAAAATATATATTGACCACTAGCTGTTAGTGATATATATCTTGCACATTCTCCAACTTTAAGCTTCACGTTCTCCTTCATCAGGTCTCCTTTTATTATGATCTTTTTTTATCTCTAGAAAGCTCTTCAGCTGTACTTGACTTCTTCATTTAAGATTCTCGTGTGCCTATCACTTCAGTTCGACCGGTCTCTGGAGGTGCCTATAAGTTTATTATAAAATTGATCCCTTATCGAAATTTTATAGGTCTCACTATTCTAGAGACCCCTTTGAATATTCATACAATTATGGTGGAAGTTTGAACTGTTAATTTCATAAATTATTTGTGTTTCAGCAACTACTCTAGGATGAATTTTGGACGGAACCTAGCTGTAACAATCAATTTGCAGGAAAAGTAATGGAGACCCCACAGATCTAATTTTGTCTCATTATCATATTTATATGCATTTGTTTTTATATACATGGAATTATACATGTATATGACATCATTAGGAATGAATTATAACAAGAATGAGATTACCAAAGAATTTATAGTGTTTCAGTAAGTGTGCAACTATGGTGCTACAAAATGTGGTGATATTTGGAATCACTGCCTTATTACATAATATATATTATGTACAGAGTATCACTGTGTTGTATACAATTTTCTTATTACCATCAGCTTTAACAGTCTGATCATGATATATCTCCGCCAAATGAGCATCTTTTTGCATTTTTAATTTGAGATCAATGTAGATTGTCAAAACATGGATATCATTGGGGTTAGTTACAATTGCTCTGCTATATTGTTGCAGATAGTAACCTACAACATCAGATCTCTGTAGTGTTGTTTATCTCTCCGTACTCACTCCCTCCTACTTTTTACCCCATTGAAGAGATAGGTATGCTTCTTTACTTTGCAGATCCCTTTTCCTCAATTGTAGTGGGTTTTTGTTGTCAAACTTTAATACATAGACTATGAAATCTGATACTTACATAATCCCATTTGCAGTAACTACAAGTACTTAATATTTTCAGTTATTGCTATTTTTCTTGGCTATTAATTAGTATTTAGTTTGGTCTTATTTTGTTCTTCACTATTGGCTGCCTACACTTCTATCTGTATGATTGCCTTGCCTGAAGTTTAGTCCCAAAAAATACACTATGAATGAGAGATGGAAGACAAATTATCCTCAGATTTAAATAATTGATTTGGATGATGTTTGATGAATTATGGATTTGGTGGTTTGATAGATTAATGATGCGAAATTTGTATGCAGCCCGAAAAAGAACAACATAAAGAGCTTGGCTCGAATGTGCCTTATCGCATACAGTAGGTACTTCTAAAAAATTAAGAATTTTGGGTTTGCTATATATGTCCGCTAATTATGCAAGGGCGGTATGAATCATCCAATCTTTATTGCCCATGTGTGTATTAGTGCATTTTGATGTTTGTATCTAATTATTTGTGTATTTATGTAAATGATACGTTATTTGATTGGTAGATTATAAGATTATTGGTGGTTGAGTATATTCATTTCTTCATTTCTTTTTTAGGAGGGGGAAGAGCATTAACAGATTCTAAGACTTAGCCTATTTGCGATGTAAATTCATTGTTATAGCTTGATCTGCTAATCATGATAATCAGTAATCAACTTCCACTAAAGTGGACTCTTTCTTTCTTTGTGTGATTTCTTGAATCCGTGCTTTGATATTTTAGTTGAGCAAAATGTTAGTGTGTAACGAGGTATACTAGATACATCTTTGTGGCCCGAAGACCTCATACATGTCGGTACATAGGCGGCTTGCTTTATTAATTGGTGGAGAATAATTAAATTTCAGTTTTTAAGCTCACTTCCTAGCATGTCATGTGAATAATATAACTCATAGTTGTACCTAATTTTACTAGGGTTTGAATTGGCTGATTTTCCTCTTAATTTTCTTCTTTCTTTTCTTCCTTTTCCTGTAAGGTCACAAAAGTTTCTTATTAGGTGGTCAGATATCATGTTTCTGCCTCATCTCATTAGTTATTATTTGTGATAGAAAATGAATATAATCTGTTGTAAAAAATAAGAGACATCTGTAACCAAAATTATTTGGTCACACAATGCATTGTAGAGCGTGCTAAATCCATCAGATATTTCAAACTATAATCGTCTAATTTGTTTCCAAATCATCCACATATCTAAACAAATATTTTTGATAAAAATAAAAATAAAATTAAAGTAAACAAATGGGACCTGCAATTTGGGTCAGAAAAGAAGGATTAGCCAAAATACTAATCCTAAAGTCTCATGGTTCTATGTTAAGAGAGTTCTTAAATCTTTAAATTTTCCTAGGAATGTAAAAAATCTGATTCTAAGTGGTATTTTGTCTGTCTTTTCAAGTGCGGTTTGAGACAAGGTGTTTCTCTTTCACCTTTTCTTTTTATTTGATGTTTAAATGTTCTTTCACAAAATTTATATCTTGCTGAAAATAGAAACTTGATTAAAGTCTTTAAATTCACAAAAAAGGGCCCATCTCCATCTCACCTATTTTTCGCAGATGATATTTTGTTATTTCTTAAGGCCAATCCTAAGGTTGCTGAGAAAACAATGGACATCTTAGAAGAGTTTTGTGATCAGTCTGGGCTCAGAGTTAATTTAACCAAGTCCAGAATGTTTATTACTCCTAATGCTTCAAGAAATCTTAGACAAATCATTACACGTCTCATAAATATTGCCCTCACTTCTAACTTGGATAAATATCTTGGTCTTCCTTTACTTCATGGGAGAATTAATAAAAATAATTTTGAGGACATTCTTAATAAGCTTAGAGGATCTTTAGCTTCTTGGAAATCAAATTTCTTGTCTATGGCTGGAGCAGAAACAATAGACGGGAAGGAAACGAAGCCGCGTTCGAATTTCCCCTACTGTCTATAGCCTAATACGAGTCGTCTACGACAACTGAAAGATGGACACGGCGGTGGCGGTGGCGGTGGCGGTGGCGGTGGTGGTGGCGACAGTCGATCAAAGAAAAGTAGAAAGGAGATGATTGGAGAGGGGAGGAACTTATGTGATGGCAATCTTGATCCCCGGATGATAGATGAAGGAGAAAGACAATTGCAGTCAGACAAAAACCTGGACTCACTTATTTTACGTTAATTATGTAATTTAATATTTTTATTATTTTTATAATGGGAAAAGGGGAATTTGGCTGCAGCCAAATACTCCGTAGAAGATTTAGGCTGTGAAAAAGCGACGTCGCATTAGGCTATGAACAGAAGGGGAAATTCGATTGCCGCTTAGTTTCCTTCTTGTCTACTGTTTCTGCTCCCCCAACTTCCACGCCTAACAGCTCCTTTAAACCCATTTAAGTTGCAGCACTAAGATTCTAGTGACATTCACCAGAATTTTCATCACAACCCTACTAGATTCATCTGGTTATGAAATTTTATTTCAGATTTGATAGAGGAGTTCGGGGCCATAAGCATCTGCTTCTAGTTGATTAGTATTGATGGTGATGCTTTGAATTGGTGGAGTGTTAACGAGATGATGCTGGTGTCACCAGTTACTCGATTTTCGAGATTTTTTGGAGGGGAGACACCTGTGTCAACAAGGGCTCAGAATGAATCGGGAAATTGGGAAACCAGCCGCATGCGTAACATAGATAACGACACCGTTTTGGTTACAGCCGAAGTATTTTTTTTGTTGTTTTTTTTATTTTTTATTTTTATCAGTGAAATGAGGTTTGATCCCAGAGTGCCCCTAAATCTTCTATAATATACTCTGTAAATTGAAGATTTTGTATAAAGAAAGTCCTCGATAAAATTCCAAGCGGAAAACAAAAGAAATATATTACTAGTCACTAAAGTTACAACTTTTTTATGTACTAGTCAGTCCCCTGCGCTGCGCGCAGGGTACTTTAACTAAATCAAGTCCTGCTTGAGATACATAGACTATCAAATCCGCAGCTGTAGGGCAGTAGCATTTGCTATTTCAACTCACGGCACATGATTTTCCTTAATTTACAAAACAAGAACTTCTAGCAACATTTTCAGTATTGGAACTGTAGGAATCCAGAACTTTACAAAGCATAATTTGTAATAGTATACCGCAGTTGCAGGGGGAAAAAAACTAAGGGAGATCTTTTGCAATTTCTCACCCCAGTTATATTTTTCTCGAACTCTTTAAAAGTCATCTGCATATAAATATTATCTCAATTTCTTCAAAATACATATTTATCCTCTTATTATTGGATACCAGATGATCTAAGAATGAAGGCAACAAATCATATGGTATCAGATATTTCAGACATACATCATATACATACGGCCAAGTCTAGTACTATGAAAGTAGAAAGACATATGCAACATACAAGGAAAACTGATATACAAACTGCTACTTTCGCTGATATACAAACTGCGACTTTTGAAGCAAGATGGTTATACAAAAAATGAAACAAGAGAACAAATAAAGATGGTGAGACTTTGAGACTCATAGCACAACAAACCGCATATCAAAAAAGAAATTCTGTACATTTAGGACTTGTAGTCTTCCATTCCTCCGAACCTTCATCGCAAACAGCAAACCATCAACCATTCTCCCTCTTTGGCAATCTTGGAAATTTTTAATTCTTATGCCCTATGATTTTGTATGACTGCGGAGTTTGAATTGGTAATTTCCTCGTAATTTAGTTTAAGAAATTTCAGTTTTTTTGTTGAAAAATTTCAATTTGTCTTAGGTTCCGATAGTACGACCTCTCACTTTACTCAATTTACTGCTTCATCCCCTCATTTTAGTTCTAACTCCTGGTTAATCCAGTGGTTGATTATGCTATATTAGTTCTATTTGAAACTTCAAATTACTGGAATTGAATTTGAGACTTCATGTTAGGTTTAGTCTGAGATTTTCCTATTTCTCCTCTCAAATTGTACATGTTTTTGTGAGATAATTTCGTGGTTTTCAACAACAAGAAACACTAATTTGCTATGAATTTAAATAGGTATCCAGTTCTGGTATAGGTATATAGAAAATTCTTTTTAGGACAAAAAAATCTATGACAACTTAGTTTAGGATTGCACTATATTACAAGACTTTTGAAACTTTATACTATTGAGTGTCTCCTTTTCATGCAATTCTAATCTTTTGTCTCCTCAAACATCTGTACCATTTGGATTTCTGTTAGCATATGGACATCCTGTTGTGTACATCACTTATTATGCTCAATTGGGGTATGAACTATTCATTCCATTAAGTGAATCTTAATATTTTTTTTCATTTGTATGTACCCAAATTCTGAACTTTGTGTGTCAAAGTAATTCAAGGTTGTATGCTAGAGTTGCATACAGTATGTTTGTTAATATGCCTATTATAGTTAACCCATTACAAATATTTAAGGAAATGTTTATTTTCGTTTTGTGTTTTCATATGTTAAATTATGTGCATTGTCTTGTCAATATAGTTGGACATGACATGCCAGTATGTTACCTTTTATTTTGGGTGAATTCCCAGTATATTATAGTTTGGTGCAGTTGCAGTATAAGTAGCACTCTACATGTCTCCTCTAATATTGTAACGTCAGTAAATTTAGTCATCTTCATTTGTTAATCTCAATAGTTTCATAAAGCCATATCTTTAATTTGCTATAAAGATTTAATGTTCTTAATGAAAAAATGATATTGAACAGCTTGTCAAAAGATTATGCAACAATTGATGCTCGTACAGCTGGAACTTTTGAGTTCTATTTGTTTGGTGGATTATAGATGAATTGAGAGGATTCTAAATTTAGTTTTTGTTTCATATTCAAATATTTTTTAAAATTATGAAATCATTACATAGAGTTCCCTTTTTGAACTACCTTTAACTGTGTGTGGTGTTAGGTCATAAGAATGTAGACATAGGACTCGCCAACCGCATGCTACCTGTTTGTGGAAATGCCACAACGGAGAAAATTGAATTTTATGGATTTCCTGAATTTCATTAATTTTTTATTTAAAAAGGCTGTACTATGGATATGACTACGATTGCATCAATCAAATCTTTTCTTCAGATTTTGTATGTGAAGGAACGTTCCCTTGACAAGGAGAAGATAAATGTCAAAAACTTTCTGTTATGACAGTGGCACTACTTGTGTGTCAATCAATCCAATAGTCCAATCGGCTATGCTGTCAAAGTGCTTCATGATATTTAGACGCATTCCTGTGCGTTGCTAATATTCAGGGAAAAGCAATTGAACGGACATTGCCTTTGCAACAAATTGTTGGTAGTAAGAAAGACGCTGTCTTAACAAAATCCTTAATGTTTTATGAAACCTTTGCTTTCCAAAAGAAATGGGCAATGGGAAAATTAAAAAGAGAGGCCTTCCAGTGACAAATTAAGGATTCACATGAAAAGTTCCTTGAATGATTCAAAGACCATCTTGTACTAGAATTAGAATGGGAAAGAAAATTTGTCTAAGGCCTAATAGAACAATTGAATCATTGGCATCATGACAATTCAACCTCTGAGAAAAGTAACAATATGAAGAAATTTCATTTATGAAATTGAAAAGACAAAAAAAGGAAAAGAGATCATTAGATACATCATGTATGAGAGAAAGGAGAAACAATGTTGGAAATGTTGTCCTAAGAGGAACCTTACCAACCAAATTGTCCTCCCAGGATCAAATTTGATCCCCTGCCCCAATGTTAAATTTAGTAAAGTTAGGAGACAAGTCAAACCTGTGGGAATAAAGTTTCAAGGACAAGCGTGAGAGATGGCATAACTTCTTTACTTCAACTATGTTTTTTTTAACTATTTTAATAGATAAGCCTATGAGAGGTCAGCTTGAGTATATCAACATGGTAACTGACCTTGGTTTCATCTGCACTCTTACAACGTAGCAGGTGATTCAGGGTCTGGCTATGACAATAATTGAGACGACAACAGATGGATCTGTGAAAGTTAACAAGCGTACAGCTACTGCTATGGCTGCTGCTAAGTTTCAGGACCCAAGTGCAGGATTCAAAAGATGGGGGAGAAGATCCCCATTTATCAGATATGGTCTTCCTCTGATATCACTCACCGTTCTTGGATCCCTTGGCCTTGGCCATCTTTTGCAAGGAAGGTTAGTTATTATCAGTACTTTCTTCAATAATGGGTTGTTATATCATGCAATTATCTCTTCAAACTAGTGTCTGTTGGTTTGCTTACGTGATGACAATAAAGTAATGCTTCCATTTGAGAGCTCCATCAAGAGCTCATTGTGGTAGTGTCGCAAAATAGTTTCTGACGGTACATGTAAAAGCTTTCTGCAGATGTTTCAAAATTTGTTGTTAGATGGTTAAATGAAAACGTGGACTGACCTCTAGCTATACGGAACTCAGCGAAGCACATGAATCGGATTCATATGTTAACCAAAACTAGAGTGGATATTTTTCGTGTTTCTTGGTTTTGTTACATTTAGAGGTGTTTGAAATCAAAAGCCCCAGGCTGTGTTTCATTAAATGTCTTAATCTAAATAAATTTAGTTGATCTGAATTTTCTGAATTAGTTAATCATTTATGTCTGAATCTTAATACAAAATTTATTGTTTGTTTAATATTTTGCCTTAAATCTCTAAATTGGTGTATTTTATTATTTTATCAAAAGAATAAATGTCTTAACCTATTTCGCTTCATTTTAATGGCTTATTGTATTCAGATAAAATTGAATCTATTAAGAGCTAAGTGATAGGTTAAACAGTTTGATGTAACATCTGAATATCTTCAGATCCTAAGTCTGTTAAGAGGTAATAAGACCTAAACAAACACTCCCTAAGTGAATCATTATTCTGACCAAACAAAAATATGTAATTGTCAGCAAAGTTGTTTCTTTTTTTTTTTCAAATCCAAAAAGTTTTTCGTCCTTTATACACAATAAATACATAGGTCATCGATTCAGCATTGAATATTGGATAAAAGGGGGATAAAATCCCCATTTTTTATAGTTTGATAATAAGCAGTTCAATCAACCTCAATTCTAACCTACCCGATTCCCCACCAAGAAGCATCTTACTATTCCTGGCCCTCAAAATATGTAGAATTTTTTTGGGTATCCTGCAAAGGATATTAGATAACATCAGGTACTATGGGGTGATAGAATTTTATCTAAAACCCCTGCTCTTCTTGTCCCCCTGAACTCCAAAGAAATTTGCTGTTATATAGCCAAATCTCATCTATCCCGAAGTCCCTCAAAAACAACTGAGATTTTCGTGGTTAGATGACAAAAATTCATTGATCATTTGTATGACTAACCATGGAAATAGAACATGCCACGTCTTTGATCATGTCAAATCCACAAAGTCGATGCTTATTCATATAATCTCTCTCCATTTCTCCCTTCATGTACTAGATTTGAAGGGAATATTGCCCGTCAAGCGTGCTCAGATGTGCCATGGCGAAATTCCTTTTGATTATTATTATTATCATTGTCGTTAATTTGTTGGCGTCTTTTTTGGTGGGATAAATCACCTGAATCTATTTGGAATGTATCTCTCAACTTGCAACAACGAATCATGTGCTGTAGGTCTTGCACAATTGTACATACTCATACGATGTACACTTTTTGAAACCCATTCATAAATTTGGCCACCAAATACCAAAACCACCCAACCCCACCCCCCAAATAAACCAAAAAAAGAAAGGAAGAATTAGAGAAAAATGTGCACACACAAAACAAAACAGAAGGGAAAAATTAAAAACAGGAGAAAACTTGGCTTCAAAAGTTCCCAAACCAACTTTCCCTTATAGAAGCTTATATATAAATTCCCTCCAAAACAACAATCTGGCCTCTTTCAGAGAATATCAGCAGGACATGTATTTGTTTTTTGGGAATGTTACACCAAAAAGGTATATAAACAAAATATTAATCAGGAATTATGCGAAATTTCCTTATTTGATGATAGTAACCCTTTCTTCTGTAATTTCTCTCTTAAAGTAGGATATAACATTCTCTCTTTATGTGTTTATATATTGCATTCTATTTGATTTTTATTCATTTCACTATGTTAATATTCTTTTTTTTTTTTGTGGGTTTGGGGGAGTATGTTGTACTCTGCTTTTCTTCTGTTCGATTCATTTTTCTGGTGCATCATTTTCCAATTTTTTTCTGCAAGTCTTATCTGCAAAACCACTTGTTGAAGAACATCCTAATAATATAGACAATCTTCCTTATCCTTATTGTTACTACAAAGAACCAACTTATATATTTCCTTTGCAATTTTTATAAAATAGGGTTAGAGACATAAACATATTCATTTCTTTTCTAGTAATTGTGTAAAAAGAGGTACTGCAGAGAAGAAATGAAAATTGAAAAAAAAGTTGATTATCTGTACTTTTATTTAAGGATAATATAATTCTTCCAAGTTTAATATGTAGTAGTATTTTTGAATTTAGATTTGTAACTAGGGTATGCTTATATAGGGGTTTTATAGTCTGCTTAAAGGATGTTATTTTGATCCCTTGAACTGAGTTCAATTATACTTTATTAACGCCAATCTCTTGTGAGGATACATTTCTTCTTTCAGCGTCAGTTTTTCTTCCCTTTTCTCTTTGAACTCAACAACATAGCCATAATTCAGGGTGATTGAGGTTCGTAGCGTGCAGTCCAACTTGTTATTATGCAGAGTAGTAACTTTAGGATCTTCTATGAAGTTGAGTACCCAAAAGTGGGAAAATACCACAAATATATACCTCCCATTACAGAATTAGATGTACATTTGGCTTCATATCTAGTTTGGTTGTGAAATCCTATGAATGAGATCTAATGTGAATTTATTTAGTTTCAAGTATTTATAAAAGTAAACACTATAATCTACTTTCAAAGTAGTTGTATGTAAATTGAATCATAAGATTTCACAAATGACAATGGATCAAATTGAAATGTATCTCAATTTTGGAATGGATGGAATGTTTATTTCTGAAATATCTGTGTCTATCTTAATGTTAATTTGGCACATTGGAACTTCTGTTGAGATCGGTAGATGGAGATTTTAATTTATGGTGTCAGCAGTGGTCACTTAACGTGCTGTCACTAGTGTGACACTAAGATTTGAATCGTTGTAAATCCAGCAAGGATATTGCTAAGGTGAAAGATGATGAGGAGTGGGAGATCATTGAGGCAAAAAAGGCACTCTCAAGGACAGGACCAGTGGCAGCATATAATCCAAAGAAAATTTCACTGGAAGAGGAGCTCATGGTACATTGATTTTTTAATTTTTAATTTTTATTTTTTTGAATTTTGTTAATTTTTCAAGGGAAAAAAAAAAAGAAGTTTATTTATTTATTTTTGTTTTTTCTTGTGTGGGTTTACGGACCATCAATCCCATCTAGTTTAGGATAAAGTTGACGTTGATGATATTGTTTTTAATGTGCAACTACATATTGCTCTTTGTTGCAGGCTATGCAAAAGAAGGTTGACATAAACAACTACGAGTTTAAGAAGATTCCGAAGCCCAATGTCAAGTCTGAATATAATTGATTTTCATTAGTCCATTCATTCGGTGCTAAAAGGCTTCAGGCTTTGTAGTTTCACTAACTTTCTGAATACTGAAGGTAATATCAAGTTTTTGAAGTTACTTTGTTTCCATTTTCTTCCCCTGGCATCTTGTATTAACTGACAAGGTAGGTTGACTAGAAGTTAACAAGGGGTTCTGGAAGAAACTGTTATTTATTTATTTCAAATTATAAGTATGCACGACTAAGATTTTAGTATGGTATTCTGAAATGAAATTACCTTGAACCATTCACTAATGATTGAATTTAGGGGGTTCTGAAAAAGGAAAGCACCAAAGACCAAGATACTTGATTCATTTGTTAGTGATTTTGCATAAATACAAGGTTTTTATCCTTCTGGTCATGAAGAGATGAAGGTTATCCTTGTCATATGTGGTGTGTTCAATGATGGATGGGATATGTCGACTTTGCAACAGGAATCAGTTAAACATTAATCTAGTAGAAAGTAAAAGCGTTAACTTTGTTCTCTCGCATTAAATAGTAAATGATAATTTTCTTCCTGAAAGTGTGGTTAAAGAGCATGTAATGCCCTTTTTAAAAAAAAAAAAAATATCGATCAACAATTTGTACTATCTACTATGAAAACAATTCGTATGGACCTAGATGTAGTAGCAGCATAGCTTTTGTTTACATGCAGAAGAATGAGATTCAAGTCGGAGGACAAAGGGAAAGTTTAGAAGAAAGCTTTGATGTGAAATTGGAAAAAATGAGTATGTCTAACCAACGAACTCTAGTTAATGGCTAAGAATTGAAAGGGGAGCTTCTCTGGCGGAGAGGGCAAGACTTTCCCTGTGCTAAATAGTGTTTGTATAACGTGAGGTAATAATGAAATCATCTTCTTGTGTCGTAAGTAGAGGGTGTAAAATGAGTCGAATATGAACGAACACCGATATACTTAGGTTTTACTTTAAATAAATTTTCGATACTCGAATTTGAATTTGAGTATTAGACCGAATATTATTTTGGTGCTTAAATTCTATTCTAATCAAGTTCAAGTTACTCATGAACTACTCGTGAGCATTTATATTTGATACATTTTAAAAAATATAAATTATATTTATATAAGTTTTCGTACTTTATAACACATTTTATATATTATTTTACTTACAAATATCACTCATAACATAATTTATACAACATATTATACTTAAATAAATTTTTAGGTCAAAATTGGCTCTAAAATTTTTGTAGATGTTATAATTTTTTAGTATAAAAAGAGTAATTGAACTACTCACAAATATATTCGAGCGAGTGTTTTTATGTTCAGATTGTACTCGTTTAATTTATCGAACTTGAAATAAGGTATCAAGCTTGGTTCGTTTTTATATCGAATTCGAGCCGAGTCGATTAGTTTTTGAATCGAGGCCGAGCGAATTTTGAACCATTTGAATTCTATTACGGCTTTAGTTGTAAGATCCTTTTTGTGATTTCTCCTGCTGTAGCATTTAGCAGAACTGTTTTAGTTATAATTGAGCTGAAATTGGTGTTATCTGGATACATTTTTTGGCTGAAATGATTTGACTTCAACATTCTAACATAGGTGTAAATGTCCTCAAGTTCCATCGCTCTTATGATTTACAGTGTTCTTTAGGATTTCTAAAAAAGAACAGCAACAAGTACATGAATTCAGTTAATCTGTTTGTGATTTTGCACAAATGTTAGGATGTTAGGTAACTTGTTTGTGGTTTTTCATAAATGCTAGGAGGCCAAACTTTTCCTTGTGATATCACTGGAATGCCAGTTTTGCTTGTGATATCTTCTTGTTTAGTTTTTTGGTTTCTCCTGGTATCCAATAGCCAATTAGGCTCTGACTAATTCGGAATCGAGTTTCAATCGGATTCATAAAGGGAGCTCTCTTTAACACTATTTTCTCCATTATAAGGCTCGAATTTGAAACATTATTTGGGACATTGAGTTCCTTTCGCTCATGCCAACGGTCGTTGGTATGTCTTATTGCTTATAGGGCTGGAACAAAAGGTTCTTTAAAGGTCATCCATAGGAGAGTGATCTAGAAACTCTCACTATGTCATTTTCTCTTTTCCTTTACTAAGCGACTCGGCCTTCTTGACATGACCTGTAAAATATTTCATAGTAATTCACATGAGCAATTTACACTCATCAAGTATATAATCATAAGCTGGGTAAGTTCAAGCAAAAAGAACAGATATTTCAAAAGGCTTAAGTGTTTAATAAGGTTGGGCGAAACAAGGCCAACACCTTCTAGTGAATCAATAAATATGTATCTTTCAGGGTACCCGAGTGATAACAAAGAGTTAACTCTTTTCTTGAAATAAATCTTGAATCATTCATTTGCGCCTTCTCTTCATCAAATAATGCATCATCTGACCAGCATGATCACTATCTGATTTCATCTTCATCAAATGTCATCTCAGCTGGTCAGTCTGGTCGTTTGATGTCATCATGATATACGTAGTCATTGCAGAAAGCATTGGTCTACGAGGGTCTAAATACCGATGTCTCGGTTTTACATTCCCTATCATGTGTCGAGGTACCAGTCGTCCGTACCTCCTAGCCTTTAGTCACACATACGGATATACTTTGTAATTTATAAAATTTTCTTGATATAAAACTTTCATATCCATAAAAGACTTCCTTTGGTGTGCTCAACAAATTAACAGTCGGCGACAACCAAAACTTTTATATCCATATGGGACTTTCTTGGGTGTGCATAGCGAATTATCAGTCAGCGACAACCCAACAACACTTGGTTTAATATACAACATCTTTTGACATACTAGCGAATTAAAACAGCTAGCAACTACCTAATAATACTTTGTTCAATAAACAACTTCTTTTCACATACATCGGATCAATGAATCGTACCTTACTTATCCAAGAAAACATTGGCTTGCATAAAGAATAATATCAATCATTTATGTAAATCGAATCAATGATTTTACGTAATCAATGAAAAAGAAGTAGAGTGAGTATATACTTGTCTTGGTGCTTAGCTAATTTTTAATCTCAAAACACTGGTGAGAGATTCTGTAAAAATATGATTGTTGGTATAATATAAGAATTCACTTCTTGAAAGATAAATTTAAGAATGCGCATAAACAGAGGATGGTCATTAGGGGACGGACTACTCATCAGGGAATGGCCATCAGGGGACGGCTACCCGTCAGGGGATGGCCATCGGGGAAAAATTTGTCCATCAGGGAATAATCCTTTGTCAAGGGATAATCATCAGGGGATGACTTACCCATCAGGGGATAATTCACTCGTCAAGGGATAACTATCCGTCAGGAGATAGGCTATCCGTCAAGGGATAGGCTACCCGTCAGGGGATACATTTTCGGTCATTAGAGAATGGCTCTCGACCATCAGGGGATAAATTTTATTTATCACCAAACTTATTTGGCCATCGCCAAACTTGTCGGGGACAAATTTGACTATCGCTAAACTTGTCAGTGGATAATTTGTTTAGCACCAAATTCATTAAGTCAATGCCAAACTCAAAAGTGGATATTAGTTTAGCACCAAACTCGTCGGAGACTAGCATTGATACTTATCAGAGACTAACTTTGTTACTCATCAGAGACTAATATTTACACATCGGAGACTTAGATGTTTCTCGTCAGGGTCTAATATTAACTTATCAGAGACTAAGTTAAGACTTGTCTCTGCTATGATGGAGGACATTTCATATGATCATGGATGATGAACAAACCCAACTTAAGGTGCATCGTGAACTTCCTTTCTGTGTGTGTTATTTTACATAACACACTCACACATGCAAAAGAATAATATTTCAACTATTAAAGCTTTATTCTTTTCTTGGACACTTAGCATGTTTAGCAAAAACTCTTAGATGTTATGCATGAGAAACGAAACAGAGCATAGCAGAGTATGATCATAAAGCTCTTACCTCTTCGTCTTTGAGGAATAAATTGGAAACTTAGATGCTCTAAAGTGACAATTGCTCAAGAGGAAGAACTTAAAATTTACGAAGATGGTAGGTTAAGGAGAAGTTCTAAAAGAGAAGTTTTAGAAAAGAGATTAAAATTTTATCTCAGAATGAGGTATTCATAGTGTTCATGAATTGATTAGAGCAATAGGCTGAGATTAAGTTTTGAGATAAAATGATTGGTCAGTTTGGGCGGTAAAACGGCTACTCATCATAACCTCTTAACAGCTAGTAAAATACTAAGCAACCGATGCCTTACGTGCACTTAACCTTAATCAGTTGTTGCCACACAAACAACTTATTAATCAAAACAATTTACGTACTCATCAAATAGTATTCTTACGTAATCCTTCCATCTCCTTCCAAACTGATTAGCTTAACCCTATATGAGATTTAACATTCGCATATTTATAACCTTTTAAGTAATTTACAAACAACATAAATAAAATATATACTCTCTTTCAAGATATAAAATATTTATTCACATAGATAGGAAATTAATCATTTATACAAAATAAATCATTCATAAACTAATTTTATTTCTGGGTCGTCACAATATGTGTGTGTGTGTGTGTGTACACCCCAAATGGGACTCACAACCCATAAGATAAAAATAGGGTATTGTATGGTGATTGTTTCAACACGAAATTTGACTATCTTAGAGATGAAATCTCTCCGAACAAAACTAAAAAGCTATAGAGAACTTAAAAATATTTTCAAAAAATCAAGAATCAATTATTTTGGATAAGAAATGATAGAGATACAATTAATTTAATATGGCAATTTTTGTAAATTGTCGTCAGGAAGGCGGTTGGGTTGAACAAAGAATTCGACCTTCTTATAAATGAAATCTATTTGAACTCAAAACTGAAACATTAGAGAGGACTTAACAAGTTTTCCAACGGATGAGAGAGATCTCATCAAATCAATCTCATGGATCTTATTATGCTAAAATAGGGTCTTAGATCAGGATTTTGACTTATGTTCAAATGATCACCTACACCTACATACAAAGAATTGGGGTACAAGAAATATATGGATGGAACGGTACACAAGTCTAGTTTCCAACAAAAAAAGAATCAATCAAAAATCTATTCTCTAGAGTGAGTTATTGTAATTCTCTCAATGGGTGTTTGACTGATTAACTCAAGGCAACTTGCATGTTTTAAAGAAAATTTTTGTTTAGTTTCTACTATGTTTGCTTACAACTTTTGTATTTTTTTCATCAGTGGATATTTCTCCATCAGTGGATGTTTTTTCATCGGTGGTTTTTTCTTATCGGTAGATATTTCTCCATCAGTGAATATTTTCTCATCAGTGGATATTTTTTTTCATCAGTGAATAATTGGTACTAGTTTCCTCGTGAATGGATAACATGTTAGAACTAAATAAGTTCAAGTGTTTGTAGAAGAGGAGTTGAATACAAACACTACAAAATTTTTGGTTTTTAAAACTTAACACACAAAAACTAGAATAGATGCAGTGATTAGAAAAACAATACTGAAATTAAAATGAACACACAAGCATTCAAGTTAAAATAGTTATATTATAACTTGGTGTTTTTCTGGGAATTTATATAATCACAAAGTGGTTAATAGCTACAAATCTTTAATGAATTATATCTTCTTTTTCTCACACACTAGCTACTAATTTCTCTTTGAATATTTTTCTCAAGATCTATTACAAAGTTTCTTTCTGGTGTATAAGTGTTATTGCTTATTGTTTCGTGTAACAACTCTTTCTATATATGTAGGAGATCAGTTGTAGAATCCACGTACTAGACGTGTTGCTTTTTCAACATAATCGCAGTATGTCTCATTATTGTCCTTTTGGAGTAATGTGTTAGACTGATATTGGCTAGTGTTGCTTTTTTTTATCCCCTAATCTTCATGCATTTATTACTTAAAAGTTGTTATTGGACAATCATACTTCAAGAAATATATTCCCAGTTATATCCCTTACTTTTATGCCAAGTATCAATTATTTGCTTGTAAGTCCTGATGGCGAGTGGAATAGATCATAAGCATCCCCTGATGACAAGCCCTGATGTTAACTTGATCAGTACTTCTGGATCCCCTAATGACAAGCCCTAATAGGAACTTGGTCAGTGCTTCACTATCTATTGATGTTAAAACCTACTTGTATCCACTGATGACATTCACTGATACAGTGTTAGCATTTCCCTTAATGGTTCCCCTGACGAGTATTTCAATCTATGTTATCCCCTGATGCAATGTTTGAACTTCCCTTGACGTTTTTCCCTGATGGGTTGGTCCTTCGATATTATTACCCTAATGGGTTCCCCTGACGAGGTCATCCCCTAATGCAGTATTTTAGGCTTCCCCTGATGGGTTTTCTTGACAGGTTTTTCCACTGATGCCTTATTCAAATACTTGATCTTTTAATCATTGATGCTTTGTTGGCTTTGTCCGAAATGTCTGATGTGCGAAATACTTGAATGTTTAAGTAACAGCAAACATCCTCTGACATTATCAAGTCTTTTTTAAGTATCCACTGATAACTTGGCTAGTACAGTTAAGTTCATCTCCTGATGACTGAGTTGTCCATCAGTGGAAACAAAACTTATGCAAATATACTAAGATTTATAGAATATTTTGAGTATTTACAGATGCACATTTATTCTTTTATAATAGAATTACCATCATCATCATTTATATCTAACATAACATTTATCATATAATAACACGTAAGTTTTCAAGTTTAATGTTATGTATGAATGTGTATACATGTATGAAGTATGTGTGCATTGTTTGTGGACATCTTTAAACTATCAATATGAGGGAGGGAGGGGGGGTGGATGCTTACAGCTACATGCCTCTTGTCTAATTGACGATTGTTGAACTATTTGACTAATGAATATTAAATATTTGTCATTTTATAATTTTCTTAACACGGGTATGTTTAAACAATTAATAAATTTATATAAAATGATTTGTTTGGTATTATTTTGATTTAAATGAGATTATTTTAATAAATTGGTATGGCATGTCTTTTTCCCTTTATTGAAACTCTTTTTATCTGTATGGTTGAATATAATCAAATTTAATTTTATTTACTGCAGCCCATATTAGAAAAATGGGTTGCAGCTCATTTCCCAAATTAAAATTATATAAAATATGTAACATATATTAAATTTCATCTAAACTTACGTGGAATAAAAAAGTTAAACAGCATACATTTTGAAAATTATCTTATTTTTTATACATTTATTGACTTTTTTTGGTAAATTAACCACTTTTTACTTAATTTATTTATAAATATATATTTGATATAATTATAATCACAAGAAACTTTATATATACTTTTTAATTATAAATATATATATATATATATGTATATGTATATGTATATGTATATGTATATGTATATTATTTTTAAAGTTAAAATATAATTAAATTGATCATAATATTTAGGTGACAATTGTTTAATAAAGGAAGAAGTTTAGTTCATGGGAAATGGAAAAAGTTCGTTCCAAAGTGCAGCGAACAAGTATGGTCTGGTCACACCAATACAGCCTCTGAAAGCACAGTTTTGTTGACAATAAATCATTATTTCAAAGCTTATTATTAATGTTTTTATTGAAGGAGAATGTCTTACATGTGTATAAAATAGACATTACACGTAAAATAAACATGTGGGTCAGAAATATACATCCGTAAGTAATTGACAAATTTGTCAGCATTAACAGGTTATATGTGTGCACTCTCCTTATAAAATGACAAATTGTATTTTCTTCCATTTGTAAGTTGTTTTTGGGGAAATCCAAAAGATATAAATCAGTTTTTATCATAAAATTGTCTTGATCAATTTTCCGAAACCAAATTAAACATCAGAAAGTTAATAATAAAAAACGCTATCAACTATTTCCTCCATTTTAAGATTATTATAATTTTATTTCTAATATAAATTTAAAAAATGGTAATACCGTGCGGTTTGTTATTTAGTCCGATTTATTTACGTTACATAACTGTTATTTGAAAATTTTTAAATAATAATTGATAAATTATTGGTTACCAGTCGTTAATTCTTTTACAAGTTTGTCGTCAATCCTATATTTTTTGTGACGAATCGACTATAGGTAGTCGTCTGCTAATTATTAAAAATTACAAATGACTATTTAAAAAATTTTAAATCACAAATGATACAACGCAAATTGAGTCAGATAATATGGTACAATTCAATTTGCATTTGAAAAAAATTGTATTTAAAAGTATTTTGTATAATATTTCATGTTAAAATTATTAAATCTATTTTATTTAAAGTATAATATATATATATATATATATGTATATATATATATATGTATATATATATATATATATATATGTACGTATGTATGTATATATATATATGTATTTTTTTTTTGGTTCTAATCTTGAAAGTGAAGGCGTAATCTGATCAACGTTCGCCGTACATTATAAACATGGTAATTGTTGAGAATCTATAAGAAGTTTTAAGTTTCAACAAGTAGCAGCTAAATTAAATTATAATGAAAGCTTTAAGTTATGGGCCACCATCTGTGACCAAAAGTGAATGCAGATAAGAAAGCTACTTTTTTAACTAAGAAATGAGTTAATTTATTAGATTCTGATATATAAAGTTTAAGGGAGAGATTTTAAATTCTAATAATTGTTATTATAATCTAATTTTTTTAAATTTGAAGTTGAAACAAATATGACGAGTATCGACTTTCTAATATGATAATATTAATAGAGTAATCAACGACTAAGAAACTTTTGTTAAGGTAAAATTAAAATAACTGCTAATATGGGCACATAATTCATTTGAGTAAACAAGTAGTGAAAAGAAAACAAATGAAATATATATGTCGGATTATGATAGTTGAAGAAACCTAATTTCCAAAGCCGATAAGTGAATAATCTAACTATACTATAAACCCAACAATCCTAGGAATATAATCAATGGAGAGAGAGAGAGTGTGTGTGTATCATAAACATTTGCTTATTACTCTCCCTCCTCCCTCCTCCCTCCTCCCCCCCCCCCCCCCCCCCCCCCCTCCGTTTTGCAATATATATATATATATATATATATATATATACACAACAATAAAATTATATTTAAAAATTAAATTTGTTTCACAAAAAGAATATGCAATTTTTAATTAAAAGTGAAATATTAAAAATGCAATAGATAGACCAAAGCTTGTTTGGGATAAAATAGTTATGCAGGACTTAATAAGATCAAAAAATATAATGGTGCATGGCAAATGTTAGAATGGAGTAGAAAAAAACTATTAGTAAAGTTGAGAGGTATTCTCCAGGGCTTTAGCCCCTACTATTTCCAAAAAAAAGAAAAAAGAAAAGGAAGAAGAAGAATAAAGAACGAAAGTTGAGAAGTGAAATTGGCACCATTACGTGGATCCCTTCTTGCTCCTCCCTGTTTTAATTTTTCTTTGGTCTATTCAATTTTTCTTAATTACCACTGTATTATTTTCTTATAAATCTTCTAGTCAATAATATCTTTCTATTTTCTTTGATCTGTTATTTCTTCTATTTTTATTTCTATATTTTAATTTTAATTTTTTCAAAAGAGGTACATTTTCTGCTGCTTTTTTAAGTTCGTCAACCGCATACTCAATTAGTTGGGCTGTTGGAATAAAAAACATCGTTGTTGAATATTGTAACTCTACTAAAAAATCAATAAAAAATTCTCGACCGATATAGTAAACGAAAATTAATTCTTCACACAATTTATGATAATATGTTAATGTTACTATTTGAGATAATATTATCATATCAATATTATTATCTAATACATTTTATTACCATATACTGTGTAATTTTTTTTCTATAAATACTAACATTAAAAATATTAATAGCATAAACTTAATGAAAAAAGTTAAAATATGTGAGAACTACACGAAAATTAATTTCTTTTAACATGTATGATGTACCCACGGAAAATTGGCTCAAAAACCAACAGTAAAATAAATAACTCAAGCTACAATCTACAAACAAACGCATGTGAAAGAGTCACAATGCAGGTAATTTTATAGAGCAACAGTTCAAAAGTCAACCCAACCATTCCTACAGTTATAAACTTACACCTCTGGATATGCAACCAGTTCTTATATACACCACCCCCAACAATAACAAGGATACAGAAACAACAAAATAACAAAGAGAAAAAAAAGATTTAGAATCTACCTAATGCTCCATTTTGCTTTACCTTCCCCGTATATATAATATATAATATATATGTATGGATATATGTATCATATCCACCATGCTTTAGAGTTTTATTCCTTCGCAAAATCAAAACAGGAACAATATTGACAACCAAAACTGCTCCCCTTATACCCCATTCCAATTCATCTCCAACCCCAAACACAAAAACAACAATGTAGGCACAGTTTGAACCTTGAAATTCTGATTCCTCGTGAAAAAGCTTGAAACATCACCTTGGCTTTGGTCGAATAAGCCTTTGAGTTGATGGACTAGCCAACAATGCAGCCTGAGATCGACTAAGCATTTCAGTCATGGACTGGGTTTGATAAGCCTGAACAAGACTAGAACCATCTGTAGAATCACCTCGTGCAGTTGCTCTCTGCCACGAGTGTGAGCTCAGTCCTGATAATATATATGCCCTCCCTGATGCCTCATAAACCTGCCTGCTCGCCATCCTCTCCTGCATCTCCTTGAGCTCAGCATCCAGCGCCATACATAGCCGGTCATTGGATTTGGCTGACACGGTTTCTGACAACATTTTACGGAAATTTTCAAGAATGGAAACGGCACTTGCCAGGTCTCCCTGTTCAGCTGCCGTACGAGCTTGTACCATTGCCTCAGCTGCTTGTAGACGGTTCCTCTGCCTGTCCACTTCTACTGACACTATCTCTTGTCCAGCTATTTCAGGTCTATTGATCCTAACTTCTTCACTTTCCAATGTCACTACGTCCTTTGTCAGTGGATTAGTATAAACAGATCTGACTTTAAACAAAGATGTTTCTTTGCTTAAGAACTCTTTTGGCACATTCACTGAAACAAGAAAATCCCTCTCTTCATCTGCATACAGATCTCCAACCTCAATATAAGCAGTCTTTCTATCGGGCATCACATGATTCCGATAACTTCCAGCTTTTATAGAGCATAGAGGAAGACTAGAGTGGACACTCTCAATAGTCACTCGTAGCTCCTTGACAACAACACTCAAAAGCCCCCCAATGCATTGTGCAAATGCATCCTGGATCACACTTTCAGTTTCAATGAAAGAAAAGGTTCCTCCTGAAGTCTCTGAAATGGAGTGCATTGATGAAGCATCGTGATCTGTGCCAAACCCAAAAGTATGCACCGGAATTTTGAAGCCTGAATTATTTTTTCCATGAATAGACATGGGAAGCAGCAATTCATACTTGGGCTGATTTTTGGTGCCACCAGACCCATTGACAGTATATGTATCCTGTCCATCTGACAGAAGTATCATACTGGAAACTGAGTTCTTTTCTCTCCTATCTTCCATCACCTTAGCACCCTTTCTCAAGCCTTCAGCAATATTTGTCCCACCATTTGCAACCAAGGAGTTGACTGCTTGCAGTGCCTGCTGTCGTCCTGTCTCAGACATGCGACGAAGGGGAAAGAGGCGGCGAGCGGTTGATGAGAAAGCTATCACTGCCAACCTGTCATTGGGGCCGAGGTTCTGTATCACGAACCCCATGGCACGCTTTAGCAATGCTAGCTTGGTGCCTGCCATGCTGCCACTAATGTCAAGAACAGTGACAAGGTCTACAGGAGCACGAGAAGTTTGAGAAATCTGTGACAAATTAGACTGATTTGTATTGTGATTGTATCCTGAAAATGAAACAGGAGCCTTCAGATGGATCAGGGCGGTGAAGTTATCATACGCATTGAATTGTGGGACAGCAGGAACCTCTGGGTATGTTTTGATCATTATGGTTGTGCGAGATAAATCTCCTGGAGTACTTTCATTCGTTGAAATTTGTGCAGCGGTCTCTGTTTTATGATCTATTAATTCATCATCATCAAAAACAGCAGGCTCAGGTGCCTGAAACAGTTGTGTCACATGTCTATTGGAGTTGGGAAGACGAGGAGGTAGTTGACGGACAACAGCCATCATATCATTGTTTTGAGACCATTCCACGGGATTGATTCTAGCCCTTCCTGGAGAAGGTTCCAAACTTGGACCTTGACAGGGAATTTCTTTCCATTTTGCTCTGCAAACTGGGCAAATTTGGTTCCCATGTTTCACATTGGATGTAATACAATGGAAATGGAAGGAATGAGAACACTCAGCAGTGAAAATAGCATTGCCATCTCCACGTTTCATTGTAGCCAAACATATCGAGCATGTTTTCTGGAAGGTAAAAATAAAAACCAAATGTGTCACATAAAGAAATAATAAAAACAAGAGTAAATCCAACAGTACACAGGTTGAACAACATAGTGATATTATAAAAGTGTGTAAGCAAAGAATCACATTATTACGTGTCCCGAAGAGACACATTTGTGGTTAGATTACAAACGATATATGAGCATGTTTTTCTAAGGCTTGATGGCATATAAACTTTCATAATGTAAAGTTAAAAAATAAAAACTAATAAAACACAAGTTGGTTTAATATGGTATCCATAGCAGTAGCTGTTTTTCCAGTTTGTCTTCAACACAGATCGCAAGCTTTGAATAATGCAGCTGATGAAATGTATTGGAGAAAAAGTATAGCAGCCACTCCGTTCCTTTTTTTTTCTTTCTACTACGGAGTATTAATTTTGACACTCTTATACCTCTCGCACTATCAACATTGATCCACTCAATTCTCTTCCTGCTATCCTATTTTCTTGTTCTAACTATCCTCTATTCTAATCACACATGTCATATAGCTCCGCTTGTCCATGTTGTTAAAACTTCTTATGAAACAAACATGCAGGTCACTATTTATCAGACCAGTTCTTTTAATAAAGTTAATAATAAATAAACTTTGATTTTTAAGAATCGGAGAGTTATGCATATGAGAGATGGCTTATCTTTGTTGAATATGGAGTGTGATATACTTTGTACTCTAAGAGGTTGTGGCTCAAGGATGATACATGTAGATTCATTTATGAGACCATTAATCTACATGTAGATTCATTGACCGAGACAAGCAGAAGAAAGAACAGAGTCCGAAGAACATTAATCTATCAGGTTTGAACTCTGAATGGTAAACATGCAACAACAAAATAAAAAGTCAAAAACAAACGTTTTAAAACAGCCATGAAGGTAAAATAAACTTAAACACATCCATTCAACTCCAAGACACAAGAGCACACAAATTAACAGTCAACATATGAGGTCGGCCGATAACAACTTTTTCCCAATAAGGAAATTAAGAATTTAAGATGAGGCTAAACCCCATAGTCTTAATTTGACCAGTTAGATAAAACGACAAAGGCTACCAAATGTCAATTTAAGCATAAAAGCCAACAACAAAAAGCTTTATAGGATTTGTTCTCCTCCAACCCAAAACAAGAAACACACCCAATAACAACCCAGCGTTTTTAGCTCATATGTACCAAAATTAATTTAAAAAAACATAAGCAAATTCAAAATGGCCCAAATCAAATCCAAGCAGATATAAGCAGCAGTAAAACAAGAAACATCAATTAAACATGGCTAATTTTCTGGGCAATTTCCCAAGAATATATAAGGGAAAAAAAATAAAAAGTAAAAATAGAGCTCAGATGAGACACCAGGGAAAAGTAGTGAATCTCTCTTCATTCTACAATTGAACTGCATCTAGAATTTATAGTAAAAACTATAAATAAATAAAGCAAAATTAATTTCTTAACTGAAACCTAGGAAAGCTATAATTAGAAAGAAATTAACAAAACAGGAATTTAACCATTCAGTTGGAAATTTTATTTATAGAAGACGGGTAGTAAATTAACGCAGGAACTAATTAAAGTAGAGAGAAAATTTTAATTAGAAACCTTAGATGATCTGCTAAAGCTTTTGGATAAACGAGCGGAGCCCAAGCTCCAGTTGGTGGGAGAAACCAACGGGGAAATAAGAGCAGCGTCGGAGCATTTTTCCGACGACGGAGGCGGCGACTCATCGGCGCCGGTGGTAACAGCCGGAGGAACAAAAACACAGAGATTCAACCCAAGTGCAAGCTTCGCTTTCCTCCATTTGCTAATTCCCATTTCTTGAAAGATCTTTAAAATGGGTAATAAACAGAGCTGATGGAAAATGGAGAAATAGGGGGTTTTGGGAAAGTTGACACGAAACCCGAGGAGGGGTTTCAGAGAGAGGAAGAAGCGGTTGGTGAAGGATATAAAGGAGGGTGTAAGAATAAGGGAGTGTTTAGATTAATAGAGAGGAGAAATTGGAAGAGAAAGGAAGGAGAAGCCGTGAGAGTTTGCTTTACTCTTGTTATTAATGGCGGGCGGCCATGCCATGAGGCTGTATAAGTTTGAGTTGTAGAGAGAGAGAGTTTTAGAGAGAGAGATGGTGTGTGGGTTTTTGACCTTGGGAGTTGAGAATTGAAAGCTGTGAAAGGAGGGTAGAGATAGTACGTACGTATGTGTATTATTATACTCCTTTTTTGTTTAAAAGATGAGAGAATATTTTTTTATCAATATTGACTTTTATAAATATAAAATCATTTCTCTACTTTTAAATTTCCACTATTATTTTTATTATTGTTACACTAGTGACCAAACTCGACAATAAAACAAAGAATTTGTAAGAAATAAAATGTCTTTATGCAAAAATATCATGAACAATTCTCTTCTAGAAAAACTATTACGACTATAATTATCAGGCACTAATCTATTTGGGTATATGTATTCTTATACTTTTATATAAGCACTTAATTGAATACTATATTAAATTTCGAGAAAAAAGCAAACAAATTAAAACATTTGATACACGCATTGACACTTAAAAAGTTTTTAAAAAAAACAAAAAAATAGTGACGAAAACAAATTTTGAAATTTAAAGCTTAAGTTTTTCTTTCTTTTATCATTTTCTCATGTTAGTTATTTTTTCTCATGATTTATCCCGTCAAAAGTTGGATGGTAAACCAATCTACACTATTTAATACTTTTACCGTTTCATAATAAATAGCATTTGATTTTTTTTACACAAATTTATATGAAATTTTTTTATATTAAATATTTTATTTTTGTTAAATTTTAATTTATATTATTTATTTTAAAAATATTTTTTATTAATTTTTTAAAAAATAAATAAAATATTTAATATATAAAAAAAGTCACTAAAATATATGTGAAAAAAAGGACTTATTATTAAATGGAGATTGAGTGTCATTAAATTAACCGTATCCTTGAGTTTTAAACAAAATACAATGCTCGAGATAAAATAGAGATTTGTTGTTTAATTTAATGTTGTGTTTGGACAAAAATAATAAATTTTAGGAAAAATAGATCAAAAATTAGAAGAAATTAAGTAAAAAATAGTGATGGAAGAAATAATGAAAAGAAGTGAAAGAAGGAATTGTTAGATATAAATGTTGATAATGATAATTATATAATAAAGAAATAAATATGCATCTGTAATGACTTAAGATATTCTACAAACCTTAGTATATTTGCACAAGTTTTGCATTTACTGATGGACAAACCAATCATCAGATGATAGACTACTACACTAGATAAGTTATCAGTGAATACTTAAAAGTCTACTACACTTGACAGTGTCAAAGAATGACGGTTATTACTTAAAAGAATTTGAGCATTTCGCACATCAGACATTCTAAGCAAAGCCAATAAAGTATCAATGATTAAGAGTAAGTATTTTTAATAAGATATCCGTGAAAACCCCATCAGGAGAAACCTAAAATATTGTATCAGGGGATGAACTCGTTAGGAGAACCCATTAAGGAAACCTATCAGGAGAATCGGTCAGGGGAACCCGCCAAGGGATGATATCAAAGGATAAACCCATCAAGGGAACTCATTAGTAAATGTCATCAGTGGATACAAAAAGATCTCAATATTAGTGGATAATGAAGCATTGATCAAGTCCCAATCGAGGCTTGACATCGGTGGGTAGTGAAACACTGATCAAGTCTCCATGAGGGATTTGTCATTAGGGATCTAGAAACACTAATCAAGAGGGACTTGTCATCAGAGATCCAGAAACACTAATCAAGTCAACATCAGAACTTGTTTTCAGTGAATGATTATGACCTAATCCACTCATCATCAAAACTTACAAGCAAATCATTGATACTTGGCACATAAGTAAGGGGTATAGCTGAGAAGATATTCCTTGAAGTTTGGTTATTCAATAACAACTCTCAAGCAATAAATGCATGAAGATCACGGAATGAAAAAGAAGCAACACCAACCAATAACAGTCTGACACACCACTCTGAAAGGACAATGATGTGACATACTACGACTATGTTGAAAAAACAACACATCTAGCACGTGAATTCACCAACTGATCTGCTACGTATACAAAAAGAGTTGTTATACGAAATAACCAAGAAGTCACAACACTCACACACTAGAAAGAAGTTTTGTAATAGATCTTAAGAGAAATATTCAAAGAAAAATCAGTAGTTAGTGAGTGAGAAAGAGAAGTTGTAATTTATTATAGAATTGTAGCTATTAATCACTTTGTAATTAAACAGATTTTCAGAAAAATATCAAATTATAGTACAACTATTTTAACTTGAATGCTTGTATATTCATTTTAATTTAAGTAAAATTTTTCTGATTATTGTAGTTATTCCAGCCGTTGTAGATTAAATTTTAAAGAGTATAAAGTTTGTAGTGTTTCTATTCACCCCTTTCTATAAACACTTGAGTTTATTCAATTCTAACAGGAATCACAATGAAAAAAAAATATATGAATCATTATTCTTCTTTATTTATGAACTGAAATAACATAGAAAAAAAATTATTCTCTTACGGTAACTATAAATTTTATTACATTTCTTTCTCTCATTTTTATTTAATAAAAATTAGAAATTATAAATATTTTAATCAAAATTTTATATAAATAAAAATTTAAAATCATATAAAATGTCTAACATGTATTAAGTACGTACAACAATAATTATTCATACAATGAGGGGAGTAATAAGCGTTAAACATATTTTCTCTTTTGGATAAGTGAATAATGTATATATAGATCTTTCCGAGAAAAATTTTCTCTCATTATTTTTGTTATTTTGATAACGTTTCAGGTGGTGTTCTTTTTTGCTTAATTTTTATATGAACAATTCTTTAGGAAGTTTCTTCAATTAAATAGATTTTTTTTCCGTCTGTTATACTTTTCAATTTTAACTTCAACTCCTTCAAAACATAAAACAAATAATAGATTATTTTGTTTTAGTAAAAACAATTAATTTGAGAATTTATCTAAAATTACATCTATCCATGTTGTAGTCGAAATTTTTTACATGTTAAATATTTCATTTTAGTTAAATTTTAATTCATGTTAATTTTTATTTAAAATACTTTTTATTATTAATTTTTTGAGAATTAAATAAAATATTTAATATATAAAAAGATGCACCTAAATATATGTGTGGAAAAAAAATCAAATGTCACTTATTATAAAACAGAGATAGAATGTCATAAAATTAACAGTATCCTTGAGTTTTAAAAAATACAATGCTAAAAATAAAATAGAGATTTGTTGTTTCATTTAAAGTTGCGTTTGGATTGAAGTAAAGAATAAGAGAGGAAATAGAATTAAGTGAAAAGAGTAACACTAGTGATGAGAAAAAATGGAAAGATAAATCACAATAAAGAAAAAAGAATGAATCATTTATCCTCATTACTTATAAATGAAGTTACATATAAAAAGAACAATTTATTCATCCACTATCTTCCATTAAAACCATAAATTTTATGATGTTCATTAATAATTACATTTAGATCAAATTCTTTATGTTTCATTTTATTCCTCAATCAAGACATAATTTAAGACCCTGTTCGATAAACCTAAAAATTAAGATCTGAAAATTATACGAGTTGAATAATAATAGTTGAAAACTTAAAGATATAAAAATTAAGTATATGTTGTTTGTTAAAAAGTCTGAAAATTAAGAGTTAAAATTATTAAGATTGTTCAGTAACCGTATGATATAACATATATTTGGAAACAACAAATTTAATATTTTCTTTTGAGAAAATTTATATTTTTCTCTAAAACGTTGGATTTGCTGTATATAATTTATAATTTTATAACTTATATTGGGACATAATATTTTCTTAGAAAAATACATCATGACAATTAATATTTTATAAAAGTATTTATGTAACATTTGTGTTGAAATGACTTAACACTTTAACATTTAAGTTAATTTATTGGATTGAAATTTTTTTAACTATATTAAACTTAAACTTAAATTTTTAAGTTATATAACTTTTTACTCATCAAATAAATTTATTACAAAAAAATACCGAATATATTACGTTTAAAAGTTTATCATATTATAAAACAAGCTCTAAGCTCTAAGACTTGTTATCTTTATAAAACTTATAAACCATTCAAAGAATGACCTTATAAGTTTTTATTCATTAAAAAATTGACAATCATGTCTCTCCGTCCAAAGCTCAATAATCTATTCCATTTAGCATTATTTTCTCCTCCAATGTCCTTAAAGTTAAAATGCGACTAAGTTTATAATAAGACATTGAAAATAATAATATAGTTATTGCTTAAAAAATGGTGGAAACAAGCACGTTAAAAATTCGTTCGTTTTGTTCTAAAACTTAATTAAGATGATAAAATTGCGTCAAATTATTAAGGTGTCACTGTGCATAAAAGAATATTATTCAGCACTGAACTATCCCTATTAAATTTGTCGTTAAAACTCAAAAGATGTCATTTTTTAAAGTAATATTACTTTCGACTTTCAAAAAGTTTAACTTATTTATGATTTAGATTTACATAAATTCATTAATTAATTTATTCTTTGTCAATTAATATATACTAATAGATAGATAGATAAATGTACATCTTTGATATAACTTAAGTCATAATAATTATGTCATTATTTGATTATGTTACTAAACTACGAAACCCGTGCACAATACAAACATATTTTATTAATATTTTTTTAACATTTTAATTTTGACTTATATATATTTTTTTAAAGAAATTCATAATACATTTTCAAATGTTATATAATGTGTTACAGTATTTTTTTTTTAAATTATTGTCTTTTAAGTTTATAGATAATATATTTTGGAATAGTTTTTTTTTTTGTGCATGTGAGGTATTTTTTTTTTAAATAAAAATTGAGTTAATGGTTTTTTTTAATTTTTGGTTTTATAAGTTTTTTTGTTGTTGTTGTATAATATTAAATTATTAAAAGTTTTATTAATTTGTAGGGTTAGCTTTTACTTTGCTTTTTTTCACTCGACCCTTTTTCATTTTGCGCTTTTTTTTAGGGTACATTTTTACCATGTAATTTTATGGTATTTTGTTTTTACTTCAATCGACTAATTGTATATACGTATCTAGGATTTAGTGTCTTACTCTTTATATTAATGCATTTTCAGATGTTATAAATGTTAGAGTGTATGTTCTAGTGGCCAATTATGTAATGATTGTGACACTATATTTATGATATATTTTGGTTAAATGATAATTTCTTTTATTATGTTTTATTTACTGCGTTATATAAATGTTAACATAATAAATGTCCTTAGAAGAATGATACTAATTATATGGATTCAAGTATGTGACTTGAATATGAGATCATATAAGTATGTAATGTATCATTATTCTTAAATGTCCCTAATCGAGTATCATTGTCAGTGGAACAACAATAATACATTGAGACTAATATGTGGATTAACTGATGATCATATCTCATTGGTCATAAATATATACGAGATATATTAAGTTGATACATAGGTACATGTTAGAGAACATAGTACTTGACAGACTCACCATGAGAATTCTACATGGAGCGTTATGCTATGTGTCATAAGTAATTCTCATAGTGACAATGATGTAATTGTCCTTCGACCTGAAGTCATGACATTTCTACATAAGGAGTTATGCGTTTTGACATTATCAAAAGTCACCTTTAACCGGGTGGACGATAAAGGTGATTGTTGGATGCATAATGAGTTATGTGAGAAATGAGAATGATGTAGATGAAATTTAACCCTCCTATAAATTAGGGGTGATATCTATAGGCCTCTTGATTGAGTAAAACTATGAAATGCATGAACATGCTCAAATAGAGATTTGTTTCATATAGTTTACTCATTGATCAAGAAAACTGAGATTAAATTATGAAGAGGATGACACATCCATACCTTAAATTTAATCTTAGATATCCTGAGTAAAAGGATTAAATTACATTGAAGCATTAGTCACGAAAGGTAACGTCGAATCTATGACTTTATTATTACTTAGGTAACAGTGATGTATTACTAGATGCCGCTCACTGTTTATAATTTTGTAATATGATTTAAAATTATTGCCAACGTAATAATAACCTACAGGGTCACACACAAAAAACATTCGTCAAGGAGATATAATTTAAATGTCAATTATTTTAATATATCAATAAGATTGATTTAATTAAATTATGGTTTTAAATTATATATATATATATATATATGTAATCTATATGAAGTAGAGTTCTTTGGAAGGAAATACAAATATATATTTATTTGTACATATATATATTAATTAAGTGAAACTTGATTAAACATATATATCTAATAAATATAAAATTCGGATTATAATTCTCCTAATTAGATTAGGTTTTGGAATTATTTTATAAAAGGCTATATATATGATATATCAACGATTCTCTCTAACCAACGTTTTACGTAGCCGCTCATAACAAAGAGACTAGAGTTAAGAAAGATACAGATCATACAGCTAGTACTGTAACTCTTCTTGTTCGAATCGTAAGACGGTTCGTGGGTGTTCGTGTGGATACCGTAGAGACGCTATCCAGTTGGATTGCGTTAAAGATTTGGAGACGATCAACACCTTCACCAAAGTTTCAGATTCGCACAATTAATCGGTAAAATCTTAAACTATCTGTATTAAATTGTTTCGCATAGATCATTGGGTTTGGGTTTCGTTTTGTTTTATTTTAAATCATATTTTTCCGCTGCGTTTTATCCTTCGAAACCCAACAATAAAATATTTTAGAGTAATTTTTTTAAAATTATTTTTGTTTAAGTTTATAGATAATATATTTTAGAATTGTGTTTTTTTTTGTTTGGTGCATGTGAGGCATGCTTTTTTAATAGAAATATTAGATATAAGAAGAATGTTAGGAATTATGTTGATGATGATGATGGTAGTATTCTTTTTAATAACTGTGCACTTGCAAATATTCAAGATATTTTATAAACTTTAGTATATTTGCACAAATAAGCATTCACTGATAGACAATTTAGTCTGTCAGGTAATAGTCATTATTGCACTAAGCAAGTTATTAGTGGTTATCTCAAAGGACTTGTTAGTGTCAGAAAATGTCTGATTGTACTTAATGTTCAAGTGTTCTGCACATTAGAATTCATGAGTAAGTCAACAAAGTATCAATGCTTAAAGATAGGATTCAAAAAGGCATTAGTGGCTAAAGTCGTCAGAGAATACCATCAGGTGATAGGCTGAATATTGTATCAGTGGTTAAAGTCGTCAGAGGATAACCTGAATACTGCATCAGTGGATAGCATCAGCGCTTAACATAAGGGGATCAAGAAGTACTGATCTAATTCTGTATAGGGATTAATATCAGTGGATAGTGAAGCATTGATCACATCTACATCAGGGTTTGTTTTCATGGGATCCAGAAGTACTGATCAAGTCTACATCAGGATTTGTCATCAAGAGATTAAGACTTAATCTATTCTACATCAAGGAATGACCTGAATGATCTAAGCACTGATGGTCATCAGGGATTACAAGTTATGCATTGCTACTTGGCATAAAAGCAATGAGTGTATCTGGGAAGATATTCCTTGGGATATGGTGATCTAATAATAACCCTTTACACCAGAACTGCATGAAGAACATGAACTAAAAAAGAAGTAGTTATAACCAACAGTAGTCTGACACTTGTCTTCCCAAGAGGACAATGACAACATACTGAAGGAAAAACATGTCAAGCACATGGTTTCTATTTTTGGTTTTCCTATATATACAAAGGTTGTTACTGTTGGGTTTCGTACTAGCAAACGCAGCGGAAAAATACGGTTTAAAATAAAACAAAACGAAACCCAAACCCGAGGATCTATGCGAAACAGTTTAATACAGATAGTTCAAGATTTTACCGATTAAAAGTGCGAATCTGAAACTTTGGTGAAGGTGTTGATCGTCTCCGAATCTTTAACGCAACCCAACTGGACAGCGTCTCTACGGTATCCACACGAACACCCGCGAACCGTCTTACGATTCGAGCAAAGAGGATAACAGTACTAGCTGTAAATAATCTGTATCTCTTTTATCTCTCTTAACCTCTCTTAACCTCTCTTATGAGCGGCTACGTCAAAACGTTGGTTTTTTTAAGAGAAAAATTCTATATCTTTCTCTATCTCTTAAAGAATAGCTGATATATCATATATATATAGCCTTCTATAGAGTAGATTCTAAAACCTAATCTAATTAGGAGATTAGAATCCGAATCCTATATTCATTAGATATATATTTAATCAAGTCTCACTTAATTAATATATGTACAAATAAATATATATTCGTATTTCCTTCCAAATGACTCTTCTTCATACAGATTACATATATATATATATATATATATATATATATAATTTAAAGTCATGATTTAATTAAATCAATCTTATTGATATATTAAAATCATTGACATTTAAATTATATCTCCTTGACGAATGTTCTATGTGTGTGACCCTGTAGGTTATTATTACGTTGGCAATAATTTTAAATCATATTATAAAATTATAAACAGTGAGCGGCATCTAGTAATACATCACTGTTACCCAAGTAATAATAAAGTCATAGATTCGACGTTACCTTTTGTGACCAATGTTTCAATGTAATTTAATCCTTTTAGCCATGATATCTAAGATTAAATTCAAGGCATGGATGTGTCATCCTCTTCATAATTTAATCTCAGTTTTCTTGATCAATGAGTAAACTATATGAAACAAATCTCTATTTGAGCATGGCCATGCATTTCATAGTTTCACTCAATCAAGAGGCCTATAGATATCACCCCTAATTTATAGGAGGGTTAAATTCCATCTACATCATTCCCATTTCTCACATAACTCATTATGCATCCAACAATCACCTTTATCGTCCACCCGGTTAAAGGTGACTTTTGATAATGTCAAAACGCATAACTCCTTATGTAGAAATGTCATGACTTCAGGTCGAAGGACCATTACATCATTGTCACTATGAGAATTACTTATGACACATAGCATAACGCTCCATGTAGAATTCTCATGGTGGGTCTGTCCAGTACTATGTTCTCTAACATGTACCTATGAATCAACTTAATATATCTCGTATATATTTATGACCAATGAGATATGGCCATCAGTTAATCACATACTAGTCTCAATGTATTATTGTTGTCCTGATGACAATGATACTCGACTAGGGACATTTAAGAATAATGATACATTACATACTTATATGATCTCATATTCAAGTCACATACTTGAATCCATATAATTAGTATCATTTTTCTAAGGACATTTATTATGTTAATTATTTATATAACGCAGTAAATAAAACATAATAAATTATCATTAACCAAAAACATATCATAAATATAGTGTCACAATCATTACATAATTGGCCACTAGGGCATACACTCTAACAGTTACATATTGTAAAGAATCGATAAATAACAAACTTATCCATATTGTTCACACACTAGAGAGAGAAACTTTATAATTGTTCTTGAGAGATAAAGTTATAGAAAAATTGTAGCTATAAGTGTGAACAAAGAGAAATTGTATTTACTTACATAATTGTAACTGTTTAATCACTTGTTGATTATACAGATTCTTAAAAAAATTTCAAGTTATAATACAACTATTTTAACTTGAATTTTTGTGTGTTCATTTTAATATCAGTACTGTTTTTCTGTGTTTATCCTTATCAGGGGATAACTGTGCAACTATTCCAATTTTTGTTTATCAAGTTTTTAAAGAGTAAAATTTTTTGTGGTGTTTGTATTCAATTCTTCTCCATAAACACTTGAATTTGTTTAGTTCTAACAATTAATATTAAAAAATTACATATATTATGTCAAAATAAAAACATTAAAAAAATCTAGAAAATTATAACACTGTTAATATTACTTAAAAATAAAAACAATTTGTGATATGTATGAGCATACAAACTAGTATTTGTTTATCTAATTATTCATATATATTTATATTACATTAATTAATAAACATAACTGATCTTTTTTATTACTTCCTTCATATATTTTAAAGTCATTATAAAATATGAATACTTCTATTTGCCAATTAATGACTACCAAAATTATCCAGTTATTTGTAAAATATTTTTTAAAAATAAACTATAAATTGATTATCTGAATAATTTTCAAATATAGGAATAATTTAAGTAAAAGTATCTCTATATTCTCTTCAATTTTTATACACCACATTTAAATTGAAAAAAGAGTTACAATTACAAAAAAATATTAAAAACTAAGCACATAAAAAGGAGAATTTAAAACCAAATTCTGTATGTTGTGGAAAGTTTTTTTTTTCATAATTCAATTTTAATCAACAAAATGTGTTGAATCCCAAAAAAAAAAAAGGAAGGAAAAAAGAAAAAAAACGAGAATCAATAAAATCGTTCTCGTTGGTTAGAATGAAGAGAAAGATGTAGAGAGAGAGAAAGAAAGGAGGAGGTTGTTTGACTGTTCGTTGGTTTTTGACCTAAAAAACATCGAAAACAAGGGTAATACAGACAAAACAAAACATATCTTGTGATAACATGGTGGAATTTTTGGCTTCAAGACAAGTTAACAAATCATTCACGTAATAACAACATTTGTTATTTGAGATTTATTTATTTAGTATATCCTTTGCACCCTTTCTTATTTTTAATTTAATATTTTATTAGTATTAAATTATTCGCTTTCAACTTGTCTTTACTTATGTCGTATATAAAAGTATTACCGAATTTATTATCAAGATCAACTATTGTAATATTGAGATTTTGGATATAATTTTCGAATCTATTACTAAAAATCAATAAGAATAAATACAATTGGAAGGAGAAAATAGAATACTTGATGTTTTCTATAACTTCTCTTATAAAATATAGCACATTTAGTCGGTAGAAATTTAACTTAGTTTCAATTTAGTCTATGTACTTTTTAATTATTATTATAGTCCTTATACTAATTTTTATAGTTTCAATTTGATCCAACATGATAAAATAAAATAATAAATTACTATTAATTTAGTTTTTAATGTAATTTTAATTTAACAACAAGATTAAAAAATCTCTCTCTTGATATCTTTATTTGTATATAAAAAGTCAAACAAAAATTTATCCAAAAACTCCTAAATAAGTGCCTAAATTAACTTTATCAGCGTTCCAACTCGGTTTTACATTCAATAAAACTGAACTTGAACGAGTTAGGAAAAACCAAACTAAAATCACTTATCATTTATCCAATTAAAAACTTATCCAATTAAAATTTAATTTGTAATTAGTTACAACTCTTATGTAATAAAATAATTTATGTAGAGTTTTAAATTCTTAGCTTTTTATTGTAATAAAAATTTATTAAATATGTAATTATGAGAAACTATGTAAAAAAACTTATCAAACATGCATTCAAATAATATAAAAAATACTTTAAAAAAATTGAAAAAAATAAACTAACTAAATCGATAAGTCAAATATTATTACTATTTACGATAATTAAAAAAATATACAAATTAGTTTATACAAATATACACCTATAAAAAATAAAATACATGTTTGGCACGTGTAACAAAACTAGTTATTTTAAAAATATAGACTTTGCATTTAAAAATTAACTAATTTTCTTTCAAAGCGTTAAAATTAGTTTGAGAAAAAAAATCTATCAATCTTAGTAAAAATTTATTTTATTATCATATTTAAGAAAATCTATACATATTTCAAAATTTTAATAATAATAAATAATCAATTATTTGTAGATATGTTCGAATGAATTGGGAGATGTATGACTCTGGTCTCAAGTTAATATGATATTTAAAAAAAAATACATTTACTAAGGTTGATATATCTTTTTCCTCAAACACATAAGAATATACTTTTATTATGTTCTAAACTATAAGTTAAATTTAATCATTTTAAATTAAATTAATTTATTTTGAAATGCAAAGTCTAAAATAAAGAATCAATTATAGTGTTTTGAAATTTACATTAACTTATTTTTAAATACAAAATCTGTAATTTTAAGTGAATGGTATAGATGGGCATATTTTAACCTTGTTATTTAATTGAATATACATTAAAAAATAAAGTTAATAGTAATTTATTATTTATTTTATCATGTTAGATCAAATTAAAACTATAAAAATTAGTATAAAAGCTATAATGATAATTAAAAAGTACATGTACTAAATTAAAACCAAATAGAAAGTAGAAAGATTATTTCATTTGTTTTACCAAAAAAATATGTATATCTCTCAAAATTAAAGTATTACAAAAAAAAAAAATTAGTTTATTGGAACACACGTACAAACATGTGTATTTATACTTTAATTATAATTCAATTTCTATGTTACTCTAAAGATGATGGTGAAAAAAAGAGTTGTGATTTATAGAGGAAAAAAACACGAAAGGCAAAATGAAAGTATGGGAGAGAAAGAAAAGACAGTTATCTTTAGTGGGTTAAGAGACATGTGAGAGAGGAAAAAAAATTAGGAATCTAATTATTGTTTACCGTAAATTTTTACCATGAAAACAGTCTCACTCTTTGCCACATTTTCTATGTTTGGTTGGAAGTTTTATTATTATTATTTTATTGCTGACCCAAAATGTCAAACAATTATTAAGAGGACTAGCTGCTTAATATAATAGATAACACCAAGAGAATTTATAATAAAAAATAAAATATATAATTTCTACACCAACTTACAAAAACAACGAAAAAAAAGAAAATATTATAATAAAATTACTAAGTAAAAAATAATAATCTTGGAATTAGTTAATTATTTTTAATTAATATAAAGATAATTACGTAGGTAAAAAAATTGAAAATATAAAAATAACTTTAAAATATAATTAGATAGAACAACAACTTACTAAATAACACATACTTGAAAAAATAAAATACATCCATCAATTTTTAAAATTAAAAATATAAAACTAATGATATTGTACACAACAAATATAAAATACTGAGTCTGTACCTAACATAACAAAATTAATAAAAAAATTAAAAATGATACATATTAAACTCTCAATTGAAATTGAAAAGAAAACATATTTTATGTACGGTCTGACAAATTAGTATCATGTAATGAATTTTTATGAAAGTTTGTAATATATGAAAATATACTATTATTTGATTCGACATGCATCCAAGATAATCATATGTTAACATCAATCGCAAAATGATAACATTAACAATTTTTTTTTTTGATAAATATATAAATTACTAAAATAACATATAAAATTAAACGTCGTTGAAACTTTCTATAGGTAAATATTCGGAAAGACAATGATATATATGTATGTATGTATGTATGTATGTATGTATGTATGTATGTATGTATGTGTCACGACGAGTAGTAGGGGGATTATGAGGAATCATAACCCTTTATAGAAAACATCATAATAGAAATGGATGAAAAAAGAAATGAAATTGGTATTATTATGAGTGGAAGAGACCAATTATGGTGTACTAGTATTGTTGGGCATGGAGTTGGAGTGTATGATTCAAAACAATCGACTTTTTCCCTTTGCGTAATAATGAGCATGAGTGCTAATACTCCACACGTGCAAATCATCACACCGCCATCCCTTTGAAAAACCTCTTTTATTGCCCTTTGTCAACCCTAGCTAGCTTTTTGTTGACATTGCCGTTTTCTATTAATTAGTTTTCCATGCCAAAGTTTTCGTCTTTCACATTATTCAATTTTCCTTTTCATATTTAGTCAATAATTTAATTTATTTAGAAGGACATGGAATACATTTATTGAACAGTTGAATTGAAGAAAAAGGATAATTGTGAATATGAGAATGGTAGTACTCCTTATTTGTTGTTCAAAATCCAGGTAGGAGACTTGTTATGTATTTAAGATTATTATATAATTATCTTTTCTAAAAAGTAAAATATTTAGAAATTAGTTATAATTATTACAGATATTTGTGTGAATGTGTGACCTCTAAATAGTGAATTCTTTTTTAGGGTTTGAATTTCATTAATAATAAAAAAGAAATTAAGTAAGAAGAAATTTAGCCACTTCAAGATATATCAGAGCAACATCTCCTCTCTTTTTTGTCTTTCGCCAAACCCTCACCTTCATTAGCGAAAATTTTAAATCCGTGAAGAATGTTACTAATGGGATTAAAAGAAACTATATGTAAATTTTCATTGACACTTGTCATTAGTTTTGGATCAAAATAAAATCTTTATAAAAAATACAACGTATATTTTGATAATTAAATTGTACAAATTAAATTGAAACCAACCAAAAAGTATAAGGACTATTTTAATATTTTTGTGTTTCTTTTAATCCCATTAATAACATTCTAACCTTATTATACATTCTCACACGTGCTCACAATTGGTCGCTAATGGTCAACGGCATGGCATAAGAAAATCTGATCTACTATCCACTTCTAGAATTTTCTTTAACAACTAAAAATGAATTTTTATGTATATTTCTTACTCTATCGTCTGATACAACATTTAAATAACTGTCATATAAGTTATTTTTTTCTTTTATATCCTTTATATTAAATAATATAATTTTTATTTGTCACCTTTTCAAGACATGCAACATGAAAATGAAACATCTCTTATTTGCATGTTAACTACTCCCAAAACGGATGACCTCAATTTGATGTACTTAAGAAAATTTGTCATATGAATATTACAAGAACAGTCTCATGATATAACCAAGTAAACTTAAGTTTAATATTCTTTTTGAATTTTCTCAATTATATTTTAAAAAGAGAGAAAGAAGGAGAATTGTGTACGATTGTAGGTGAGAGAGAAATATTCTTAATTTGATTCTACCATTGGCCTTGTAAATAATAAAAAGTATTGACTGAATTGACAAGATGCTAAATCAAGAGTTTCTAGATTTTTTAAGGGGAGAAAAGCCAGAGTATTCAATTGGAGGCAGATATTGTGCTGTAATGTTGGACCATTTGATTTGATTCTTAACGCAAAAATTAATTGAGTCAATGGCTAAAAATTGAGTATTTTGGTCCAAAATATGCCCATTGGGTTTTTGAGGAATATTAATGGTACAATTACATATATTTGGCATTGCAATATTGTTCGTTCAAGCCATATATACTCTTGGATATCATCATATCCTCCATTTGTACAAATATTAGAATCAATATATTGTTGGAAGATTTTTTTTCTAGAATGAGATGAACTATTTTGTTATCTATTCTATTGTTTGTTCTATTTTTTCTAGGTTGTCATATGCCCTTTTAAGATTTAATTTTTTAATTAAAAAAAATTAAATAATAAGATACTTGTCGATTTAAGAATGAATAAATCAGACAATAAAATAAAAAATAAAATAACTCAACCAACTCCTTTTTCTCTCCCCATTGAATATGGGCTAGTAGAAGAATGCGGCATCAAATGATGCACTCGCACACTCAAATTTTCTATGAATCAAAGGATCTCAAGATAATGAGTGTTTTCATGAGCTTGATAACAAATATTACTTTGCTCAATTTTCTTTTAATGGGAATTTAAATTATGTGCAAGTAATTTTTATCTGTCTAATTTATCAATTTAAATAGTGTACGTAATAGATAATCATCTATCGTTTAGACTATATTCAATTAGTCCTTTTTTTTTGGAGTTTCCCTCTAACTTTCGTTAGAAGACAAATTTCGTACAACTAACTGTAGAAGATAATAACAAAATAAATCTACTTAAATATCGACCTTATTCTACTTAAGTATCAAGTGTCATCGGAGTTCGCTTAACAATTTTGATTTTTTAATACTGATTATATTGTATGTATGTATGTTAAGAATATATGTATATGTATGCATGTATGCATGTATGTGTGTGTATTAGGGTGTGCGTATTTATAAATGATGGGTCAGATCACTGCACCATATAATATAAATTAAATAAACATGTATCCACAAACGTAAATGTGCGCACAAAACATATATGTTATTTAATTTTTTATAACTATAGAATAATAAATTTTTTAATGGAACTAAATAGATAAAAAGAAAATAAATCTGAGAAGTTATTTGATGTTTTTTTATTAATATATAGAAGGTTATTGGTTAAAATCTCATATGCTTATCAAAAACAATATTTATGTAACTTGTAAAATTTGAAATTTTAAAGACAATAGTTGATAACCAATTTGACCAATGTCTAAGTTAAGTAAAAATTTAATATGAAAATTCTTGCTCAAGAAAAAGTTATATTAAAATTAAACGAAATAAAATTGGGGCGAAAAATCTACTACGTAATAATATAGATCTATTTGTTTATGATATGCATGTTAGGATCTCATCCTTTATTTTAAAAATATTTTCTGAAATGTCATTGTACTATTGATGTAACATAGAATGTAATTATGTTTTTGTAACCGTAGATTCAAGTTCTTTTTTAGTCATCGAGATATAGGATTAACAGATGGACTGATAGGTTTAAATCGATAAGTTCTTAAATAAATTGGTATTCATCAATTTCGTTTTGAATTGGTCTTTAAATTGATCAGATCAGGTTAAGTTAATTCTAATTTAATAAAATAAGAACTATCAAAAATTTCAGATTAAATTAGTCTTAGGCTGGATTGGTCCTAGACAGGTTTCGGTCACAAATTACAATCATTTTTTAAAAACATAAATTTAACTTATTTTTTAAAATAAAATAATAAAAATCTAACTTTTCTATTTTTTGATCAAATTGCTATAATTATAGTTACTATAAACTAATTTTCTATTGAATATGTACAAGTTTTAAATAGAAAATCAACAATTTATAATAACTTTAGAATTATTTTATTAATATAAATTTTCAACTTTGTATAAAAACTTAAAATACATTTGAATTATTGAGAAAATAATAAATAAATTGTGAGTGTAATATATGAAAATTTTAACTAAATCTTGGTATTAGTCCAGTCTCGGTATAGTTTCAGTCCTAGTCCGGTTCTAGACTAAGTTTCGGGACAATTTTTTTGTTATTACCTACAAATTAGGTCAGACCAATCTTTCATCTAAATATTGCAGGCTTTATTTCGTGAACCAGTCTAAGATCGAACCGATTTCTTAACGAACCAAATTTTTTCATGCTAGTACTCAGTCCATTTTAGTTCGAACTACGATCTTAATTTTTTCGTTCATCCCTATCGAAATATGTAATACTTATCATTTCTTATACATAATTTATATTTCTTGGCTGCCTTTTATTCTCCACCATTATGACAAATAAAGTAAAATATATTTAGTGTTAGTCCATCAAAATTATATTAAATAATTAAATTAACTTAAAAACTTGAAAAATATACAAGAAACTTCAAAATATAATCAAATGAAATAATAATTTATCAAATAACTTATATTTTAAAAAATAAAATATTCTCATTAATTTTTAAGTATAAAATTAATAATATTATACACTACAATATGAATTACTGATCCCATATTTAATATATTAAAAAATATTAATTAAAAAATAAAAAATAAAAAATAATAGATTTAATAATTTTAATCAATTAAAAAAAAAGGACTTTGTTGTATATGGGTCAACAAGTTAGTTGTTACTTAAGGATCGATAACTACTACAATTATGAACATAGATAGTTCCCCATGCTCCTCAGACATTAATGTTGCATTTGATTTGCTTAAATGTAATGACATGAAAATAAAAATGATGAATAAAAAGAAAATATAGAGGCAAGAAATAAGAATAAACATGTGGCACCCCTGGAAAATCCCCCAGCCGGGCCCCGGACACTGTCAACGATTTGGGTGACAGTCCCCGAGATCTTCAGGCTGGAACTCCGGGCTGCACCAGAAAACTACAACACAGCATCATAACAACAAAACAAAAAAAACACAGCCAAGACTTAACAACATACCTGTGGAAAATATATACCCTAAATACATCATAACAAAATCTTGAGGTCCACATCATCTTACAAAACCTCAAAAGTTGAAAAGAAACAAGCTGCAGCGGAAACAAAACTCTAGATGGCTCATATGGCCTTACAATTATAACACCCTTAAGCCATTCTCTCCTTCCCTTTCTTAGGGGACCCAGCCTTTACGATATAACCTGAAAAACATTCATAGCATTCCTCATGAGCGTTTACGCTCAGCAAGTATATAACCATAAGCAAAAAGAATCAGATAAAAGCTTTAATATTCACTGAGGTTGGATGAAGCAATGTCAAAACCTCTTGATAAAACAATAAACATATACCAACTAGGGTGCCCGAGTGATATCAAGGGTTAACCCTCTTTCAATAAATCATGATTCGCCCTTCATTCATCAGATAATGCATCACCTGACCAAACTGATCATTATTTGACTACCATACATAATCAAATTTCATCCCAGTTGGTCAGTCTGGTCGTTTGATTCATCATTTGACATACGTAGTCCTTCGCAGAAAGCATATGGTCTGCGGAAAAGAATTTCGTTACCGATGCCTTGCCTCGGTCTAACATTCTTTATCATCATTGGCCAGAATACCAGGCGAAAGTATTCAATAGCCCCTTAACTTTCCATATGGATATATCTTCTTGTAAACATTTTCTCAATTTTGAATAACCTTGACGTGCTAATCAATTAAAAGTAGCGACTGCCAACAACACATATTGGTGTGCTCAACAATTAAAAGACAGTGATCATCACAGGCGAGATTATATATATATCCATACAGAAGTTACTTGGGTGTGCATACAAGTCCATGACTTGCAACACCCAAACATCATCTTTATCATCATTTGGTGTGCTAGGAAATTTAAACAGCTAGCAACCACCCAATAACACATACTTCAATTATCAACATCTCTTCACGTACATCGGATTCAATGATCGTACGTTACTTAATCAGAAAAGAATTCATCATCATGCATAGGCATTAACATCATTCATTTACGTAAATCGAATCAATGATTATACGTAATCCGTAAGAAAGAAGTGGAATGAATATATACTTGCCTTGGTCCTTAGCTAGATTCACTATATCGGTTGAAAAAGGTTTCTGCATAACATCATTGTGGGTATATCATGAGAAATCCATACTTAAAAGATGGTTATTCATATAGAAAATGGTTGTCAGGGCATGAGATTGCCCATCGAGAAAAATTTTCACTCGTCAGAGGCTATTAAACTCATCAGAGGCCGTTGACGTCATCTTTACTCATCGGAGACTAAGGATGACGTCATCGGGGACTAATATCTCATCAGGGACTGATGACGTCATCTTAACTCTATCGGAAACTAAGCGTGACGTCATCGGGGACTAATATCTCATCAGGGACTGATGACATCATCTTAACTCTATCGGAGACTAAGCCTGACGTCATCGGAGACTAATTAACTCATCAGGGACTTATGACGTCATCTTAACTCTATCGGAGACTAAGGGTGACGTTATCATCAGAGACTAACATCAACACAGTCAGGGACTAGTGCTGACGTCATCAAAGACTAACATCAACACAGTCAGGGACTAGTGCTGACGTCATCAGAGACTAACATCAACACAGTCAGGGACTAATGCTGACGTCATCAGAGACTAACATCAACACAGTCAGGAACTAATGCTGACGTCATCAGAGACTAACATAAAGCTTGCCTCTGCTACAATGGAAAATCTTACAATAACAAACTCAACCTAGGTTTCCTCATGAATATGTAGAAGAATACAGTCTTTCTTTTAAAGATTCATTCTTCCATGCAAACCTAGTATATACAGTTACTACACTCCCGACGATAAACAAAAAGAAACAAACAGAGGAGAACTTGAGATTCTTACCTCCTGAGTTGACGAAAGAGATCAAAGCCTGTTTGATAGTGATCGTCCAAAAGAAAAAAAACTTGAATTTATACGGAGATGGTAGGTTTAAAGAACTTTGGAAAAGGAAATCTTTAAAAACAAAGAGTCTAAAATGTTCCTCCGAATGAGGTATTTATAGGAGGCTGAGATTAAGCTGTGAAATAAAATGATTGGTTAATCTGGACGGTAAAACGGCTGCTCATCATAATTCTTAGCAACTAAGCATCGCAATAAGCCTGTTGTCCTACATGCACATACGTTTAATCCACTTGATGACATACAAACAGCTTATTAATCAAATTAACATACATAAGCACTGATGTCATCTTCTTGAGTCCTTCAGAGGGCTTAACCAACAACCACAAGCTTCTTTTAAGAGCTTACAATACAGTACTGCATGTATATATAAACATCATTTGTTTATTCTTGCAACCAACATCAAACAACTATACCCCTTTAATGGGTCCAAAAATATTCATACAACTAAAAGCGTCATATAATAACCATATTCCCATTAATAAGAAAATATAATAACATAAATTAAAATAAAATGAGTGAATAAATTATTTATAGATAAACAAATTTTCCGGGTCGTCACAAAACAAATTATAAAAGGAGTATGAGAATGAAATATTGAATTGTGTATAAAATTTTAGTTGTGATAGAACAGACAAATCTCTCTCTAAGAGAGTGTTAATAAAACTACACATAATTTTGTAGGAATGCTTAAAGTAAGAAATGAGTTTTACACGTAAATAATCTAACATGCAATATAAAATTTATTTAATTCCAATGTCATTATCTATTCTATCGAGCTAAACATGCTCTTTCCAATCCATCAAAATAAACATAATATAAGTTCGTGTTTAATTCAATGTAATATAATAACATAAAAATAGAATATTGAATAAGAGGATAAATAGAGGTGATAGACATAAATGAAAAAATCACGAGGGAAGTACGATAATAAACAAATGAGGGATTATCCATAAAATTATGACTGTGATGGAATAGATCGAATTTTATGTAAGAGAGTGAGACTAAAATTACACATAATTTTATGAGTAAAAATGGAATAAGTAATGACTATTACTCATAAATGATTTAACAAAAATGTACAAAATTTTATTTGTATGTTATTTTATTCTACCGAACTGAACACATTCTAAAGATTTTTCTATACGTTTTTATTTATTTATAAAGAATATCATTGCCTACAATTGACACACACCCATATATATAAACCCATAGCAACAATAGCCAACTCCTGAATAGTGAATCCCCGCCCCGAGAAAACTGACCATATAAAAATACAGAGTACTCCGTAATTAACATAACAGGAATATTTTTTTCTTTTTTAAAAATATAGGCGAACGATTAGATTTTGTACAAACATGAACAATGATAATTTTGTTGTGGTACTCCATACAGTTCCAATAAATTATTACAAATTTCAAATTAAACTAAAGCAGGAAAAATATATTATTAATTTATCTGTTTTTGTATTCAAAACCTTTTAAATAGGTTCTTAAATTAACTCTATTATCGTTCAAATTCGGTTCAACATTCAATAAAATCTATCCTGAATGAGTTTGGAAAAATCAAACTAAAATCACTTATCATTTATCCAATTAAAATTTAATAAAATCACTTATCCAATTAAAATTTAATTTGTAATCAACTATAATTTTTATGCAATAAACCAATTTATATAGAGTTCTAAATTCTTAACCTTTTATTGTAATAAAATTTTATTAAAACATGTACTAAAATATATAATTATGAGAAATCATGTAAAAAAAGTTTATTAAACATACATTCAAATAATCTAAAAAAATACTTATAATAAATTGAAAAAGAAAAAACTAACTAAATCGACAAGTCAAACTTTATTATTATTTACAATAATTAAAAATATAAAAATTAATTTAAATTTTATAATTAATTTATATAAATGTACAAATATAAAAAATAGAACCCATACTTGGCACAAGTAACAAAACTAGTGAAAATAAAAAGTCAACCAAATATCTTATCCGTATAAATTCTCTAATTTCATTTAATTTGGTTCAACATCACTTATCTTTCCTCTAATTAAAATTTAATTGCAATCAATTGCAATTTTTATGTAATAAAACAAATTAATTTTGAATATTATTTTCTAACTTTTTACTATAATTAAAATATTTTATAAATATTCAAATAAAAATTATGTTATATGGCACAAAAAAATATAATATAATATTTTTTGGTGCAAAAACAAAAATGCAAACAAAAAATTCATAAAATTTACAAATTCTCACATAATATAACTATAGCAAAGTATTATACTTGAAATTAACTAAAAATATATTGCACATCTATTAAAAAGTATTTTTCGTTTCTCATTGTACAGGAAGTCATTGGTTTAATATTTCAATACAGAAAATTAAATAATTAATTCTTACATTTTATAGTAATTTTTTTAAACAAATCTTCTTGTAATATAATTATACCAAAAATACATTAAAGTACGACCTAATTATCTCCGTGTCTAAATTTAACTAATTATTGGTTGCAAACTTATAAAAAAGTATTATTAATTCTCATGAAATAAAAAATTTAATTCAATCATATAATATATTTCTTAAAAAAAATATTATAATTGTGATAAGTTAAACTACCGTGCTTCGCATGAGTTTAAAAGATAGTATAAATAAACGCCAAATCAATTAAAAGTAGAAAAAGTTTATGATAATTAATAAAAAATTATGATCCAAATTCTAGCTTTTTTTAAAAATTGAAGAAGGAAATTTAAAAAAAAATTCCAAATTTAAATTTAAAATAGCAATTTGACGTTGTATTTAAAGTAGGAGAAAATTTGTTTTTTAAACAAATTATATTTATTTTAAAAAAATTGACCAATAGGAACAAAAATATATATATAAGAAAACATGAAATACGCTATAACCTATTTTTAAAAAATAGATTATAGTAGATTTTCTTTATATTTTGTAATATTTTTATGAAATCCAACCGTATTGATGGATATAACATTCAAAAACATGTAAATGTACAAATTTTCACAATTTTTGGTGACGTGTATAGTGATTTTTATAACTATATAAATTATAAAAAATTTCACTCGTGAAAAGTTGTTAAACTTGTATTATTAAAAAACTATGACGCACATTATATAAACTTATAAAATTTTATTACATTGGAAGCTTATTTTAATTCGTACGGTTAGATTTTTTAAAATATAATAAAATATTAAGATAATTACTGCAGTCTAAAATTAAAAAATAAACTGTATCCTATTTCGTGTAATCCGTGTATATATATATATTAACAATTTCAGAGATGATGATAGGAAGTGGCACAAAAAAATCAGAAGTGCATGCATGATTCTTCTAGCTATAAGCTTTGAGTGGAGTTTTCCTATTCCCTCCCACTTTATATTACTCACTCACTCACTCACTTCGCTTACTTTAGTCTTAACTCCTCAAAAGCAAAGAAAAGAAAATAAATGGTTCCATCTTTTTGAGTTGCCAAAAAGTTATTATTCCTCTCCCCACAAAAGAACATCAACTAGGAACGATTGAAGCAACAAACTGTACGTTTGTGTCTCCTCATCCTTTCTATTTTAAACCTCCTTTTGAGACCACAATACATATATATACATGCATGCATGCATGCTTACACACACATATACATACATATATGCCCCAACTCAAATCCAACTTGAAAAATTAATTAGGTCTTAATTGAATATATTAATTCATTTCATATATACAATTCTTGTTTAAAAAGAAAATCGGTTTATACTCTTTTAAGTTTAAAAAGAGTAAGAAGAATATATGTAAGTATAATGTCAAGAATAATGTAAAGGTATCTATGAATGAATACATGGAATGAGTAGACAAGCATCAACAAAGAGAAAAGAATCCACCTCATGAGGCATGACTCTCTTGTTGGGAGGGAGAGAGAGAGAGAGAGAGTATAGGATTCCCTTTACCACCTCTAAATTTTCAAGACTTTCCGGGGGAAGTCAACTACAAAGCTGACCTTTTATTATACATGTATAGGAGCATAGATTCTGGATCCTCTAATACTGCCCTTCACTTGGGTCAATAAATTAGAAGCATTCTGTTTTTTAGCATAAATCCAAATACTGATTAATCCAAAATAATAATGTCACTATATAGTGGAGTACTATCCCTTGTCTTATTAAAACAATTTTAACAATTTAGTTAGCAAAATATTTAACAATTGAACAAAGTTCCATTAGTTTGACCAGTGATTCCTTTGGAAACTTCAAATTAAATGGTTCTCATATATCTTTAGTACGTTATACTGTAGCTGGGGTTCTAGTGCTTTTTAGTTTTTACCAAGAGTCTTAGAGCGCTCATACTTCTCTATATTCCCAATAATTTTTATTTTAAAGAATAAAAAATTGAAACTCTGAAAATTATTTTTACATCAAAAATTTTAAAATATAAAATTTAATAAGAGACTTAAACAACAAATCTATATATTAAAGATTCATTATTCAAATATCTGTAATCTGTATAATAAAGATAAGGACGTAATTTTAAAAAAATAGAAATTTTAAAAAATATAAAAAATATAATTTAATCTCTAAAATAAAGAAACCATTACGAATACAGCGGCATGAACGACCTTACGCCTTGCGTCTATATGAATTGAGTAGCATAGGAGATAATCTGGCAATATTAATGGATTAATTTGAAGTATTCTGAAGAGAAGAAACAGCGTTGTAGTTATCTCTGTATAGGCTTCGAGAAATGCGCACTCTTCAATTTCAAGTTGTCTGTCACCAATTTGGAACATATTTTATATACACCACATATATTGTAGGTCTTTGGTTGTGCCAATTTGTCAACAATGTGCTCATCTCAATAGAATATATATATATATATATATATATATATATATTATTTTCGTATAGATGTTGAAATAGTATTAGGATATAGAAATATATAGATATATCAATAAAATTTAAATGGAATTTTTCCATGCTAATGTATTGCCATAACTTTTTTTACTTTTTCTTTTTGTTGGGGGATGGGGGATGGGGGTAAAAATATTGTTGCATAACTAAATAGTCACATGCTTTATTAACTTTGATTTTATATAAGAAGAGAAAGGGGTTGTGACTTAGCTAGCTAACTAGTGTCACATGTATGCATTGGTAATCTTATTTCTTGAAACATAAATGCTAAACACCATAGCAGGTATCATTAATATGAATATGTGTGCGCACACACATTACATTTAATTTGTATATTTATAAAATCTTTGTATTCAATTATGTTATGTAGATGTGATATTATATAATTATATCAAAATACATAGCTCATAATCACCACTAGTTTTCAATAGTTTATACTATTAATTTTGTCATCAATAATTTTTTAAAAATAAATCGATATAATAGAGAGTTTTATAGTTAAATTGAGAACAAAATCAGATATATCTTAAATTTTATAATGAAAATAATATTATAAAAAGAGAGAATGCAGAAAATGGTAGTGCAAAAGTAAGAAGCATAATAAGTCAGCTTTCTAGCTGTGGGGTTCTTCTTTTATGAGTCCATGCATATATATATCCAGCTAGCACAGTTCATTTAAAATACTGGACTAGTACTATTACCAAAGCAGGAGAGAAGAGTTAATGTTTAGTTAATTTTTTTCTCAGAATCATGATGTCACATGCTCATATATTCAATCATGCATTCTCAGCACAAGTCAAACATCCTTGAGATGTCATTCATTATACATAATACCCCAGCACAAGAGGACAAAAAGCATTTAGTGGAAAACAAAAGGAAAGAAAAGATATTAGTGGAGAAAAAAACCCAAAGAAAGTGGCGGAGTCGGTCCGAATATAATTTCGGACCGACTCAACACCTAAGATTATGTAATTTGGATCGTCTTAGTTATTTTATCAATCAGTTTATCGGGTCATTTACTTATATAAGAAGTCTACATGTTTCATTTTCTTTGGACCACCTCATTGTCGCTCTATACCAATCCAAATGGAGAGGAGAAACATCCATCCTAAGCTTTCCATCACATCTATTAGTGGAGTCCACTATTACTCTATTTAAAGGTAATGACACTCTAACCTTTATACATTTCTAGTCTTTTGCAACAATTCTTCACCGGTACTAATTATTTGTAAGAGCAAAGTAGATAAAATACGATTAAATTATGGTGTTTAAAGCATACACATGTGAGTATTTAGTTTGAAAATTTTAAGTTGTTGCCTTCGATATGTTAAATAATTAAGTACGTAACTAGTAATATAGTCTTAGGAATTCGTATAATTTAAAACGAGTTTTATCGAACCAATTAGGTTAATACCCGAATTCCAAGTATAAAGAACCAAAAATACCTATTTATGTTTCCATGAATAATATTTATTAAATTTGCTCTATCAGTAACTTTGCTAGTAACATCGAAGATTGTCGGTTCATGCATGTCAAGCGTGGAGGGAACTCATTTTCCCATACCTTAGCCAAGCTCTCGGGAATCAACACAGGGGTTTCCACTTGGTTGAATGATACTCCCCACCCTTTGATAAACATTGGCGCTGCAGATATTGAATCTTAATTTGACGGTCTAGTTCTTTTGGGTGCTTCTTTGCTTAGTTTGAATCTTCAGAGTTTGGGAACTCATTTGGGTGCTTCTTTGCGTAGTTTGAATCTTCAGAGTTTTTCTATTTGCTTGCTTGTAGTGCATCATTGTTAAGTTTGTGAATTCATTTTGTTAAAGGAAGACATTCTTCTTGTCTTGTCCCTTACCTTGTAATTCAGTTCTTTTGTTATGAATTTTCCTCCGTTTGAGGGTTCCAAAAAAAAAAAAAAAAAACAAAAGAACATCGGAAATAAAAATCCTTTAAGCAAATTTCATAGAAGACAATTAACGATGAATATAGTACCTATGAGTACAATAAAATCATTTTTAAAGAGAATTAGTAGGACTAAGACTACCAAACAAGAAAACAATAAGTAAGAAATGCAACATAAATTGATTTGTCATATCCATTGAGTAATTCTATCTCAATTTCTTCATACACTTTAATATATGATGTCCTTTTCTAAATATGACTATGGGAGGTTCTAAGTACTTTATGATGCTTGTTGATGATTTTTCTCAATTTATTGGATATATCTTATGAGAAATTGATATAAATTCACTGATATTTATAATACTTTTGCTTTTACAATTAAACTCAATTTCCTTCTAATATTAACATTTTTCGCACCGAATAATGTCATGGAATACAAAGGAATTGAATATCTTAATTTTCTCGCATCCAATAACGATCATGTCTTCGTACATCACAACAAAATGATCAAGCCGGACAAAAACACAAATTTATCTTAGAATATATTTGTTCCCTACTTATTTCTTCTTCATGCTCGAGAGGTTTTGGGGTGAGGCTGCCATAACCGCTGTTTTATACCTCTAATTAAATTCATTCGTCTCTTTTGGATAACAAAATTCCTTGTGTTTTGGACAACAAAATCCCTTGTGAAAGATTGCGTGGTTATTCTCCTTCATATTATCTTCTTAAAGGTTTGGTTATGTTTGTTTTGTCCTTCAACCTCATGATAACACCAAATTAAAACCTCGCGCTCGTTTATATTATTTTCTCGGGTATGGTATTAAATATAAGAGATACATAGGGATCTTATTCCAAAAGGACTTCAAGTCTCTTGGCATGTGCTCTTTTAAGAACACAAGATGTTCTTTTTGTCAACAAAATTTGAGATAGATAATCCCAGTATTCTACCATACTTCACTGATTCTGTTTTGAATTATCTCCTTATGATAAGTCTGTTGGTTCTATTTCTAATAATTCTGCTGCACATGCTGAGCTCACACAACATTCTCATATACACCATCTATGGATCATCCACAAGAATTTATTTTGTTTGGTAATTGTGATTATGATAATTGTGACAACTCCAAAAATCTCATACCAGATTTCGAGAATCGTCAATAAATGACAAAAGAAAAATAACATCATCTAAACATGCATATCATTAAATAAGAGAAATAATAGTAATCTCTATTACATTATCCAAAAATAATTGTCTAACAGCGAAAGTCTAAGTGGAACCCACACAAGCCTTACAATCTAAACATTTCAATAATAGCCTTACACTTCATTCTTCCTTTAAATGTCATCCATAGGAGGTCGATCAGGAAATGTTCATCATTCAATTTTTGTTTTGCCCTTATTAGACGGCTCGACCTTCTCGCTATATCCTGTAAAACATTTAATAGTATCAAAGTGAACAATTTACGCTCGCAAGTACATAGTCATGCATTTGGTGAGCCTTGAAAGATAGATAATTTATAAGGCTTAAGTATTTGTGAGGTTGGGTGGAAACAATGTCAACACCTCTTGATAATTTAGAGAAATATAGCTTCTAGGGTCCCCGAGTGATAGCAAAAGATTTGACCATTTATTTAAAAGAATATAGAATAATTTCACATGCTCCTTGTAACCATGTCCGTTTGACGCACATGCTCTTAGAACTCCATATCAAACAGTATATCAGTTGGTCATCTTGACCACCGTCTGATTTCATTATGATGACATACGTAGTCAATAGATAAATTTTTTATCTACGAGGGTTCGATTACTGATGTCTCGATTTTCGTCCCCTATAATTCCTAGGCTCGGGATGCCAGACAGATGCATCTCACTAGCCTTTAGTTATCCACACAGATATACTTTATAAGTATGAGGAGAAGAATAAATTTTCTACATTCCTATAGGATTTACTTTGGCGTATTAGCGAATTTGAATGACTAACAACCGCCCAAAGAATACTTAATTCTAGGTTAATATTTTTTACGTACATCGGATCAAGGGATCGTACGTTACTTAACTTTAAGTAAATTGAAGTATGAATATTGACATAATAATATCTTGGATACATTACGTATATCGAAAGAATAATCGTACGTATTAATTGAAAGAATATAGAGTGAGTATATACTTGCCTAGAATTCTTAGTGAATCTTAGATTTAACAACTTGCGTAGAGAACAATTCTGTAAAACACGTATATACAATAATATGAATAATCTCAACTTAATTACACATGAGGATGCGCATGTGACGACCCCAAAATCCCTTACCGGACTCTGGGCGCCGTTAAAAAATTGACAAAAGAACAGTAACAACATCCAAGCATACATATCATTAAATAAGAGAATTAAATTGTATTCTCTATTACATTCATCCAAAATAATAATTCTAACAGCGGAAAGCCATGAGGGCCCACACAGGCTTACAACCCAACCAAAAAAAATGATTATCGTCTCACGCTTCATTCTTCCTCGAAAAGTCATCCTTGAGAGGGGAAAGAGAAAGCGTTTACTAAGTCATCCTTTCCTTGCCTTTAGCAGACGGCCCAACCTTCTCGTCATAACCTGTAAAACATTATATAATAGCAACATGAGCGATTTTATGCCCGCAAGTATATAATCAAGTATTGGTGGCTTTGAAATGAGAGAAATTTTCTTGGCTTAAGTGTTTATGAGGATTGGACAGGAACAAAGCCCACGCCTCTGAATAACCTTGAAGAAGAATATATATATATATATATATATATATATATATATATATATATATATATATAGCTTCCAGGGTCCCCGAATGACAACGAGGGATTTGACCCTTTACTTGAAAGAAATCTTGAATCGATTATCTGCCCTCTCTTCATCAAATAGTGCGTCACCTGGCCGACTTGACCACTATCTGACTTCATCTCTTCATCAAACGACATATCAGCCGACCAGCCTGATCGTTTGACTTCATCATAATGACATATGTAGTCGAAGCGGAAACTTTAGTCTGCGAGGGTTCGGTTACCGATGCCTCAGTTTTCGTTCCCTATCATCCTTAGGCCTAGGGTGCCAGGCAGACGCAACCCATTAGCCTTTAGTTACCCACACAGATATACTTTACAAGTATGAGGTAAGAAGAAATTAAGTTCTGTTATATTCGTATAGGATTTATTTTGGCGCATTAGCGAAATTTGAATAGCTAACCTTCGCCCAAAAATGCTTGATTCTAGTACAACATTTTCACGTACATCGGATCAAAAGATCGTACATTACTTAACTTTGAAGAAATTTAATCACGAGCATTGACATAAATATCTTGGATACATTACGCATATCGAAAAAATGATCATGCGTATTTATTGAAAGAAAATAGAGTGAGTATATATTTGCCTTGGTCCTTAGCTAAAATATCAAACTCAAATCACTTGTGAGTGGAACACTCTGTAAGATGTACATATAACATGAGAAATCTATATTTTTGATAAAAATATGATAAAAGATGCACATGTGATGTCCGTGAACTTTTAAACGTCTAAGTTGGCATTCTGAACCTTTAGGGTTTAAATGAATAATTAATAACATCATAAAATAATTTAAGAAAAATAATATTTTATACTCTCAAGGCAAACTGCACAACAGTGGAAAAACATTGAAGTATGAAAAGTGATCATCAGGGGTTTCAGTCTTATCCATTAGGGGATGACTGCCTAACAGGGGACAGTTTTCGACTGTCAGGGGATGATCCTCGACCATCAGGGGATGATCCTGATCATCGCCAAACTCCTCGGAGAAAAGTTGTTCAGCGCCAAACTCGACAAGTCAGCGCCAAACTCTTCGGGAAGCATTTGCTCATCGGAGACTAAGAAATATTCTCATCAGGGACTAAGCTTAGCCTGTCGGAGACTAAGGCTGACGTCATCAGAGACTAACATATCTCATCAGAGACTAATGTTATCTCGTCAGAGACTAACGTATCTCATCAGAGACTAACATATCTCATCAGAGACTAATGTTATCTCATCAGAGACTAACGTATCTCATCAGAGGCTAACATTAACTCATCAGAGACTAATGTTATCTCGTCAAAGACTAACGTATCTCATCAGAGACTAACATTAACTCATCAGAGACTAAGTTTAGAACTTGTCTCAGGTATAGTGGTGTCTTCCTCGCTCCTCCATGGGTGGTGTTCTCACCAGGTGACCAAGACCACAACTAGGGCAACTCTCAACATCTCATCTACAGTAAGTAACATTCTTAACGGTTACCACAGCTCATAGGCGCTACTAAACCTTAAGGACTCAGGTTGAGGAAAACTCAGGCATGGTGCTTTCACTACTGATAAAAAGGAATGTTTGGTAGTTAAAAGTTGTCTACTAGGTGGTTAAAGAGGATAACTTTTTGAAATAAAAGCATAAATACCAGATGTTAAAAACATGCATTAAGTCATACTTTTGGAAGTGAAGGAACCTAGTATGCTCACAAACATGGCATGCATAACAGAACAAAAGTGCAGGAATGAAACAGAGCTTTAGTATAGTGTTCTTACCTTTTTAGCTGCAGAGAAGAAGTTAAAAACTTGGTTTGTTTTCTGAGAAGGACAGTTGTTCTTTGAGAGTGAACTGCTGTATAGAAGATTTATGAAAGTGGGGCTAGGATTGTACTTGCAAAGCAACAACAACAGTTGGATTATTTGGAAATAGATTTCAGTCGTTGGCTGTGAAAGGAAATAACAAGCTTTAGAAGGAAGTGATTGATGAGAAAAGGTGGATGCAACGGTTGCTAAAGTCAGTCAATCATCAATCACAGCCAACAATCCAGTGTACTGTTGGGGTAGATTAGCTGGTTTGACGGTCACGTGCTCTCAAACCTGACATAGTGCATTTAATGCTCTTGTCTCACTGCCATCTTTGGTTCAAAATGGATACAGTAGCGTGAAAACCTTCCCCACGTGAGAAAATACACTTACTCTTGATAAATGCTTGAATAACAATAAGGAGAAATGTGATAATAATAAAATAATCATTGAGTTCAAAAATATATTTAAAAACTTTTAGACATCACATTGCTATAAGATTTTCTTTAAGATAGAAATTTATTATTCACACCCAAAATAATAACAAATACAAAATAGGAAAAGAAAATAATTTAAATCATCATTCATGAAATTAATCATAAAGTGGAATACATCATAAAACGAAATTCTTCTTATTCTTCGAGTTTTCACATCCTTCCCCCCTTAAAATAAGTTTCGTCCTCGAAACTTGACTAGTGAAAAAGATGGGGTACTTTTGCATCATCATTTCCTCTAACTCCCACGTTGCTTCTTCAACATTGTGATTCCTCCATAATACTTTCACGGAGGGAATCTCCTTATTTCTTAGAATCTTGACTTGTCGATCTATGATTTGCACTGAAATTATTATTTAATTCTTTCCATTAAATAATAATAATAATTTTTGTAATAATAATCATTTATAAATTTAATAATTTGTTACTTAATTGTGATAATTAAGAGACTTTTTCTTCATTAATTAATTTATTTCTAAATCATAAAAATTTCAATCATGTAAAAAGTTTATTTACACGTCAGAATAATTATTCTTAAGTTACTCATTTATCAATTTAAATTGTATATGTATTTTATTTTATTTTATTTTAAAATTTGGATTGGGCCTTAAGAAATAAATAAAAAGGGTTGGGTCAGATCGGGTCAGAATCGGGTCAAGTCCGGGTCACAGACAAGTCAGGTCCGGGTCAAAACTGGGTTGGTTTGGCTTGACCCAACGTCACATTCTTCAACAGTTATGATTTCGGCTAGGGGGTTGCCGCCGACGTTGCATTCGTCGGAGCCGCGACTGCCACCCCCGAAACCGCCACGTACGGTGTACGTTTGGCGGTTGAGGCACCGCCATGGGCTTTGCCATAGGCGAATGTGCCTCTACCTTTCATGTCATGGCTGAAAAGTGACTAGAGAGAGATTTCGTGGCTCGCCGCTGGTGAGCTCGCGATGAACGGCGGTGAAACTTGCGACCGAGCTTCAACTCCTCATTTATTCACCATTTTTGATGACACAAATATGGATTTGAAAGAGAAATCACCCAAGAACACAATCATGCAATTTATTTCGAGTTTTAACAACACAATTGCAATAAAAAATAGAATTTTCAGTTCGGGTATTTTGAGGTTTCGACTGAGTTTGAACAAACACCATACTCAGCCATTTTTAAAAATTCTTTGAGGTGAAATGAAGCCATGAACAACAGAAATGAAATGCTCAAATCAGTGCCGAAATTTCAGTTTGAAAATCTAGGATTCTTGAGTGTTCTTCATTTATTTCTTGAATTATTATTTTTATTTTGATTAAACTTTAAAATTCAATATCTCATAAACTACTGATGTTATGCACACGTGTTATATATGAATTTGATAATGAAAAATTTATTCTACACAATGGTAATAACAAAAATAATAATAAATGCTAAAATAAAAGGACAGCGTGTTACCTCTTTAACGCTTTAATGAGAAAAATACTAAATCTTCAATAAATGCTCTTAAATGAAATTTTCGATTTTGTTTGGTGAATTTGCTGGAGAAAATTTGACTGAAGTGGCGGCTAGGGTTTGGTTATAATGATATATTTATATAACCTGCAATTCATTCTTGACTATTAGATTAGTTTTTGAAGAATTTTACTTAGATTGGAAATTTTTTTCCCATTGGATTGGAAATCTTTTCCTTATTTTGCCATTTAGGGAAAATGTTGAAGTTTTGAATTTAATTAGTGTTTAACTTGATTTGTTTAGCCACTAATTGAATTTTAATGGTTATGCATTGATTTATTGCATAAACTGAAAAGTTTACCCGCACTAGTGAGACAAGAATGTGATTATGAATTTAATATTCATATATTTTATTTGAATTTTTGGGTTCTCACAATAATTATGACTCATCCTCATCTCTAATCACTGGCATTATTCATTATTCCACTCTAGTAGGACAACATTCTATCCATCTTCATGATTATCATGTTTATTATTCTATTCAATCTTTATTGAACATCAGACTTATCGAGAGCTAATGTTGTCCCTTGATGGCAACAAGCAATGACAAAAAAATTACAAACATTAGAAAACACTCATACTTGGGATAAGTAAGAAGTCAATTGTAAGTGGATATACAAAATCAAGATTAAGTCAGATGGAACAATGGAATGATGCAAACTCCATCTTGTAACTAGAGGTTTCAGGCGTATGAGATTGATTATAAGGAAACAATTTGCTCCTGTTGCACAACTTAATAGTCATTCCTGCATCTCGATATTGAGGTTAATGTCAATTCAATAATGATTTGCATGAAGAAGTTTACTTGAAGCCTCCTCTAGCATACTCTCATTCTCCTTATTAAGTTTGCAAACTTAATCGAGCTCTTTATGGACTAAAACAAGCTCCACGAGTAAAAAATCAATATTGTTCTCGGTCAATTGGTATTCACCATTCATTATGATTCTACTCTTTATTCATGTTCAAACAAAAGCATGATTCTCTTACTACTCTATGTTGATGACATGATCATTACTGTTACTACTATATGTTGATGACAAGATCATTACTGGAGATGACCAATACAAGATTTCCTCATTAAAATAGTTTCTTAGACAAAAATTTGAAATGAAAATTCTTGGTATACTTAGCTATTTTTTAGGTATTGAAGTCTCTTGAAATTCTTTTGGTTATATTCTCTCACAAACTAAGTATGTTTCAGATCTTTTATCTCAAGATGTGTTAACAGATGGAAAGGTTGAATATACTCCAACAGAGAAAAATATCAAGCTTAATCTAGTAGATGGTGAACCACTTTAGAATGCAACTTTATATTTCTAAAACTTTATATTGTCAACTGGTTGATAGTTTGATCTACCTTACAGTAACTCGCCTTGGCATTGCATGTGTAGTTCACTTGGTCAATCAATTCTTGAATAAACCTCAAGCTACACATTATGCACTTGTCCTTTGCATCCTTCGATATTTGAAAGGCACTCTATATTTTATGGGTCACACTTTTCATTCACATTTTCTCATGAGTTGCATGCATACTCATATGTTGATTGGGATGTGAATCCTATTGACAGATGTTCTACTAGTGACTTTTCTTTCTTCTTTCCTTGGTGACTACCTTTATGTCTTGGCAGACTAAGAATCATGCATTGCTTAATCTAGCACCGAATCAACATATAGGGCTCTTAACGACACACAAGAACTACTTTGGTTTCGTCAGTTACTAAAAGACATCGGAGTTTCTCATTCACCGACCACCATCATACAATGTGATAGTAAAAGTTCCATGATAATTGCTCTTAATATGTTCTATGAACGCACAAAACATATTGAAATTGACTGTCACTTTATTTTTAACAAGTTGTTGGTGACACTATTCGATTGCAATTTATTTCAACTTTGAATCAAATGACTGTTAAGTATAAATGATGATGATGATTTTAGTTTTGTTTGTGCATCTGTACATACTAAGGGTGTTCTATAAACCTAAGTATTTTCCCACGTTTTGCATCCACTGATGATCTACTTAGTCATTAGGGGATGAAGTATAACTCACTAGACAAGTCACCAGCATAAATTATTAAAGGACTTGATAGTGAAGATGGATGTCTGTTGTTACTCAAAAACACTTAAGTATTCTGCACATCAGACATTCCAAATGAAATCAACAAAGCTTCAGTTATTAAGACCATCAGGGGAATCCGTCAGGGGAACCCATCAGGTGATGACATAGGCAGGCCAACTCGTCAAGGGAATGCTTCAGGGTATGGAAGTGGCAAGCCAAACTCATCAGGGGGAATGTGTCAGGGCATGACAGTGACATGCCAACCTGTCAGGGGAAATCATCAGGATATGACAGTGTCAAGCTAACCCGTCAAGGGAAATGCTCAGCACTACATCGGTGGAAGCCATCAGTGTATGCTTTGAGTTTTAACATCAGGGGATCAAGAAGCACTTGGATAACTTAAGTGAAGTTTAAAACACTAATCGAGTCTTAGACAGGACTTGTCATCAGGGGATCCAGAAGCACTGATCAAGTTCACATCAGGGCTTGTCGTCAGTGGATAATTATGACTGCATATACTCGTCATCAGGTTTTACACGCAAATTGATGAAACTTGTTAAAGAAGCAAGAGATATAAATTGGAAAGATATCTCTTGAAGTTTGGTGGTCCAATGACAACTCTCGATTATTAAATGCACGCAGATCAGGGGAAGAAAAAAAAGCAACAAAAGCAACAACAGTTTGACACATCATTCCTAAAGGACATTGATGTGACATATATGCGGCTAAGTTGAAAAGTGCAACACGTCCAAGCACGTGGGTTTAACTACTGATCTTCTATATATGCAAAAGAGTTTTCATTACACAGCAGTAATCCAACGGATCAACCAACACACAGAAACACAAAAACACTAGAGAAGCTTTGAAAAATTTTTGAGAGAAAATATTCAAAGAAATATTGTAGCTAGTGAGTGTGAAAAAGAAGCTGTAACTTGTTATAGAATTTGTAGTTGATTAATCACATTTGTGGTTAACCAGATTTCCAGAAAAACCTCAATTTTTAATACAATTATTTTAACTTGAACTCTTGGATGTTCATTTTAAAAGTCATTAAAGTTTTTATGATATTGTAGCTATTTCCATCAGTGCTTAATAAAGTATTTTAAGATCAAAAAAATTTTGAGTATTTGTATTCATCTCCCCCTTTTACAAATACTTGAGCCTATTTTGTTCTAACAATGACTCATATCTTCACTAAAGCGCTTCCGTCAAGCCGTTTTCGAGATCTTTAATCCAAGCTCAAGATGTTTTCAACTAATCAACCATCTTCGATTGAGTATGTCAGTATATAACATTAGTGGAGCCTTAGCTCGAAGCCTTGACTAGAATATAAGTGCTCTCCAAAGTTTGACCTTAAGCGCCTCAAAGTTTACATATGCTATATGCTCCTCTCCTGTCCCCATTGTAACATACAACAAATATAACACAATATTTGAAGATGTGCTCCTGTTTTTCTCTTTACATCATCATCGTTAGTGAAAATAGAGCAGCAACACTTCTCAATTTCCCTGTCATTGTAATTCTTTTGAAAACTTGTGATTTTCTTCCTGACTAATAGTTACTCCCTCAGTCAATTTCTAATTGTTGTCATAGGAATCTTCTTAAATGATATTAATACTACTATCGTGCAATTAAGGTTGATGTAAAACTATTTAATTGCCCTTTCAATATATATAATGAATGATATAGTGATTGAAAATTAAAGAGATGCATTAAATATGAGTGTAATTTAGAGAAATACACATATTGATTCATCTTAAATTGTACATAACAATTATATTTAAATAAATAAAAATGCCAAATACAACAATTAAAACTGGACGGAGGGAGTATTACAATATATATGACCTAGGAAAATGAAAAGTATACAACTCTTGAGCAAAAGGTAAACTTACAAAAGGGAGAGAACTTACACAACTTCAGTTACAAATACATGATGCATCATGTAAAGGGAAAGGCCTTGTATATCCATCTGTTGGAGTAACATTAGCAAAGGACTCCTGTATGCTTCTTTGAGTAATATATTCACAAACACACTAAATATCATATTTTTATTATCCATTATTTCTTTCATCCATGTTTTCAAATTGTATTCCAACTTAACTCAACATGTACCATTCCATTCTTTGAATCTATTAGATGGTATTTACGATTAATCCGTTCGTTATGCACAACATCAGCAACGTCTATGTTGACATGTCCTAGAGATTCCTGCAAAAGTTCAGAAAAATGGATTGAACATTATGCGAACTTCTTGTACATGCACCATAGCAGTAGTATAGCAGCTTAAATGAGGATGGAGATGTTTCTCAATTTACCTTGGATCGGAAACCAAAGATACGAAATCCTGTTCGCTTGCTCAAAACCTGAATATGTATCTTGTCACTAACAGGAGGCTCCTCGAGCACAAATTGAAACTCTTCATTCCATATGGGGTCACGAGTTTTCCTGATCATCTGATTAATACCAAAGTTTTAAGAAGTTTAAGACACTATTAGAAACATATAAACAATTTATCCAGAAATGCAAAGTAAGGAAACATGGAATAATTAATAAAAATCAAAAACTCTAATTTGTAGCATAGTCCACTACAATTGTCACACCTTCAACTATGCATACTTATGTTTGGACTTCAAACTATATTGGATGTGAGTCATATTTCCTAGGCGTAGTAAATACTCGGATGAAATTCAGTCCCAAATCAAAAAATATATATTAAAAACCATGTTCAGTACTTGCTCAAGAGTTAGAAACATCTTAGCTAAATTAGGACATCAGTTTTTGGGGTTGAAAAGAGCAGCTGAAATTTCGATTCAGTGAAAAATTAACTTAAACTTGAATGAAGGTAGTGGAATCTCGTGAATGAAGTTAGAATGATGGTACCACACAAACAATTACAAAGCAGAAAGAAAGACGATCGGATAAACATGTTTGTGATTAACAAATAACATCAGCTCACATGTTTTTGCCTAAAAATATTATTTTTACCTCCTTATATAAGAAATTAACAAAGTGCGTTGGACTTTATGTTGCTTTTGGTTGATTGGAATGGAATGATATGAGATGGATATGGACAGATAGAATGAAACAAAATGTATTTGGAAGGATGGCAGAAAGTAAAGGGAGCTTGGAAAATAAATAAGAAACTTGGTTGTGTTGAAATGGACTAATCTGTGTAGGAGGCAAAGATTGAAACTATAGCTAATTTTTTGGAATAGGATGAAGCAAGGAATGAATTTCATGTATGGTTGTAGTAATGATCGAGCAAATAGTGCAAATATTCATTCTGTTTCATTCCATATTTCCAACCAACTACTCTGCTAAAAATATCTTTTCAAATAAAGTTTCATGATGCTGTAACCAATTGAAGAAATTATTCAATGAACATGGTTAACCAGAAATTATTATGTTCTAAAATTTTCATCAATCTGTATTCAACTACATAAATGTAACTTCAAATCTTGCTTATTTTAACAAATGAAAAGGATGATGGGGTATTAAAGTACATAGAGGAATGAGGAATCATAAAGTATTATACTGAAATAGAGCTTACCTTTGTTTTCTTCATTTCACCCCTAAAAATTACTAAAGCATATGGATTATTGTGACGCTCCCCCTCTACATCATTTGCTCCTTCAACGCTAACCATAAGCACACCAGCTCCACTCGGACTAACATTTACGCTTTCAGTATGCTTCCTTGCATCTCCATCAAGAGATCCACTACAATTGATACTGTCTTCACGAAAAGGTGCATATGTAAGCTCAACCACAACTGTCCCTCTGTGCTTCTTATGGTGATCACTTGTGCTCTTAAGCAAATCAAGTGTATACTCCTTCCGCTCCTGGGGTTTTAAAAGTTTCAAAGGTACTACTTGCGATCCCAACTGGTCATGTGAGCCTACCTTCAGACAAACAAAAAGGAGTAGTAAACAGTTACTAGATATTGTTTACGCAAACTCAGATCCAACAGAACTTCTTGAATAATAAGTCTTTAGTCAAAAATTGACTTAAAACCATTAAATCTACGTGCTATCGTGTCAACATCAACTCTTTTTGTTATTTCTGTCAGCTTAGTAAAATTAGCTGATCTGAGCATGATGAGTTAAAAAGGAAAAATGGAGAATTTCGAATACAAACCTTGTCCCAGTCAAACACATCTATATTGAGCATTTGAGATTGAGGATCCTTCACAATAAGCTTAAAACTCTCATTCCATTCCGGATTCAAGTTATTCTTCTTAATACTAGTTTTCTTTGATGGCAGATTCTCTCCACTTAGGCGGAGCTTGACATAAGGATCAGATGATCCTAATATGTCCATCTTCAGAAGTTTAATTGCTCGTACAACTTTCACATACAGTATCCCGACAGGTTTGTTTACAGGTACTCTAATACAAAATAAATAATTAAATGATAATAATAATAATAATAATAATAAAATTAAGGCAAATGTATAAATAAATATATAATAAGTTGGAATATCATCTCAAAATTTCAGGAGTACATATTTTAAACTAAAAGTCTAAAACACAACGAAAGAATATATGTGAGGTAAACAAACTTACACCGAAGCATCAAGGACAGGTATTTGAAAAATTTGTGGCCAAAGATATAAACTTGCAACTTGCTTTTTTATGTTGTCCTACCCCCAAAAAAAGAGAAAAGAACTTGAGCACAAACAAATACCAGTTGAGTAGTCTGTGTGACTAACACTTTAGCACAAACAGAAGACTGTCTGTAACTCTAAGGAAATAATAGTAGCATACCTGAATTAAATGATAAACACCAGGTACGGACATAATGTCTCCACCTAGTACTTTCATTCCGAAATCTATGTGTGGCTGCACAAATATATAGATAATAATCGAAATAAATAGATAACATTACGTCCACTTGGCAGATAATGAGCAGATTTATGGGAAAAGTTTACGGCCTACCTTCTCCATTAAAGAAACCTCTATGCTCGTGAAACATGGAAAGGTGGGTACTAGAGGTGTCAGAGTTATCCTTGGTGCAGAAAATACTTGCAAATCGACCAACTAAAAAGCCACAAGCATAGGTAAATTATTCAAAACTTTTCTGTAGAAGCAAACATTCTTCTGTTTTAACTCTGACCTGAATTCTAATGTGCATCGACAAAACTTTTACAGCAACTGTTATGTTCTGATTTCCAGCCCATTTAATTGCTGGTTCCATGACTAGTTCCTTTTCATTCGTCTCATACACTTTAATACCTATCATATCATAATTTTAAAGAAAAAAGTTTATTCCATAAATACATTCCGCAAAATTTGTTTAAATAGAATAGAATATTAAACAGAAGATTGAGCAATGGAAGTACACAAAGACATAATTAATGAGACCTTCAAACCCACAGAGTCATAGAGTCAAGGAAAATTGTATACCATGAATAGTAGGAGGAAGAGTCCCAAGGTTCAAATTCTCAAATTCAATTGCTTCAATTTGATACTTTCCAACATACTCAGCAAATATAGGTTTTACTGTACTCCTAATTATTCCACAAATCGCCTGTAAATTAAGCCACTTAATATTCCGACTATAGTTATCAAGAAACTAAGTTTCACTTTAATTCAAGTAGAACTACCTTGTCTAGATAAGGCCACATATCCAATAAAAGTTTGTTTAGCCAATCCACCTGCAAATCATGTAAGTATATCCAAGCGAGTTTAAAGAACACAAAAAGAAGCATGGGAATTTTAGAGAAGGTACCAAAAAAGAAACGGGATTTACTCTGTCATAATCAGGATTTTTGACCCATATAGGTATCTCAGGCATAATCTCTCCCAAAGCATCTGTATCTCGCTCATAAAATGGTCTAATAACTGGATCCTGCAATCATATTTAGCCCAATTACATATTTGGACATTGCAACAAATTAATATGGGTCTGGATGTTTCTGCATTGCAAAATTTTGCAATTGTAAGAGAAGAAGACATTTTTTTAGCTTGAACAAAAGGATAAGAGAATGATTGTGGATATGCAACAGCAAAAGGTTCAATTAGCATAAATGAATTTCTAGACTTGCCGATTTATCGACATTGAACTCGTAACGTATAAAAAAATAAGAAGAATAAAATCTTTCTAATGATACATGTTACTGGATCAAGTTTTTTCCAAATTTTTTTTTTTCTTTTCTTTGCTTAATAACCGATAAGGTTATAAATTGGATGCTAGTGTACGAATTTTACCCCAAGCTTTGTCAGCAATCAGCATCAATCAATATTTCGGGGCTCTATCAGTTGTGCTCTATGTTCCACAGATTCTTCATTTTCCACGGCAGTACTGTGTCTGACACTCGACACCCCAACAAGGGTGTACGACACTCCATTTTACGTAAAAATGTGATAACACAGGCGTATTAGATTCTTCAAAGTATCCATGCCCGATCGGATACTCTATTTGAGTCCATGTTACTTAGGTTGTGCGTCAGTCTTCCAAACAAGTTTTAATAAAATTTAACATGGATTCTGTTCACTGAAAGTATTGTACTTTTGGGTAAATTAACTTTAATCATTTTCTTATAGTAAGAGGTTACAATTACCTTTATTGATCTGTGTTCCTAGTGAGCACATAAGGTGAAAGCAAATAATGCAAGAGTTTTCACTTGGACCTTTATTACTTTTGTAATAAGTGCACTATTTATATCATAGATATTGTGATATTCATTACTAAAGTTTGAGTAAAATGGTGTACAGATTATATTGAATAAAATTAAGTTAATTATACAATTGTACAAACACGAGTTCATTTGACTTTGAAAAGTCAAAATTGATCGTATAGTTTGGAACGGATGGAGTACTAAATATTTTCTGCATTCTGAACTCAGAAGTTTGTTCCACTTTTAAAGTCAATTTGACTTATTTTCAAATGTAAGAAGATTGGTATAGGACCTCTTAGTTTTGGTTAGTTCAATCATGAATACTCTTTTTGTGGAATTCGGCCGGTCAATTGAAATAATTTACTAAGTTACTGTACTAGAATATTATCTCATATCAGTAATTTCTAAAGGTGCCCCCTCTTTCTAAAGTCTATGTATCCGCTTCCGATAGGAAGCTATTCAAGCTATGCGAGGTTGTAGGCTAGCTCAAGTGGAAAGATCACTTACATTTCACCATTCAGGTCGAGGGATTGAGCCTCATGGGGTGAGAATTAAGGCAGTATTAGGAGTGATTTGGCTGAACAAAAAAAACGAAAGAAAGAAAGGTATGCAGAATTGCATATATACCGACCAAGATATGATGTCTGCAAGTGCTGTTGCCCCTTCAGCTTTCCAGGAACTGAAGAAAGAAAGAGGACAGCAGCATGCTCCTTCCACTTGTTCGTCTCCGGCAACACTTCAAATCATATTTTTATCCATATATGTAAGCAGATAATAAGAGCATCGACGGAAGCAATATCAGAAAATCTTCATGCACTTGAGATTTGAGACCGCAAACACTTAAGACTTGATTCTACTCTTTAGGATGAATCAGTTCTTGGTGAGTATGTACTATTAAAAGGACGTTGAATAGAACTCTTGATAGGCAGTAGTAAACCGTTTGTTGTGGCCTAAGAATATAAACTTAACTATGAGTTGAGTGGTTCTAAAATAACTTTTGAGCAATGATTATCCCCATTTGCCACAGATTCAGACGTTGGAAACAAGGTTGGTGACTATCAAGCTATATTATGTACAAAGCTAGCCAAGGACAAAGAATAAGAAAATGAAAAAGGACTACAGGTTGAACATTGGTGTCCATGGCATCAACTGAAAGGTGGTATCTAATTTGAAGAAAATGTTCTTTATGAAACCTCCTCTGTGTTATTCTCTAACACAAGGGACGGGTGCTCTGTGCCCAAACTTTGTACCTAACTAGCCCCAAAAAAAGACTACAGATAGATCATTAGTTGCCGTGACAATTGCAACATCAATGGAATAAAATAAGAATGTCTTCCCATGGTCTTTTGTACAAAAATGTCTTTATAAAACCTCCTCTAGAATATCCTCTCACTCAAGGATATTCGGTCTATAAACTTCATAAATTGACACAAGACTGTAGACAATAAACGAGATTTACTTGCTTATCTCACCACTAGTCTGCCAGATACATTCCCATTGTCACACAAGTTGTTAACAATATGGTTCTAATCTGCGAAGATTGCACATTCACACTTATTGTACTTCGAGGAGATACTTGTTTCGAATTTGACCAATTGTGATATCGATATTTGGATTTTTTTTGATTATTTCTTCATTCGAAGTGGATTCTTAATCTATTTCTATATTCTTTCTGGATTCAAAATCTGAATGCGATTCTTAAAGGGAGACTTGGTCATGGTTTATTTTTCCTCAACAATTAAAGTAGGTGTGGTAATAAAGCATACATTCTTTTCTGCACATTTATATTTCCAAATAATTTGTATGGAGGATTATACAGAAAGTTTTAACCAGTCACAGACTATGGTGTCTGGTTCCTAATTGAAACCATTACACAACAAAATTGAATATGGTTTTCACACTTTTTCATGTGCCAATTAGAAAGAATGATGCATAATGATGTATAAGAAAAATTCCTCCACTAAAGGCTAAAGACATATACTTAAAGAAAATTATCAAATGATTATGTAAAATATAGTGTATAAGAATGAAATAGTCAATGAGGACAACATATCTATCAGATATCAAAAATCAAATACAAATACTGAAGTTAGATTAATTCAGAGAACAAATTCAGCTTTATTGGTGATAATTGCTTTTATATATGTCAAGCATAAAACAAAAACAACAGACATTGACTACATATACTTTAATAGCCACTATAATGTCAAAATTACAAAGAGAAACAAAAGCTTAAACAAATAAAATAATTCCATGTGGATTATCAGATAGAGGCATTATATAATTTATGTTTGACCTTTTCCAATATCAAAAACTTTCACCAGATCAAGAAGCTAATCCACCATTTAAAAGCTAAATCATCACCACTTGTATTACAATACCAAATAACAACTCAAATAGAACTAGTCAACCCAACATCAACTAGTTGTGCAATAAGAAAATAGTAATGCAAGGTAATATTAAGCATTTATCATAAAATTTTAAATGGTATAATTCGGCATGAAATCATGACATGCATTCATAACACATCCAAATGTAAAACCCATATAAAATCACATCCCAAAACATTCGAGAAGTTAAAAGAATCAACACTTGGTCAATCCCAATTCAAAACTATAATAACAGAAACAAAATTGAAACCGAAATGAAAAAAAACCCAAAACCCACACAAAATCAATGCCCACAAAAAGAGTAACGTTTGAATTTTTTTGACGACTTTTAATCGTACATATTTAACTAAAAATTACATGCAATAATAAGAAATTTTCCAACTAAATTTGTTAGGAATGTCGAATTAAAGATCATATATAAATAACAAAATTTTTAAAAATATGATTAAAAAAATTATGCAAATATTGTTATTTTTTTAGAATAAATTTTATTCTCGAATATTATTTTTTTTTGAAACAGCAAACTATATAGAAAGCTGTAATTATTTGTTAAACCAACAATGTAAATAGTAGGGATGACTTACCTTTACATCTTCAGGGGCAGAGTAAATGAAGAAATAAAATCCAATGAGAAGTCCAATCGGTATCCCAACTCCAAATCCGAGAATTCCCAAGAAAGTGCTCAGAAATCCCATTTAATCAATAATAAAAATTTTAAATCAACTGAAGGACAAATCAAGATTTATAAAATGGGATGATTAAATAGTGGTACATTAGTACTAAGAAATACATTATGCATATGTAATATATGTGTGTATGTATATATATCAAGAATGTTTGTGAGAAAGAATGAATTAGCAGAAGAACTCAAAAGGAGGGAGAGGGAGAGAGAGAGGGAGAGAGAGGGAGAGAGAGAGAGAGACGTGAAAAACTATGAAAAATTTACTCCCCAATGTAACGAAAAGGCTGTCGACATGAAACCGCCAAAACCTATAGAACATTACCCACGCCGTTCTAATACTTAAAATATGTAAAAGATTATTCGCAGTACAAAGTGTAGTTATTTAATTCTCAGTTTCTTGTCCCCTCACTTGAATTGGTAGGATATGCTCTCAACTTTGCATATTTTCTGATATCCAAGTAAATGACAATCAACAAAGCGTTGCATCCCCTTAATATCAACAAATTGTTCAATGGTTGATTGCCAACTGTAATACTAATGCTCCTATATAATAAACTTTTGAACACAAATTAACCCATTTAAAAACTCATAAGATCATATACAAACAAAATAATCAGAGAATAATAAAATAATGTACATGTCAGAGTTTTGATTAGTTGGAGAAATTTTGTGATTTAATTTTGTGGAAATGAGAAATAAATGGCCACTAAATACAATAGTCATCAATTTGAATTAAACCACTCCATATACTTAATTACTATCTCCCATATTCTTTTATTTTTTTAAGTTAAATAACGACATATTAGACTTTAATTTAATGTAATTGAAATAATTTAAATTAATACAATTATTATAATCATGTAGTTTATGACAAAAATCTTTTATTAAAACATAATCTACATTTCAAACTTTCATAAATTACGTTATTTTAAGTTTCAACAGATTGCCATTTGATTTTAAAGAATCAAAATGTATCATTAATTTTGGAACGAATCAAATACTGTACTATACTAGTATCTTAGGCATATGTACAAAATTTACTTATCATAATTTTATAAATTAATTTTAAAATTTTGTTAAATGAATACTATGTCAATAAATAGAGTAAAATCATTTTAATTAATCTTTAAAATGATAATAGAAAAATAGGAATTGAGAAATAAAAGAGTGAAAACACTGTTAAAAAGGCCATCATCTGATTAGAATCCTCCAAGGACAAAGAATATGACTGAGAAAGAAGGAAAATATCCTTTCCACGAATCCAATTATCATGCCAAACTCTGGTGCATATCGCATCGACAATATTGGTTTTACAATGATTTTTAATAGCATTTCAACATCTCTAAAGCTCTTTATAGATTAGGGAATTATTGGATTGGAAAGAAATTCCTTCCGTAATAGAACCTTGCTTTAGAAATATATTACTAACAAGAAAAACTTTGTTAGAAATAATTCTCCTAGCTAAATTAGATAAAATTTTAGTATTAAAGATTTGCATCTGTCAAAAACTAACCCCTCCTCTAGCTTTCGGACAACAAATATCACTCCATTTAATCCAATGAAAATTTCTTTTTCCAAGGTCATGTGCCACAAAAACGTCCTAATGGTTTTGTCACTCTTTAGTAATATTTTTCGGAAGGGCAGCAACCAATATATTGTAGATTGGAAGGGAAGAAAGAGTGGGTTTAGCAGGTGCATCTCACTCCGCTTGTGAGAGCAATTTGCTTTTCCAAGTTTGCAACTTATTACAGAAAATTTTGATAATATAATGAACGTCCGAGGATTCGCTGCGAGTGAACATGAAATGAACTCTCTAGTCTTTCTACCAACAACTTTTGTTTTGTTACGTTGGGTTATTCCTTTCCTATGTGAGAAACTCAAGTTGGCCTATGTTGCATTAGCCTAATTGGAGGATACATAGAGTTCTGTTATATCTTGATTTCCAACAAAACCTAGGTAACTTTGTGAGAGAGAAAGAGAGAACAGAGAAAAACTCAATTCATCCAAAAACAAAGAAGCCGCTTCAAGCATTCAATTAGAAAGTTATTCGTGGTCCAATAAAATGATTTTTTGTGGATAAATTCGCCACATCCTCCTCTTTGTTTTATACAGTGGAATCGTGTTTTGGAATAATCAAGTTTCGATTCTGCTATACTTAGGATTGTAGGTTTTTGATATTCTTTTGGTGAGATTATTTAATATCTTGTATTTATTTGTATTTTAGTTGGTGTTGTTAGTACACCAATTGATTCTTATTATCGTTGATGTATGCCCTTAGTTCTATCTAGAGAGAACTCTTATAACTCATTATTATTGATAGTTGAGATTTTTGGTGGACTCCAAGAAAGGTCCTATGGTTTTTACTTCCGAGAGTGAGAAGATTTTCCAAGTTAAGTTAAAAATGCTCGTGTCTCTTGTGATTGCTATTTGTACTTTCGGATTTTGTTATTACTTTATTTGTTCACTTTTTACTATGTGCACACGAGGGGAGGAATTTAGTTTTATCAGTGTTGTATAGTTTTGTTTCTGACGTTGTGCTATTCTGGTATTATATTATTTTGTGTTTTTGGTAAGATTATGTACTTGACATTTTGCACGAGCTCTATTATATTTGTTTTCTGCAACGTTCTGCAGAAACACAATGTCCATATCCATATTTTAGATGAGACACATACTCAAACTTTGTGGAGTAAAAACTTAAAGAGTTGTATGACAGAAAATTTGGGAAGAAGTTATATTTGTTCAAATAGTTGATGGCCTTGAGATACCAAGATGGAATTTCATTGACAGATCATCTGAACATTTTTCAGGGATTGATTAATCAATTATCCTTTATGGGTATCAAGCTTGATGATGAGGTTTTGGCTTTATGGTTATTTGGTTCCTTGCCTGATTTGTATGGTTAGGATGTCTTTGTCTAACTCAGCACCTAATGATAAGATTTCTATGGCCTTGTCTAAAAGTGGTATCTTGAACGAGGAGATGAGAAGAAAGACAGTTGGAGTATCCTTAAATTCAGAAGCCTTAGTTATTGAAAGACAAGAGAGAAGTCAAAGCTGAGGTGGAAGTGTCGAGGCAAGAGTAGAGATAAGAGCCGAAGTAAGTCAAATAGATTTGCAAATTTGGAGTGCCACTATTGCCATGAGAAGAAACATATCAAAACAAATATTGGCGCAAGTTGAAAAGGAAGAATAAAAGTGGAAATAGCTAAGAAAATATTGATGGTAAGAGCAAAGAGAAGAAAAATGATGAAAATTGTGATGATGACTAGATTGTTGCTGTTTCAGATGAGTACTTCCTTGTTCTCGATGGTGATGTTATTAATCTTGTTGTCATGAGACTAGTTTGGTGGTTGAAAATGGTACTACTTTTCATGCTACATCTTTGAGGAAGTATGTTCATTGTTAAGCAAGTTAACAAACTTGAATTTTATTTAAAAAAGCCACTCCATCTAGAAAGTCAAGTATACTTGATTTGGAGCATTATGATGTTTGTAGTCCATTTAAGAAATGAACACTTGGTGATTGTTTGTACTTTGTTACCTTCATTGATGATCACTCATGGAAGATTTCGGTTTATACTTTGAGAATGAAGGACCAAGTGCTACATATCTTCAAGCAGTTTCAGGTCTCAGTTGAGAGACAAATTGTTAATAAGTTGAAATGCATCAAAATTAATAATTGGGGAAAATATAGAGGACCTTTTGATGACTCTTGCAGACAACATGGTATTCGACATCAAACGACACCTCCTAAGACCCCTCAAGCTGAATGGCTTGGCTAAGAGATTGAATAGAATATTGGGTGATATGGTAAGATATTTGCTTTCGTGGTCAAAACTCCTAAAATTCTTTTGGGGTGAGGCTCTTAATATTGTGGTACTATTGTATAAGGTATACTAATTATGTGGGAACCCAAAAACAGAAATAAAATGTATGAATAATTAATTCATAATATGTATGAAATTTTCTATGTCCTTGTGATGTTTGAAAAATTTATTATTACAATTTTGGGAACACGTGATAATAAACTTAATTAGGACAAGGATAAATCTTCAAATAACTATTAAACCAAATGAAATACATCTTAACTTCAATCTTTAAATAACTATTTTAATTAAGACATTAACAAAAAAAATATACCAAGTGATATAAATATATCAAGTGATGTATTGAAACCAAGGGCTACAAATGCAAGTGATATAAATATAAATATAAATATATCACTAATTGGTTTGCAAGTGATCCAATGGCTAAAGTGATCCAAGAATAAATATATATATCACTTGAGTCAACTTGGTGTAAATATGAATAAACTATTTTGAGGTACCACGCATCTTACTGCCCAAGACATTAACGAGGGCAAGTTTGTTGTTGCAAACTATTGGCTAATAGCTTGGCACCACCCAAAGGAGAGCTTGTTGTTGGGTTTGGTGATTGCCTATTTGCATTTTAGGAATAGATAACTTAACAAACTTAGTCTTGTCAAATTTAGAAGCACGACTATGTAATTGATATGAATTTGCTTTGTTAATGAAGTTGGAGACCATACTTAAAAAGGGTTAGAATTCTTCAAAGTGTTTCAAGTTGAATTGCGCCAAAGTCCTTAACAACACCAAACTTGTGACAACAACATCAAAGTAGAAAGTCAAGGGAAATACAAGTTCATCATAAAAATAAAGTTGTGTGATAGAAGTTCATTAAGATTTTCATACCTCAACAAACAAATAAATGGTGAGAATACTTCTAAGGAATTTTACACTGAAGAATGAAATCAAAGTTGTTCAACACCTAACTCAAGAAACTAACATCAAGTCATTTGTCTGTGTCCAAAGTTAGTGCAAAGTAATTCAACGCTTAACTCTAAATAATAGAGCCAAAGTCTCACAATCGCTGAAGTTGAATGGAGCCAAGTTTGGTCAATGCCAAGTCTTCGGGTAATCTCCATGTGTGCCAAAGTGTTCGCTGTCAGGGGTTAAAAAGCTAAGCACCAAAATGTGCATCATCAGTGGATAAAAAGCCTAGCGCCAGTGGATAAAAAGCCTAGCGCCAAAGTGTTCGCTATCAGTGGATAAGAAGCCTAGCGCCAAAGTGTTCGTGTGGATAAAAATCCTAGTGCCAAAGTGTCCGCTATCAGTGATTAAAAGACTTAGTGCCAAAGTGAGTACCATCAGAGAATAATGAACTTAGTGCCAAAGTCTGCTTTTGACCTTCGCTAAAGTCCACAGATTTCATGCACCAAACTTTAAGGAAAGATGACCACACCGACATGACAAAGCTATAGTAACATGAAAGAAAAATGATTGGATTTTTTAGGCTACTTTTCTAATCTTGGCAAGTCTACAACAAAAAGCAAGAGAGAGAGAGAGATGGAATTTTTTTAGAGAAAAGTAGGAATGGACATAAAACAATCTTTTCATATCTTTACTGTATCAAATCTTACTTATGTATTTTTACACACTTCCATGTAAAGAAAGAGTGCTGAACAAGTAATATATATAGACAACCTCTCTCTATCACAAAAAAAAAAAACATACACATAGAATGAGTAAGAAATAGCTTAATCTCTCTCTAGAACGTAGAAGCTAAAACTCTCTTGTTTCAGAAAAGGAAACTAATTGAAAAATTAGGTTGTAACAAAAATCTTGAGATTAATAAACTTTATTAGTCTTGAAATTTTTGTATTGTTTTGAGTTTACTAGTATATCTTTTTAACACATAGTAGCTATAATAGAATACAATACTTGTTCATTCATTTTGTTCATTTTTTGCAAAAAGTTTGAAAAGTTAAGAGTATTGTACTCAGCCCCCCTTCTATAATACTAATCCATGGAAAATAATTGGTATCAGAGTGGGACAATTTTTTTTTTTTAACTAAAAAAGATCCAAGATGAGTGCAAAGAAAGTTGCAAGCATCAAAATCCATGTTCTTGAAAAGAGCCACTACAGCATGTGAAAAAGAAAGACGACATTTTTCATCAGCACCCCAAATCCTATGTATCTAAGGATTTTAGAAAAAAGACCTTTCGTTCCTATTAAATATATTCCTGAAACCACAAAGGATGGTCAGGTCATAAAACAACACTATGAGCCTAAGGATCCCTTTGAGTATAATGATACAGAGAGGGAGAAGGAATCAGTGGATACACACTTTCAACTAATATTGAGTGAAGCTCTAGATGAGGTAATGTATCATAGTGTTATGAACAACACATCTACAAAGAAGATTTGGGACACTTTAGAGGTTCTGTGTGAGGGCACAAAAGAAGTGAGAAAGAACCAGAGGTAGATTCTGGTGACTCAGTATGAAACCTTCATGGCAAAGCCAAATGAAAACGTAACTAAGGTGTTTGAAAGATTTAATAAACTTATGAATGACCTCCAGTTACATGGAAAAAAATATGATAATGATGAGGTCAATCTAAAGTTTATGCTGACCCTCCCAGACCATTTGGAGAACCAGACAACAACAATAAGAGAATCAAGAGATTTAACACAAATCACCTTAAATAAACTCTATGGAATCTTGAAGACCTACGAGTTGGAGCAAGCTCAGAAAAAAAACATCCACAACAAGAACAGAAGCTCCAGCTTAGGTACAACACTGCTGACAAATGAAGACAACAAAATGGAAGAGAGAGTTCTTGTTACAAAAGACAAGGAAAAGGAATCTGAAGAATATCAAGAGAAGAATCTGCTCAAAGAGATTGAAGATTGTGAAGATGATGACAACTACACTCTGGAAGAGCTAGACGAACTTGAGAACAAACCATGGCTGATATGGCAAAAAGTTCAAAAATCTTAGATTTAAGAGAAACTGAAGATTCACCAAGTCTAGTTCGCAAGTAACTGGATCCAACTCAAGCAGTACCCCAGAACCAGTTTCAAAGGAGGATATAAAACTGGGAGCATCGACAGAGCAAAAATCAGATGCTACAACTATAATGAGTTGAGACGCTTTGCTACTACGTGAAGAAAGCCAAAGAAATCCAAATCAAGTCAGGACTATGATGAGCTCAAAAAGAAGTATGACATACTCCTAAAGAAGTAAGGCAAAGCCTATATAGCTAAAGGAAAAAACTGGGATGATTCTGATGAAGAAGAACCATAGGAGTATGTCAACATGACACTCATGGCCAACTCATTTGATGAGGGTTCAAGGAATTTAGGTACCAAATCTCTCTAGCATTAAAATGTTTAATTTAGAGTATAAAAGAACTATTAAAGAGCTTAGTGTAGATTTGTTTTAGATTCATACTAGATTAGTTGCATCTAATGAAGAAAATGTTAGGCTAATAACTGAAATTGAAAAGTTGACTGCTAGAAGTGAAGAACTTGAACTAGCATATGTCACACTAGAGTCTCTAAAGTAGGAAAATGAGTATTTGAAAAACAAAGTCAAGTGTGCCAAAGAGATTGAGGAATTCCTGAGAAAAGAATTGTCTGAAATTGAGTTTAAGATTGCTGCCTTTAAAAAGTTTGCTGACATCACTAAAGAAATTCTTGATCATTCTGTCATAGGATCAAAGGTAGAAATAGGATATGACTACGAAAAGAAAACAGGAAAGAAACTTGTGTCAAGTAAAAATGATGAGTCTGTTCAAACAGAGAAGGAATCTTTTCCTTTTGTCCTTAAAAAGGTTGAGGCCCTCTTACACAAAATGTTTGTACCTGAGTCTGTGCAGGAGAAAGATATTCTTATCAAACATGAGTTGATGCTTGAAGATGAGAGAGAAAGAGAAGAGATAAAAGACAAGAAGCAGATTCACAAAAGAAAAGAATTTGTGAGCAAAAAGGAGTTTCCAGTTAGGGAAATCAAGTCCCAAAATGTAAAGCAAAATAGGAATCTCCCAAGTAGGTCAAAACAAGAGAATGAAGAGAACAAGAGTGAAAGTCAAAGCTAAAATAGTAAATGAAAACAATAACTCCCCTAGTAACTCATAGGATAAAAAGAAAAGACCAAATAGAAATGGGAAGGTAGGAATAAACAAAAATAGTGATTATGCTCACATCCCCAATGTTCCTAGGAAGAAGTGAAGAAATTGTAATTGTGTCAGTCACCTGAAACATAAGTGCACCAATAAATCTAGGACAACATCTGACCATTTCTGTCATAAACAATAATTTGATAACACTCCATTGAAACATAAAGCCTATCCTTTTTGCAACAAGTTTGAATACATGTCATGTGCTATAAATGTTTTATCTTGCTACTTTAATATGACGCATGTCTCTCATGAAACTTGTTAGGTATAATGTTGTTAATGATGAAATAAATATTATTTAATAACTATGTACTCTCAAAATATGTTATAAGCCTTTGTATATTTGCACAAATAAGCATCCACTGATGGACATCTTTGTCTGTTAGGGGATATCCTTAACTGCACTAGGCAAGTCATCAGTGGATATTCCAAAGGTCTTGTTAAGTGTTAGGGAATGTCTGGTTGTACTTAATGTTCAAGTATTCCACACATCAGACATTCAAGAAAAAGCCAAGAATAATATCAGTGATTAAAAACATAAGTATTTGAGAAGACATCACTGGATAAACCCGTCAAGGGTTACCATCAGGGGATGGCTCAAATACTACGTCAGGGGATGGCTCAAATACTACGTCACGGGATGGCTCAAATACTACGTCAGGGGATGTCGTCAGTGGATAAATCCATCAGGGGATACTGTCAGGGAATGTCATCAATGGATAACTTGATTGTCTGGGTGTTGTCCCAGTGAGATAACCTAGAACTTGTAGAAGGGGGGTTGAATACAAGTTCATAATACCCTTTTCAAATTCTTGTTCTTCAAAGTATTAAACTTGTGAAAAATAAAGAACAAAAAAAAAGAACAAATTTATAAACAATTGCTTTTATTGATTAACAATTGATTACAAATTCTAACAATCACAAATCAATTGTCAGCTTCAATTTCTGTACTATATATATACAAATCTATAAAAACATACAGCTTCTAATACAATTTTGTAAGATTAATTACAATTTCCAAATCTAAATCAAAATTCAGCTTCTAATCCTATTCAATATATGATTTCTATGTACAATTGGAATAAGTTTTTCTCATTACATGAGGAAAACTATTTCTCTCTCTGTCTCTGGTTAGTTTTCTAACCAGCTTCATCTTCAATATTCCTTCAATGTCCATGTCGAAGATAACTTCTAATCTAATTAAAACTTTGTATTGCATTAGAGAGTAATTTTACTTTAGTCTCTGATTGCTTCAACTTTTAGTCTCTGGTCAACTATGTGTAGTCTCCGACAGCTTACGCTTAGTCTCCGATGCTTAGTCTTTGATGACTTAAGATTAGTTTCCGATGCTTTAAGCTGTAGTCTCTGATAAGCTTTTGTCTTAGTTTCCGATAAGACTAAACACAATATTTGACTTGTTGAAATCTCTTATGCAATTCTGGTAGTCTCTTATAATACAAATTAACTTACTCTCATATAAAAATAAATTACATTAATTAGAAAGTAAACTACCAGCTACAAAAATTCAAATGCTATTAACTAGCACTAACTGTACATTTATATATCTAAGTATTCTAAATACAATCATCATCAAATGTTATAAAATCTAACAATCTCCCTCTATTTATGATTATCAAAGTGATAAACATAAATCAAGGTTGATGATGATGTCAAAACTCAAAAATTACAAGAATACCTTAGAATCAAAAAATTAAAGAATATATTAACTACAAATGTACTTGAACTAAGATCTTTGATCTTAAATTCAGCTTCACCAAGACTCAGGTTTAAACCCTATAAGTCTGGCTTCAAAAATACAAATCAACAACTACAACTTCACCCTTTCTTCTTGTTGATTTCTTTGACTTTATTCTCTAGCAGCTTTCTGAACTCGATCTCATCTTCATCAATTGAATCTTTTAGTAAGGCTATGAATCCTTCAAGTTCACCAAAGCTTGCTGTGTTGATCTGTTTTTCATAATCAAAGAAATCACATCCTAAAGATAATTCTCATACCATAACCCATATGGAAGTGGAGGAATATATGCTCTTGGTAGCTTGATTGGCTTTTCCATCTTTGCAAGCTCCTTTTGAATTTGCCTCCTAAACTCCAAGTATGTGATTGGCTTTTCCATCTTTGCAAGCTCCTTTTGAATTTGCCTCCTAAACTCCAAGTTAGGCACATAATTCTCAGGTACAATAGATAATAACCATTCCATATCCTTGAATGACCTCATCTCCAAAGTTGGTTTAACCAGACTCAGAGTCTCTCTGATAGGGTGTCAACCCACCAAAAATAATAATTCCTATCCTCCTACACTTACGCAGTATAATGACGAACATGGTTGAATCCATAGGGACTAGTGCGGTTAATTATTTGCTCAGGAAAACAAATTTTGAAATAAATATGGAGGATATTAGTAATAAAAACGGGAAATAAAAATAATAAAGATTGCAGGAAAACTAAATATGAGAAATTTAATGGAGACAAACCTAGCCAAGGTATTTTTCAATCTAGCGAAGTACTTCGATCATCGACACGAAAGATAAATTTTATTCATTCAAATAGATAGGGTTATAGTTAAGGGCAAACGCTTTACTTATTACTTAACCAATCTTTTCTTATTTTGTCAGTAATCCTGGACACCCTGATAGATTACTTCCCTAGACCAAATAGACAACCCCCGGATACCCTGATAGGATTTAATCCAAGGCAACTTTATGAACGAAAAGACCCCTATCCTAGCCAATAAAATCGGACACCCGTAAATTATTTAAACTAGATTATTTAATTTTACCAACCTTACCCGAAGCCTTTATCAGTGTAAGATTAATTTGCTACTTTGTTAGAACAGTGCCAAATGGTCTTCGTATTCTAATCAGCAAGATATCATTCAACAAACCACACAACTGGCCACATTGCATAATAAATTAAATGATAACAAAGACAATTTATAGTGCAGAAATCAGATAAATACTTGAAATTGAATAAAACTAATGAAAACAAAAGTCTCACGATATTATCCTTGGCTAGAAATCAAAGTACCTCGACTAGAGAGATTTATTGTTCATAATACTTGTAGACATAATGCTGGAAATATAAAAACTGATCTTTTCTGTAGAAAACTAAAAGGGGGGGCAGAACAGAATCATATCATTAGGTTAACAAGTCTATTTATATAATCTCTTTTTTTGCCCTACAAAGAAGTCCTAATCCTAATTAGCTTCCAAAATCCTTCTCTAATTTGGTTTCTTTTTGTCTCTTACTCTAGGTCTTTCCTTTTGTCGCGCATTTCTGTCTTTGAAGTCAGGGCCTAGCCCATCCATTCTGCATAATCTACTGCTTTGCTCCTACCAGTCTTATCCCGGATATGACATGGGCATGTCTTATGGCACATCAGTCGCCCTTTAATTTCCTTCTTCGATTTTCCTTGCTCTTTTTGGTCCATTTCGCCTTGTTTTCACCATCTCCACCTGAATCACTCATTCACACAAAAGTAACTCGAAAACACCATATCAACACATAAAACACACACAAAATGGATGCAAATGTCATGCAAATCTATACAAAAATTACACACTATCAAACAACCCCATACTTAAATGATGCTTGTCCTCAAGTATCTAAACAACTTAGAGAAACAAACAACGAGCCCTTAGCTTTGTCTTCTCACACCCATCTTACATTTCTGCTCCAAAGATAACATAAGTCAAATCCTCAAAAGCAAACATTCCCCCAACAACATTCCTTAGAAAGTTTCCAATTCACACCCCTCACTGGTTAAATCACTCATGCACTCTTTTTGTGTTTAGGTTGGTGTTTACGCTCAATATCTAGCTATAAGATGTCTTCTCATCACTTGACAAAAGGTCAATCTTCCACCACTTTAATGATACCAATCAAAAAGGACTTTTATTAAGGCTTGTAACGGGGTTAACACATGATATTTTTGTTCTTTTGAGATTGAGATTGAGATAGCAATTCAAACCAAATCATCACATGCCACATATGAATAGAATTTACTAGTGTCAAATAGTCTAATATACATGCCTCTACTAATGCTAACATGGCTGCCAACCTTAGGTTGCTATATATATATTTTTTTTCTCTTTTTGAGTGCATTTTATGCTCAGTCTCTAAAATTGTTTTCTTTCTTTTTCTTCTTTCTTTTTTTTTCTCATTTTTTTTCATTTTTTAAGCAACATTGGCGTATGTGGTACATTAAATCAAAACTGGACAGCCATACATTTCTTTTCAATTCACTTCACAAGACATATCAACTTAAGTACAAAACATGACACTTACACAAGGAATAATATTCGACATGTAAAGTTTTGTAGAAAGTTCTCTCAATCAAGGTTTTAACAAACAAAGGGGATTGTCAACAAAAATTGGACGTTGGCTAATTTTTGGTTTCAAACAAAGAAAAAGGTTAAGGCTCAAGGGGGTTATACTGGTGGAAAACTTAAATTGGGTTATCGATCAAGAAAATGGATAAAACAAGGGGTTCAACAAACAATGCCTTTTATCACCTTAGTATCGATTTGTGTGGTCTCAAATTGTACTCCAATGTCAAATTCTAGTAGTGTCTCTTTGTAGCTAGTCAACTCACAACAAAAAAAAAATTAAGAGTGTTTATGTACTCTTTGTCGGCTCAAAATATCACGGTTTATTTTCATGGTGTGAATTATCTCCTTACTAAGTCATACCATTGGGGACTTTGTTTGTGTCCTAAGAATAAGAATTATGCCACTTTCGAATTGGAATCTAGATGGGTGCTCAAAGATTTCACAAAGTCTTGGTTATCAAAAATTCTAACCTATCTAGCTACTCAAAGTTTGGCTTCATTCAAATAGTGGGTTTTTTCAGTAGTGCAATTCCTAACAATTAACATGCAGAATGCAGTGATAAAAGATGCAAAAATTTTAACAATAAAAAACACAAACAATCACAGTTGTTTCCCCTCAACCCCACACTTAGAATAAACATTGTCCTCAATGCTCAAGAAGACAAAATAAAATAAAAATAAAAGTGAGGGTAAGAGGTATGTTACGATTCATAGTGATGGTGGGGGCTGGTCCCCAACACAGGAAAATAGGGTAGCGATGTTATGCTCCATGCACTTCAACGAAGTGTGCATTGAGTCCATCATAGACTCCAAACGAGATTGGCACTGCGCTAAGCCAGAATATGACTGTTGCTTAGGAGCTGAAGGTGCAGTGGTGGCTGCCTCGGCCTGGTGGGATTCAGCAGGAAGGAATTCAAATTGTTGCCTACCAAGCTCCTTCATGATTTTTATCCTGCAAAGAGCATTCATATCGTGTAGAACAGATCGACTTCTTTTTGACAGCGTTCAAAACACGCAAATCAGCACGCCTTGTAAAACCCAAATTCAGATTTTTGGGGTCCAGACTGGTCTGAGTTTTCCTTTGCAGAGTTGCACCCGCATTTGACCTAGCTCGCCATCTCCTTGGTCATTCCTCAGTGCTACTATCATCCCTGGCCTCAAGGGACTCCTCGGAAATAGGGTCTGTGCCGGCATCACCATGGGAGGTAGATGGTGGGTTTTTGGTATGTGCTTCTTGGTGACGGGCTGAACGCCTAGGATGGACGGCTGGTGCTTCGATGGTCCCCTATAGGTTCGGAGATGAAAGCATTCCAGGAAGGCGACATGCGTGGAACTTTTTCCTAGGCATAATGGAGGTGAGTAATGGAGAAGGGTGTGGGAGATGGCGCTTCGGGAGGAGAGGAAGTATTTTAGGGGAGTGGCTGTGTGTATTGGGAGGGAAGATGTGAAATTTTAATGGGAAGGTTGGCGGTTTTAATGTGGAAAAGTGGGAAGGGTACCCACTTTTCCAAAATCTAACTAAGAAATCACAAAATTTCCACTCCTCCAATTAGCCTTCTTTTTTTGTTTTGTTTTGTTTTTTTTTTCAAAAACCCCACACTTATCCTCTTATACTCATGTGTGCTTTGGAACTCTCCATTAAAATGGTTTAAACCTATAAAAGACTGTCCACATGTTATTTGGCAGAGAAAATTGTCAGCGTGAAATAACAATTTCAAGATAACAAAAATATCCCAGACCTAGCAGTACGACATGGGCATGTCGTATTGCCTTTTGCACAAATCAAGTCCGTAAACTACAAATTTTTGTTAGGATTCTTTGACAATTAAAAGAAAAAATAAAAATAACAACTAAAACAAAAATTTAAAGAAAGAAATCCTTGGGTTGCCTCCTAAGAAGCGCATTTGTTTAATGACGTTAGCCCGATGTTTGCCACGCTTAGTTGTAGTTAGTTGTTTGAACATATTGTGCCTCAACTTGTTAGTGCAATATAAGCACAAGTGTTTGTAGAGGGGGGGGATGAATACAAACACCTGAAACTTTTCGCTCTTTTAAACTTAGAAGTGCTTACTGGAAAACAGTTGTAACAAACAGAAAAACTATAAGAAATGAACACACAGATTCAAGTTAAAATAGTTATATTAAAACTTGGGGTTTTTCTGGAAATCTGTATAATCATAAATGTGATTTACAGCTACAAATTCTGTGAATAAAGTTCACAGCTTGTCACACTCACTAGCTTCTAACTTTCTTTGAAATATCTCTCTCAAGATCTATTACAAAGCTTCTCTCTTGTTTTTGTGTGCTTCAGCGTTTTTGTTTTTGATCTGTTGGATAGATTCAATATCTGTGTTTTTTGTAATGAGAGCTCCGTTGCTTATATGATAAATTAGTGGGATGAAGTCACGTGCTTGAGACGTGCTGCTCTTCTCAACTTAGCCGCAAGTATGTCACATCGAAACTTTATGTGTCAGACTGCTGCATGCTTTGTTGCTACTTTTCTTCCCCTGATCTGTGTGCATTTAATGCGTGAGAGTTCTCATTGGATCATAAACAAACTTCACGAAATATCTTTCCAGTTGATATTTCTTGCTTCTGTAACACGTTACGTTGATTTCCGTGTAAGAACTGATGACGGGTGCATGTTGTCACAACGATCCATTGATTGCCAGCCCTAACAGACTTTGATCAGTGCTTCTGGATCCCCTGATGCTTATTGACTGGATCAGGGCTTCAACCTTCACTTGAGTTTCACTCAGTGCTTCTTGATCCTGATGGTTATGACTGACGGCATACACTGATGGCTTCCACTAATGTCAAGTTGATTATTTCCCCTGACGGGTTACCCTGATTGGTTTGCCTGACAATGACATGTCCTGAAGTGTTTCCCTGACGGGTTGGTCTGCCTTCGTCATACCCTGATGGGTTCCTCTGATGGGTTCCCCCTGATGGGTTCCCCCTGATGGATTCCCCTGATGGGTTCCCCCTGATGGGTTCCCCCTGATGGAACTTAATCAACGTAACTTTGATTAGAATTTCTGATGTGCGGAATACTTTGACTGTTTGCAAGTAGCATTAGACATTCATTTTTGCTTTGTCAAGTCCTTTGAATGTTTTTGTTTTCTGACTTGCCTTGTGAAGTTATTAACCATCCACTCATGAATAAGTGTATCATCAGTGGGTGCAAAACTTGTGCTGATCTTAAGGTTTATAAAATACCTTAAATATTTACAGTTGCACAATTTATTACATAATCATCATCATCATTTATCTCTAACACAACTAAACGTTGTGCAAATCCTTCATAAAAAGGTTTTAAATGATACCCATTAACTTTGAAAATCCTTTTCGTATTTGGGTCTTGGATATCAACAACACCATTGGAAAAAACATGTGCAACAACATAAGGACCATTCCATTTCGAATGCAATTTTCCTCCAAATAATTTCAAAGTAGAGTTAAAGAGAAGTAACTTTTGCCCTACCTTGAGATCTTTCACAGCGATCTTACTATCATGAAACTCCTTGACCTTAGCCTTATATGTCGTTGCATTCTCGTAGGCATGGTAGCGAAACTCCTCAAGTTCTTGAATTTGGAGTTTCCTTTGCTGGTCAACCTCGTCGAAATTGGTGTTGCACGTTTTCACGGCCCAATAAGCTCGATGTTCAATTTCGACTGGCAAGTGGCATGTTTTGCCATAGATAATTCTGTAAGGAGACATGTCCAATGGCGTTTTGTATGTTGTCCTATATGCTCAAAGTGCATCATCTAGGCGCAAACTTCAATCCCTCCTTGTTGGATTCATTGTTTTTTTCAATATGCTCTTAGTTTTTTGATTTGACAACTCCGCTTGTCCATTCGTTTGAAGTTGATAAGCGGTTGATACCCTATGTGTGACCCCATACTTGTTGAATAAAGCTTCAATAATTTAGTTACAAAAATGAGTCCCTCGATCACTTATGACAGTCTTGGGTGTGCCAAATCTGCAGAAAATGTTAGCTTTCACGAAGTCGATAACGACCTTAGCATCATTGGTGCAAGTGGCCTTTGCTTTTACCCATTTGGAGACATAATCAACAGCTAACAAAATATATTGATAACCAAAAGATGATGGGAATGGTCCCATAAAATAAATTCTCCAAATATCAAAGATCTCACAAACAATTATAGGTGATTGCGGCATCTCATTCCTATGGCTAAGGTTACCAACCATTTGACATCGATCACAAGCTTTGCAGAACGCATATGCATCTTTAAACAAACACTACTACAAAATAGACCTATGGCAACATTTCATAAGCGACATTTTTAAAAGTGTTGCTTTTTAATATAAAAGTCGACAAAGTTTAAAAAGTGTCGCATTTAAATGTCTAATACAACACTTTTACTAAAGTGCTGCCATTATTTATAGGAAAAAACAACACTTTTATATAAATATTGCCTTTGTTAATAGGAAAAGACAAAACTTTTATTAAAATATCGCCTTTACTTATAAGAAAAGGCAACACTTTTATAAAAGTGTCACCTTTATATATATATATATAGTACATATAAATAAAATCTATTTTTTATGTCAAAAAATTAAAAATATTTTTGTAATTTGTGAAAATCTTTGGTAGGTAAATTATCGCCCAAATTTATCGAGTGTTGATGAAATTAGCAAAAAATGTGAAAATATTGGTGGACAAAGGGCGAGAAGAAAAGGAAAAAGAGAAAAAGGAAAATAAAGGCCCTGTTTGAATTCTTATTCATTTTCATTTTAGTTTTTGAAAACAAACAGAGTAGATGGATTGTTTGGTATCATTTTTGTTTCCAAAAAAAATGAAAAAGTTTTCATTTTAACCCTCATTTTTGAAAAAAATGTGTTTTCACTTTTTTCGTTTTCATTTTTCTCAGCAATTTCAGAATTATGAAAATGTAATATACTACTATATATATGTGTGTGTAAAATAATATATATATATATATATATATATGTATAAATTGAATATTTATGTAAAATATTATATTATATAAAATATTATAATCAAATAATTAAATAATTAAATTAATCAAATAAAATTATTATATTATTAATTTTTTTTAAAATAATTAAATAATTAAAATATATTTACTATATTACAATAAATATATAACAACTTATATATAATACATAATATATTAGATGTTAATATAATATTTTATATTATTATTTATACAATAATATTATTATTTTTTATAATATTGAACTATAATTTAAACAAAATATGTATAAATAATATTATATAGAGTATAAAATATTATTTAATATATTATTTGTATTACAATAAGGTATTTTACGTATAATAATTAATAATAATGTAATATATTATTTATTACATAATTATAATATATTAAAAAAATGTATATTTACATATAATTTGAAATTTAATAATTATTTTATTTAATACCAAATTTGTTTTAAAAAGAAAAACTTCAACCAATTAATTATACTTTATTTTAAAAATAAATGATATAAACAAAAAAAATTGTTCCAACCAAACGCATTTTTACTTTTAATTTTTAAAATTTTCAAAAATAGAAAGTTCTAACCAAATATTTTTTCATTTTCAAAAAAAATGAAAACGAAAACACTTTTCCTTTTCATTATTTTTGAAAAAAAAAATAAAAATGAAAAAGAATTTAAACGGGGTCAAAAAAATCACTTAATAATTAGGTACGGTCTAGAACCTTCAAAAAGCTTCCCACGTACGCGTGACACTTACCCAAGACCTTGAAAGCTTCCCGCGTACGACACTTACCCAAAAAAATTCAAAAAATTTGGTCTCTCTCCTTCATCTTCCTTTCCCTCTAATCCCCTTTCTTTTCGATCGCCGTCTCTTTCTCTTTCTTCTTCCTTTCCCTCTGCCATCTTCATCGACCCGACCAGTTCCTTTTTCAATGTTCATCTCCTTCGACCCAGTTTTCTGCTTCTAGGTGGGTGAACTTTGAATTTCAGAAATTGTGGTAAATTGAAGGTGGGATTACATCTGCCATTCTCAACCTAAAGCACATCGAAGCAGGTAAGAAAACCAAGTCTCTAGTATCTGTGTTTTGGGATATCAAATGCCTATTCGTTTTTGCATAAATTAGAAAGGGATTTTATTGTTGGAGTTGATACGTATTTTACCGTGGATTAAAGGTGTTTGTTAAATTGTTTCAATTGGATTTTATGCTTAGACATGGAAAATGGAACTGTTTAATTTTTTGGTTGTGGTATTTGTGCGAGAGAAGTGGATGAAATGGGAAGGAGAGAAGTGTACGAACAGAAACTGAGAAGAGGAAATTTAGACTATGATCCCACCATCAACCTTGGTCTTGGCAACCCTCGCTGCCCTCGTTGTTTCTCCCTTTTAGATAGTAATTTAGTTTGTGTTTCATTTTTTTCTATACTTGGAGTTATGCACGGCAGATGTTCGATGAAATGCCTGTTCCATCATTTGCTGTTATTCATTCTTGTTCGGGTTTATTGATTTGAAACAGGATAATAGGGAGTGGACTGTTACTCCAGTTTTGCACGATGCAACTGCTGTGGTATGTGGCTTTCTTGTTTTCCTTTTGTTTATGCTTTGTCTTACTTTACCTTACTGCTGTGCTGTGGTATGTGGCTTTGTTGAAGCTATACATCTTGATTCATTGCTTAGACTTTCATTCGAAGTTTAAACAGAAGAAAGGCGTATTAGTGAAAAGAAGATTCTTCTTTTCTTAAATGTCTATAATATTGTTTTTCATGAACTCTTAATTGAATTGTAACAAGTGAAAACAAGTCTCACTTATGACTTGGACAATTCAAATTGGTCCTTAATTTTAAGAATATATCCAGGGCACCGTCTCAAGATAAAATTCATAATGTGCATGACCTGCATATGATGTAGATTGAGGACCGAAACCTATTCTATTTTTTATATCTACTGTAATAATTCATTTAGGTGTATATACACGTGTGTAATTGATGAGCATTCTCCATCATCTACTTGTCTTTCATGTCCTTGTTTTTGGTATCATATACATTTAATCTTTTAGGCTGGCTGTGGAATCGGTGGAATGCTTAGTGCAGTTCATAGCTTCACAGGTATGGTGATGGTCAATTTTTCCCTATTTTGAGTGCTTTGTTGGTGCATGTCCTTGTGTAATGCTTTACATGTATTGGTTTCAGGGATCCCCTTCGTATAGAAACATGTCAAGGGACCGAAGTGGCTTCGTTTTGTAATAGGGGTATACAAATATCATACTTATGTTGTTCTATATCAATCCTGAATCAATGAAGAATGTTTTCCATCTAATTTTAATTTATTTTCCTCATTATCTAATGTTTCGGTTGCTGCTTTGTTGGTTCGCTGCAGTGTTTCTTTGACTGCTATTTTGGAAGTTTGTTGTGGTGTTGGGTTGCTGCTACAGAGCTGTACTCTCGCTCCAGCAGTGTTATTTTTTGCCGCAGTGGCCTTGGATGATGCAGTGGTCATTTGGGTATTGAAAGGGTGATTTGCTGAGGTGAAGTTTACTGCTGCAGTTTTGCTGTTGCAGTGTTGTTCTTGCTGCAGCAGTGTTTAGCGCAGGGGTCTTTGGCTGCTGTAGTGTTGTATTTGTTGCAGTGTTTGTTTTTTTTATTTTCAGCTGTCGGCTGCCCTTCATTATTTTTTATTGTATGTTCCTTTCCATCTTGTCGGTTGTCTTTTCCTAGCTAGCAAGATGTGCTAGTAGGTAGGGAGGTATGCCTCTCGTTATCTTGTATCTTCTTTTTCTTTTTATACATGTCCAATTTAACAAACAAAGAAAGTATATGATCTCTCTTGTAATTGCAAAATTTGTGGGGGGAAAATTATGTATGTTGCCAAAGAGCCGCCTTTAGTGTTGCTTTGATTTGGTGGGAAATCTAAAAAGTGTTATACTTGACATGAAAAAGTGTTGTTTTAGTTTGTGAAAAATGATTAAAAAAAGTGTTGCGTTTGAGCTAAATAAGTGTTGTCTTCAAAAGTAGAAGCAACACTTGAGAGAAGTGTTGGCTATTCTCACAAAAAGTGTTGGCTTTAAGCAAAGGAGACATTAGCTATGGTGGCACTTGCAAAAGTGTTGTTTTTTCCATAAGACAACACTTTTAGGCCTTAATACAATATTTTTGCGGTGTTGGTATAGGTCTTTTTTGTAGTAGTGAAATCAGGCCAATAAAATCTAGATTCAAGCACTACTCTAGCTGCTCTATGCGGACCAAAGTGGTCGCCACATGCAAATGAATGACAGAATTGCAGTATGGAAGATATTTCTATTTGGGGTACACACCTGTGAATGATTTGATCGGAGCATATTTTCCATAGGAAAGGGTCATCCCAGATGAAGTATTTAGCGTCACTCCTCAGTTTGTGTCACTGGGCTCGAGTATAACCTTTAGGGAACCTGTTCTTTGTCAAAAAGTTCACCAGGTCAGCGAACCAGGGGTTACGACATGGCCATGTCGTAGTGACTCGAAACAGCTGTTCATCAGGGAACTCTGCATAAACGGTTTCTCCATCATCTGGTATATTTGTTATTCTGTTGAGGTGATTAGCAACCAGATTCTCAGCTCCTTTCTTGTCTCTGATCTCAATTTGAAACTCTTGCAGTAGCAAAACCCAACAAATCAACCTTGGTTTTGCGTCCTTCTTGTTCATCAAGTGTTTCAAGGTGACATGATCCGAATAAACTATGACTTTGGTACCCAAGAGATATGATTTGAATTTTTCTAGCGCAAACACCACAACAAATAATTCTTTCTCTGTGGTGGTGTAATTTCGTTGGGCTTCATCTAACGTCTTGGATGCATAATAGATGACATGGGGATCACGTCCCATTCTTTGGCCAAGGACCACGCCAACCGCAAAGTTGCTTGCGTCACATATTATTTCGAAGGGCAACTCCCAATTTGGTGGTTTGATAATCGGGGTAGTCACCAATTTCTCCTTCAAAGTGTCAAAAGCCTTCTTGCACTCATCACCAAATTCAAAGGCAGCCTCTTTTTGAAGTAGACAACTCATTGGATGAGCTATCTTGGCAAAGTCTTTAATAAACCTGCGATAAAAACCTGCATGCCCAAGAAAAGATCGAACTTCCCGCACATTCACGGGTTAATGCAATGAACTAATAATGCTAATCTTAGCTTTGTCCACTTCAATGCCCCTAGCCAAAACTATATGTCCCAAAATCAAACCTTGACTAACCATAAAGTGGCATTTCTTATAATTCAATACAAGGTTAGTTTCTATGCATCTCTTTAAAACTTTTCGCAAATTTTCCAAACAAGACATAAAGGAATCACCATAAACACCTCAATGATGTCCTCTACATAATCAGAAAAGATTCTTACCATACATCTTTGGAAGGTAGCCGATGTGTTACACAACCCGAAAGGCATGCATTTGTACGCAAAAGTGCCAAAAGGGCATATAAAAGTCGTCTTTTCTTGATCTTTCAGCGTGACTGGGATTTGGTGAAAACCTGAATACCCATCCAAATAGTAATAATGGGTTCGGCCAGCTAGCCTTTCCAACGTTTGGTCGATAAAGGGCAATGTGAAGTGGTCTTTTTTTATGGTTGCGTTAAGTTTTTGATAATCAATACACACACGCCACCCATTCTGAACTCTTGTTGGAATTAGTTCACCTCTTTCGTTCTCCACAACTGTAATTCTAGTCTTTTTCGAAACTACTTGTGTTGGGCTCACCCATTTGCTATTAGAAATCGCATAAATCATGTCGGCATCCAACAACTTTAAAATCTCCTTCTTCACTACTTCCATCATCGGAGGATTGAGCCTTCTTTGTGACTGTCTACTGGGCTTACAATCATATTCCAGCAGTATTCGATGCATGCAAATTGTTGGACTAATACCTCTAATGTTCGCGATGGTCCACCCCATTACCTCCTTATTTTCTTTAAGAACTTGGACCAAGCTTTCTTCCACTTCCTCACTTAATTCATTCGAAATTATCACTGGCAGTGTCTCACCAGCTCCCAGAAATGCATATTTGAGGTGTGAAGGCAGTGGCTTCAATTCCAGTTTGGGTGGTTTCTCGATGGAAGACAAAATCTTGTGTCTGGGCGTTACGACATGCCCATGTCATATCGCCTTTGGCAGTTGAAACTGCAGTTTGTTGTCCTGCAAAGGGTCCAGTGCGTTGAGGTCCTGAGTTGTTTGGACCAGACCCTTTGGCAGTTGCCATTCATGCTCTCACTTTGACAATTTTGAAGGAGTAAGGTCCTCGATTAATGCCACCTGCAAGTAATCACAGCCACAAAACTCCAAATACTTTTGGGTGTTTGGGTCAGAATGCTCAACAAAAAACGCAGATGCATAATCAATTGAGTGCTTTATTGTTTTATTGATATTAAATTTAATCAAAGCACCATCAAATTCCATCGTTAGAGTCCCTTCATGAACATCTATTTTTGTTCGTGTTGTTTACAAGAAAGGGCGGCTTAATAATATTTTCTCACCATTGGTTGATATTCCATTTTCGATATTCAAAACATAAAAATCAGCTGGGAACACCAAATCATCTACTTGGACTAAAACATCTTCCAACACTCCCTCAGGGAAAACACTAGACCTATAAGCCAAAACAGAATAAATAGATAAAGGCATTAAATTAATTGGTGCTCCTAAATCACACATCGCTCGTTCTATACCTATATTACCTATTTTGCATGGGATAGTAAACATACCTAGTTCCCTTTCTTTTGTGGGTAGCTTTCCTCTCAAAACAGCTGACATGTTTTCTCCTATGTGAACCCTCTCATTCACACGCATTTTATTCATGCCAGTACAAAGTTCCTTCAACAATTTGCAATACCTTGGAACGTGTTTGATGGCAGTGAGAAGTGGGATATTGATTTCCACCTTTTTGAGGGTTTCACAAATTTCAGTGTCATCAGTGACCTTCTTTTTCCTTGCCAATCTATGTGGGAATGGCGTTTTCTCAGGATTGGCTTGTATAATTTCGTCACTTGGGACTGATTTTTCTGTTTCCTCAGATACGACATCCCCATGTCGTACTGGTTCTTTAGGTGCTGGAGCTTCAAGTTCTTTGCCACTTTGCAATGTAATGGCACTAACATTGTGCCTTGGGTTTACATCTGGCTGAGAGGGCAGCTTTCCACGATTTTCCACCTTGTTCAGTGCTGTCATCATTTGACTAAACTGATTCTTTAATTCCCCAAACTGCTCATCACATTTTTCTTGGCTTGCCATGAACTTGGCCATCATCTCTTTCAAGTCGGTGATTTCCTCCGTATAATTCATTTTTGGGGGTTGCTGTGGTGGCTGCTAGTTGTTGCCATAACGCAGATTTGTGTGATCCCTCCAGCCTGAATTATATGAATTTGAAAAGGGATCATACTTCCTTTGTGGTTAGGCATTGTAATTACCCATTGCATTCACAACTTCATTGCTGGAATCATCCTGTAAAGTTGGACATGCATCAGTTTGGTGTCCCTGAAAACAACAAATACCACAAACTGGGGCTTGTTGAACCCGATTAACAACACTTGCAATTCCAACAATATTTTTCTCCAATAATTCGACAATTTTGTCAAGTTTAGATTCAAGATTGGATGATTTCACCTCATGTACGCCTTTTGTTGGCGCATCGGATCTGCCACTAAACTGTTGAGAATTGGCAGCCATGGCAGAAATAAGATCTCTTGCTTCTTGAGGTGTTTTACTCACCAAAGTGCCACCTCTAGCACCATCAATTACTCTTATTTCAAGTGGTAGCAACCCCTCGTAAAAATATTGGATCAACATCTGATTGGTAATGCCATGTTATGGGCAACTAGCACAAAGTCTCTTAAACCTCTCCCAATACTTATAGAGTGATTCAACATCTTTTTGTTGGATGCTACAGATTTCCTGGCGCAGATTGGTAGCTCGAGATGTAGGGAAGAATTGCTCAAAAACAAGTCTTGTCATTTTAGGTCAAGTATTGATTGAACTAGAAAGAAGGTAGTACAACCATTCTTTGGCATTGAACTCCAGTGAGAAAGGAAAGGCGTGCAGTTTGATTTGCTCTTCAGATACTTCGCGAGGTCGAAAGCCAGAACAAGCCATATGAAATTCCTTCAAATGCCGATTTGGGTCTTCACTTTGCATCCCATGGAATTTCGGCAAAAGTTGAATCAGGTCGGGAATCAGTTCGAAACCTTCCTCAACATTTTGGTACTGAATACACAACGGCTACTGATTCACTGGAGGTGTGAGCATATCCCACAAAGTTTTAGGATTTGTATTGCCCATCTGAAAAATTGCCTCTTCTTCTTCATCTGAACAAGATTCGAAAATGGATAATCTCGCAAAGTTTTCAATCTATTCCTACGTAGAAGCTTTCGCTTGTTGTTTGCGCAATCTCATCGCCTTAATGTTTTGCCTTGCAGTTCTCTCAACTTCAGAGTCAAACAAAAGCTCACCTGCAGAAGAAGTTCACTGCAACATACAAACACTAAAGAAATGGTTAGATCACAAATAATAAACCTTACACACTAATTCCCCGACAACGGCACCAAAATTTGATAGGGTGTCAACCCACCAAAAATAATAAGTCTTATCCTCCTACACTTACGCAGTATAATGGCGAACATGGTCGAATCCACAGGGACTAGTGCGGTTAATTATTTGCTTAGGAAAACAGATTTTGAAATAAATATGGAGGATATTAGTAATAAAAATGAGGACTGAAAATAATAAAGATTGTAGGAAAACTAAATATGAGAAATTTAATGGAGACAAGCCTAGCCAAGGTACTTTTCAATCTAGCCAAGTACTTCGATCATCGACACGAAAGATAAATTATATTCATTCAAATAGATAGGGTTATAGCTAAGGGAAAACGCTTTACTTATTACTTAACCAATCTTTTCTTATTTTGTCAGTAATTCTGGACACCCTGATAGATTACTTCCCTAGACCAAATAGACAACCCCCGGACACCCTGATAGGATTTAATCCAAGGCAACTTTATGAACGAAAAGACCCCTATCATAGCCAATAAAATCGGACACCCGTAAATTATTTAAACTAGATTATTTAATTTTACCAACCTTACCCGAAGCCTTTATCAGTGTAAGATTAATTTGCTACTTTGTTAGAACAGTGCCAAATGGTCATCCTATTCTAATCAGCAAGATATCATTCAACAAACCACACAACTGGCCACATTGCATAATAAATTAAATGATAACAAAGACAATTTATAGTGCAGAAATCAGATAAATACTTGAAATTGAATAAAACTAATGAAAACAAAAGTCTCACGATATTATCCTTGGCTAGAAATCAAAGTACCTCGACTAGAGAGATTTATTGTTCATAATACTTGTAGACATAATGCTGGAAATATAAAAACTGATCTTTTCTGTAGAAAACTAAAAGGGGGGGCAGAACAGAATCATATCATTAGGTTAACAAGTCTATTTATATAATCTCTTTTTTTGCCCTACAAAGAAGTCCTAATCCTAATTGGCTTCCAAAATCCTTCTCCAATTTGGTTTCTTTTTGTCTCTTGCTCCAGGTCTTTCCTTTTGTCGCTTGTTTCTGTCTTTGAAGTCAGGGCCCAGCCCATCCATTCTACATAATCTATTGCTTTGTTCCTGCCAGTCTTATCCCGGATACGACATGGGTATGTCGTATAGCACATCAGTCACCCTTCAATTTCTTTCTTCAATTTTCCTTTCTCTTTTTGGTCCATTTCACCTTGTTTTCACCATCTCCACATAAATCACTCATTCACACAAAAGTAACTAGAAAATACCATATCAACACATAAAACACACACAAAATGGATGCAAATGTCATGCAAATCTATACACAAATTGCACACTGTCACTTTCCATCTTTCTGAATGACTTTGAGATACTCTTTGTCCTTTTTATCTTTTTCAAGTTTGATAGACTCAACACTCTTTTTGAAAGTTTCCTTCAATTCTGAAATGCTAGCTATCCCAATTCTGGAGATTTTACTACTTCGAACTGATTCTGATTCATTTGGTTCAACCACAGTTACCGAAGCAGTTTCAGCTTTCTTTGGAGGCTCACCCATCAGTGGCTTCCTCCTGGCCCTTCTCTCAGCCTGCTCAATCTCTTTATTTCTCCTTCTAGTCTCAGCAGACTTTTGAGCTTTTGTTTTCTTTGTTGTCAAGGCATTTTTCTTTAATTCTTCCTCCTCCCTAGCTGCAACCATTTCCTTTTCCTCTTGTAATTTTTGAGCAAGCAATGCATCATCTTCAATTAATTTCTGCTCCTGAGGATAAACTAACTCTACTTTCCCATCCACTATCATTTTCACTGGAGTGTGAAAGTGAGTAGTCTTTATGGCATCTCTTAATAGCTTAGGCTGTACTGGTTGAACAAACTTTTTCTTCTTTGGTTCTTCAACCAGAATGCACTTGCCTTTATCCTTTCTTGTAGTTAGAGCTGTTATAGTAGAGGGAAGAACTGTTGTTGTTGTTGCTATTGTTGTAATACTAGACTTGATAGCTACATCAAGTTCTCTCTTGGCACCCTCAAGTCTTGTAAGTTCAGCCATCAAACTAGCATAACTTATTTTCGCAGGAACAACTTCTTTTTGTTGAATTTGAACTGCAGACCTTGATTAACTACTCTCCCCCTTTTTGACATCAAAATCTAAAGGGGTAGAAGAAGTAGCAACCAGTGTAGGAATTGCCTAATGGAGAAGTTGTGTGAGATTTTGAAGGGTGAGATCAAATTTGTCTTGTTTCTGCAAAATGGACTAGACATTTGATTCTAGTGCTTGAAGTCTCCTCTCAGTTGTGGATTGCTCTCTTAGCCACATATCAATGGAATTGAGCATCCTCTTGGGAAGGTGACCTTCATAACACGTTCGAATTTTGTCTGTGTCCAGGTCCATCATGGTCTTAATATTTTGAAGGGTAGCCTTGAGGCCAGTGATCATGAAGTACTGGTACTTCGTATGTTTCTTGTCAATTTTGATCAATTCCTCATAGACTGCACTAGGAGTAAGTTCAGCTGCACCAGACCCTAATGTGGTCAAATAATTTTGTCTAAGTTGGGCAGTTGCTTCATCCAATGTGTTTGTGTAGCTTGCATGCAGCCAAGCATCCACATTCTCATCTTCAATCTGAACATGCTCAGGTTAATGTGCAACTTGTGTCTTCAATGTTGATATTTGATCTTGTTGTCGTTGAAGTCCATATAAGATTTCAAAATCAGCATTGGACATTTCAACAAGTAATTGTAGAGCTTCATCCCCTGGCTGTGAGCTTCCCCCAATTTCCTCTGTTTGAGTAAGTGTTGTTGGAGCAGAGGAAACTTGAGCTTCAATTGAGGTGGAAGGCTCAACAGGTTTGAGAAAATCACCTACTGAGAATGTATTTTTCTCTCTGTTATTTTTTTCAAGGATCTCTTCGTTGCTCACACCCTCACCTTTTGCCTGGAGTTGGACATCTAGCTGCTCTATCTCTCCTTTTTCCAAGCTCTCTAAAGCTTGACTCTTATGTGTTTGTATGTTCTCTCCTTTTTCCAAGCTCTCTAAAGCTTGACTCTCATGTGTTTATATGTTCTCTCCTTTTTCCAGGTTATGAGCTTGACTCTCACTAATTATTCTCTCAACCTCACTCATATGGATAGTGATACTCTGTCCTACAAAAGGACGGGGTACAGAAGAAATAGTTGTAGTACTAAGGAGAAGGGGTTCCCTTTGTATGTCAGTGGTTAGGGATCTCTCCAATGAAAGTGTTTGAGAACCGACTGCACTTGTACTTTGAACATGTGGTTCTTGTCTGTCCGTGTCTTCGAGTGTTGGCTTTTCTTGGAGAAAATCAAGAAGATTTGAACTATCAAGTTCTAAAGAATCAAGAATAAGAGAAGAGATAGGATAATGTACAGATGGGAGTGTTGGCTGCTCCTCAAGAACAAAAATTTGAGGAGCATCAAGTTGAAGAGACTCTGTGTCGGCACTCTTTGTGTCACTCTTTCTTTTTGAACTTTTCTCTCTTTGGGCTTGCCCCTTTTTATGTACAGGGGGTTGTGCAGACTCTATACCTATTGTTCCTGGTTGGGAAGTTTCTTAAATGTCAGCATCCTTTTGGGAGGATGTTAATAGAGTACTGCTTTTCCTTTGAACCTCCATTGCCTTTTGGGAGGCAATGAATTGCTTTTGACTTAAGGTTAACACTCTCTTCTTTCTCTGAGGAGCCACCTTAGCTTCCTTTACTCCCTCAGCCTCACTGTCATCCTCTTTTGTTTTTCTTTTAATGAGTAACTTTGTGGCTTTCATTGTTTTTACAACAATAGTCTTTTAAGAGACTATGGAGGGGGCTTCAGATTGTTGTTGTGAAGATGTTGTTGGAGGATCAACAGGATTTCTGGTTTGTTGCTCAAGATCCTCAAAATAAGATGAAGTATAAAGGTTTGGAAACCTATCTATGAGGGTTGATCTCATGATAGGAGGGAAGGAAATAGGAACCTTTACCTTTGCTGCCTTTCTCTTCACATCTGTGAATATGCGTTTACTCTACAAAACTATAGGCACAATTTGCATACTATTGGTATTTAGGTTAGGAATCATATAGTTTGCAATCATCATCAAAAACCTAGCATAATAGATTTTATTTTTATCACTAGTTTTTAATTTAGCCATTAAGTTATGCAGAATTAACAACCCTAAATTTATGTGCCTACCATATAACACACTAAATGAAATTTGTTGTGTGAGTGTGGTGATGACATCATAACCACTACATTTTGAAGCGATTGCTTTAGTGATAATATCGAAAAATAAAGACCACTCCTGCGTAAAATGGGGTCTAGTTATAAAACCTACTAATCTCATCATAGTTAAGTTTTTGAACATATCTAGCAATTCCTCATCAGAGGTAGTTAGGTCATATGCATCATGAATAGGCTAGTGCAATGCATTGTTAACTACTACATGATCAATGGTATAAATTATATTATCATATTTAAAGGTTACCATAGGAGAGTCATCACTCTCATTTTGAACTTCAGCAGTGGACCACATAGTTGTGATGATTTCAGCGGCTTGTTTGGAAGCGTCATAAATGACATACGAAAGTGTAGATGTTTGTAGAAAATCTACAAAAGGGTGGTATTGTGCTTCAAACTCGTTCTTGTCCACGACCCTAGCATGATTGGTCTTAATAAAGTCAAAGTTGCCGAACATGAAGCAGACAGTCTTGGATGCCATTGTTGATATCTGTGAAAGGCGTGAAGAGATTCTTTGCAAGGGGTTAAATCGCACAGATATGAGAGAGAAAGTTCTTTTAGTGAATGAAATTGCAGTTGTGTTTGATTTGTCTTTGAACAAGGTATAAGAAACGTTTGCAATTCAAAAGATAGTGAACGGTTGTCGATCGTGGGTATATGAGTAACTACTAATTTATCCCTCATTAGAGACTGCCCTAGTCTCTACCACATTCACTCATCAGAGACTAAAGTAGGTTAGTCTCCGATAGGTTATTTTTAACTAGTCGGAGACTAATTAAAAATGACTATTAGAGACTAATTTTACTAGTCTCCGATAGGTTATTTTTAACTAGTCAGAAACTAATTAAAAAAACTACCAGAAACTAATTTAACTAGTCTCCGATAGGTTATTTTTAACTAGTCAGAGACTAATTAAAAACAACTATCAGAGACTAATTTAACTAGTCATCGATAGGTTATTTTTAACTAGTCAGAGACTAACTAAAAACAACTATCAGAGACTAATTTAACTAGTCTCCGATAGGTTATTTTTAACTAGTCAGGGACTAATTAAAACCAACTATCAGAGACTAATTTTAGTCTCTCACTCAAATTTCTTCAGAGACTTAGTTAGACTAGTCTCTGCTTCCATTTTATTTCCATAGTCATCCAATAATCAATACAATGATTATTAGCTACAAAAGTTCTATTCATTCATAACAACTACATTTTATAAATTAAATTATAGTTTCTAAAATTCTATCCATAAAGAACAACTTCAACCGAGAAATTGAATTCTAGCTTCTCAAAACTTAACAACTTGGTTTATAAGGTTTTAGTCAATTTTTAAGAGCATAATTCAGCATACCTAATTCATAGACTAACCTAGTGAATGTAGGTTCATCTAAGGGCTTTGTGAATATGCCAGCAAGTTGTTTATCAGTTGTAACTCAGTGCAATTTAATGGTTCCTTCACTAACATGTTCTCTAATGAAGTAATACCCAATATCTATATGTTTTGTTCTTGAATGTTGTACTGGATTTTCAGTTATTGCTATGACACTTGTATTATCACAATAAATAGGAATTTTGGATAATGACATACCATAGTCTCAGAGTTGATTTTTGATCCACAGGATCTGAGCACAACAACTCCCAACTACAATATATTTGGCTTCAGCTGTCGAGGTTAACATTGAATTTTGTTTCTTGCTAAACCAAGAAACAAGTCTGCCTCCAAGAAATTGGCAGCTTCCACTTGTGCTTTTTTTGTCAAGCTTACATCCTACATGGTCAGCATCTGAATAGCCACTTAGTTTAAAATTAGATTCTTTAGGATACCATAACCCATGATTTGGGGTACCCTTTAGATATCTGAGTATTCTTTTAACAGCAATTAAATGTGACTCTTTTGGATCAACTTGAAATGTTGCACACAGACATGTAGCAAACATTATATCAGGTCTACTTGCAGTTAGATATAAAAGTGAGACTATCATGCCCCTATAGCTAGTTATATCAACTTTCTTTCATCCTTATCTAGCTTAACCATGGGTGTTTTTGCAGATGCACAATCAACCAGATCATATTTCCTTAGTAAGTCCTTGATATCCTTGGACTGACTAATGAAAATTCCATCAATTGATTGTTTTATCTGTAATGCTAAGAAAAATGTTAACTCACCCATCATACTCATTTCATATCTAGACTACATTAACTTTGAAAATTTTCCACATAGTTTTTCATTTGTAGATCAAAATATAATGTCATCCACATATATTTGCACAAGTATTAAATCAGAACCCAGTTTTCTATAGAAAAGTGTTTTAGCTATGATACCTCTAACAAATTTATTTTCAATTAAAAACTAAGAGAGAGTATCATACCAAACCCTGAGTGCTTGTTTCAAGTCATAAAGTGCTTTATCTAACCTGTTGTTAGAGTTAATTGATGATGATGATGTTTAGAGAATAAATTGTGCATCTGTAAATACTTAAGGTACTTTATAAACCTTAATATCAACACAAGTTTTGCATCCACTGATGATAACATTATTCATCAAGGGATGATCATACACTTCAGAAGACAAGTCATATAATGGATCATCTAAATGACTTGACAAAGTGAAGAGAAATGTCTGTTGTTACTCTAAAAAGATTGAAGTATTCCGCACATCAGATGTTCCAAACAAAGCTTCAATGATTAAGTATCATCAGGGGAACCCATCAGTGGATGACTGAGGCAGACCAACCTGTCAAGGTATAGCAGTGGCTGGCCAAACTCATCAGGGGGAACGCGTCAGGGCATGGACATGATGTGTCACCTATCAGGGTAAAACTTCAGGGTATGACAGTATTAAGCTAACCCATCAGGGTAACCCGTCAGGGGGGAAGCTTAGCACTGCATCAGTGGAAGCCGTCAGTGTATGTCTTAAGTCATAAAATCAGTGGATCAAAGAAGTACTGAGTAAAACTCAAGTGAAGGTTGAAGCCCTGATCCAGTCTTTATCAAGACTTGTCATCAGGGGATCCAGAAGCACTGATCAAGTTCATCAGGGCTTGTCGTTAGTGGATGGTTATAACTACATACACCCGTCATCAGGACCTACACTCAAATCAATGAAGCTTGTTATAGAAGCAAGAAATATTAACTGGAAAGATATTTCTTAAAGTTTTTTTGGTCCAATGAGAACTCTCGAAAATTAAATGCACGCAGATCAGGGGAAGAAAAAGAAGCAACAAAAAGCAGCAGCAATCTATCACAAAGGACAAAGATGTGACATATATGCGGCTGAGTTGAGAAAAGTAACACGTCTTCAGCATGTGGGTTCAACCATTGATCTACTATATATGCAAAGAAGTTCTCAATACACAATGGACAACAACAAGAGAGAGATCAATCGAGTACATCAGATCAAACAAACACTGCAGCACACGAAATCACTAGAGAGAAGCTTTGTAATAGATCTTGAGAGATATATTCAAAGAAAAGAGAAGCTAGTGTGTGTGACTTAGAAGTTGTAATTTTCTTACAGATTTTGTAGCTATTTAATCACATTTGTGATTATCCAGATTTCCAGAAAAACATCAAGTTTTAATACAACTATTTTAACTTGAATCTGTGTGTTCATATTTTATAGTTTTCTGTCATTGTAGTTGTTTCCAATCAGTGGCAACTAAAGTTTAAAAAGAGCAAAAAGTTTATAGTGTTTGCATTCATCCCCCCCCTTTTCTACAAACATTTGAGCTTATATTGTTTTAACACCTGTAGACATGATCTGGAAATTTGGGATCTACAAAGCCTGGTGGTTGCTCAACATTTCTTCTTCTAACTTTCCATTCAAGAAAGCACTTTTGACATCCATCTGCTACACCTTGATGTTTTTATGGGCTGCATATGCCATGAAAATCCTTATTGCTTTAAGTCTTGCAACTGGTGCAAAGATTTCTTCATAGTCAATTCCTTTTTCTTGAGAATAGCCCTTTGCCACCAATCTTGCTTTATTTCTTGTTATTGTACCAACTTCATCTAATTTGTCTCTAAAGACCCACTTGACACCAACTATTGATCTATTCCTTGGTTTAGGCACTAATCTCCAGACTTTATTCCTTGTGAATTGGATTAATTCTACTTGCATGACTATCACCCAGTTAGGATTTTGGAGTGCTTCTTCAATTTTCTTTGGCTCAATTTTTGTCAAAAAACTGAGATAAAGACACTTATTTTGTGTTGCACTTCTTGTCTTGACTCCTTCTTCTAAATCTCCAATAATTAAATCTGGTGTATGATCTCTCAACTAAGGTCTTGCAATTAGCAGATTTCATCTTGAAGATGAGGTTTCATTTTCTAAATTAATATTGTTCTATCTAGTTGATGGATTAGAAACTATTCCCCCTAATCCAGTGACTTCTTCATTGTTAGCTCTCCCTAAGTTATTAGTCTCATCTTGACTGTTGATTTCAATAGTCTCTGATGTCTCATTAGTCTCTGATCCTGCACTCATGTTACCAATCTCTGGTGTTTCATTGAATGCTAATATTCTAGTCTCTGATGGAGTATTAGCCCGTGGTACTTCATGCACAACTGTTAACTCCCCCTCACTCATATAGGGATCAAAAACATTTAGGGGTGATTCTTCAGTCTCTGTTGAAACTTTCCATGCATCTAATTCATTCTCAAATTTGAGAGTTTCATGCAATCCTTGACCAATCATTCCTATAATCTTGTTATCATCAAATACAACTTGAATGGATTCCACAATGACCTTTGTTCTTAGGTTATATATTCTATATGCCTTACTTAATAGGGAGTAACCTAAGAAAATGGCCTCAGCAGACTTGCTATTAAATTTTCCTCTTGTCTCTGATGAGTCTCTCATAACAAAGCACTTACAACCAAACACATGCAAAAACTTGAGAGTTGGTTTTCTCCCAGTCATTAACTCATAAGGTGTTTTGTTGTAAGTCATGTTGATCAAGGACCTATTCTGTGTGAAGCAAGCAGTGCTAATTGCTTCCTCCCAGAAATAGGTTGGAAGCTTTGACTCTTCTAGCATTGTCCTTGCTGCTTCAATAAGGGTTCAATTTTTCCTTTCAACAACTCCATTTTGGTGAGGGGTTCTTGGAGCTGAGAATTGATGAGTTATTCCTCTTTCAGTGTAGAATTCATTTACTTGGGAATTTTTGAACTCTGTTCCTCTTTCACTCCTTATAACTCTTACTAATTTTCCTGACTCAGTTTCTACTTTCTTGATATGATCAATAATCAATTGAGCAGCTTCATGCTTTGAGTGAAAGTATTTTACCCAAGTATACCTTGTGTGATCATCCACTATAACCAAGGTATATCTATTTCTTGATATTGACATCACATTCACTTGACCAAATAAGTCCATATGTAATAACTGTAAAGGGTCAGTGATTGATGTTGCTAGTTTACTCTTGAATGACACACTTCTTTGTTTTCCTTTCTGGCATGAATCACACAAACCTTCTTGTGCAAACTTCAATTGAGGAATTCCAGCTACCAAGCCTTTTCTCACTAAATTGTTGATGTTCTTGAAGTTTAAGTGGGAGAGCTTCTTATGCCAAAGCTAACTTTCATCAGCTAAGGCTTTGCTATAAAGACATGTGACTTGATTAGTGGAAGAGATTAGGTTTGCAGTGTACAAATTCCCTTTCCTTTTTCTTGTCAATATCACATTTCCAGATTCCTTGTCACACGCCTGACATTGATCTTCTTTGAAGGTGACATAAAATCCTTTATCACATAGTTGACTCACACTTAACAAATTGTGCTTTAAACCATCAACTAGTGATACTTCAGTGAAGATAACATCTCCATGCTCAACATTGCCATAGCCCTTTGTATGGTCTTTGTTATCATCTCCAAAAGTTACCTTAGGACCACTTTTTTCTTCATACTGTATAAGCAGGGACTTGTCTCCTGTCATGTGCCTTGAACATCCACTGTCCAGGAACCATGATTTCTTCTTTTTTCCCTGCACAGTAAGAACAACTAGTTAGAATTTTTTGGGACCCAGATTTTCTTGGGTCCTTTCTCACAAGTTTTAGAATCAAGTATTGACTATGATGAAATTGATTGTCTTTTAAAGTTTTTAACTTTTATAGGACAATTAGTAGTCTTGCTTCTTGAAGGAGAGAGAATGCCAAGTTATAGGAACTCTATTTTTACTCCCACAATGTATAACAATGTGGTTGGGATTACAACATATATGACATGTTTTTCTAGGAGCATCAGACATTCTATCATAATTGGTATATTTATTAATGCCTATCTTTCCATTCCTATTCCATCTTCCATTGCTAGACTCCACTGACTTTTAAACCTTAGACTCAGTAAGATTTTCCAATTTCTTGTTTAATTGTGTCTTGGTCATGAATCCTATATTCAATCTTTTGTTTCCACTCTTTTCAACAGTATTCACTGTTTTTTGATCATTCTTTATCGCTACAGTGACATGTTGACTTTGAGTGTTGATAAATTTAGGTTCATTGACTGGTGAAACAAAATTAATTCTTTTAACAGGAATTGGCTTGTGTGTCATGGAGTCAGCAGTTTCATTAATTTTAGGTTTTATAACATTTGATGATGATTGTCTTTAGATTACTTAGATATACAAATGTATAGAAAGTGTTAATTAGTAACACTGAAGTTTTGTAGCCAGTAGTTATCTCTTTGGTTGTAATTCATTTATTCTTGGTAAAGAGATAGATTCATTCTTTAATTGTAAGTAACTGTTAGAAAGTGTATCAATGTTTCAACAAGTCATTCTGTGTATTTGATCCTTCGGAGATTACAAAAAGGCTTATCGGAGACTAAGGAAAACTTGTCAGAGACTAAGGATTCCGCGTACAGGAGACTAAGTTTTGCCTATTGGAGACTACGGCTTACGTCATCAGGGATTAAGAATAAAGCATTAGAGACTAAGCTGACATCATCAAAGACTAAGCCTAAAAGCATCAGAGACTAATAACTCTGTCGGAGACTATACAACCTGACGTCATCAGAGACTAAAAGACCAGAGACTAAACGTTGACTTAATCAGGGACTAAAAAGCTGAAGCTGTCAGGGACTAGTCGTGAATTATTTCTTACTGAGATACATAGTTTGAATTGAATAAGGAATGTCTTCCACGTGGACTGAGATATTATTGAAGACGTAGCTAGTAAGAAAACTAACTAGAAATCTATTCCTAATTAAAAAGGAAAGATTGTGTTTGATTCGAATAATGAAGCTGAATCATTATTGATTTAGAAAAGGAAAACTGAGTTAATTGGAATTCAGTTTTTTTAGAAGCTATAATTAGGTTTACAGAATTGAATTTTTGAAGTTGTATAGAATTCATAGTTTGTATCTTTACTATATAGAGTAGAAGTTGACAATCATATTGTTGTGATTGTTAGAATTTGTATTCAATTGATAAAATCAATAAAAGCAATTGTTTATAAATTGATTTGAGTTCTTGTTCTTTTTTTCTGCAAGTATTATTTAATTTCTTGAAGAACAAGCAATCGAAAAGAATTCAAAGAACTTGTATTCAACCCCCCTTCTACAAGTTCTCGGCTATCTCACTGGGAAAACAATTCGTATCAGAGCCTTTAATTGAAATTAATCAATTAACATGATTCTGAGATGGCCAACGACGAAGGAAGCAGCTCTGGCATAATGGCTTATGTAGAAAGTCGTGATGGTGGAACCAGGATTCCAATTCTGAAATGAGAAGAATATCCTTTGTGGAAACAAAAGATGTACATGCACTTGAGAGCAACAGATCCTGACTATATTGCAAGGATTGAAAAGGGTCCTTATCTACCCAGGAAATTTGTTCCTGCTAAAACTGTTGAAGGATCCGTTGTTGCTGAACACTTTGAACTTGCTTCTGAAAATGACTATACAAACGAGGACAAGTTACAAGTGTTAAAAGATGCTAAAGTTATGAACATACTTTACAATGGTATTGACAAAAATATGTTCACAAACATTATCAACTGCACAACATCTAAGCAGATTTGGGACACCATCAAAGTCCTTTGTGAAGGAACTGACCAAGTCCGAAAGAATAAGAGATCATTGTTGACTCAACAATATGAAATCTTTTAAGCAAAGCCTAGAGAACCAATCATGTCAGTTTATGATAGGTTTAACTCTTTGCTCAATAACTTGAAAATACTTGGAAAGTCCTATGACAATGAAGATGTTAACACCAAGTTCATGAGAGCACTCCCACCAAGCTGGGTTCCAAAGACAACTGCAATAAGGGAAGCTCATGACTTGGACATACTCACACTGGATAGGCTCTACGGATATCTAAAGACTTATGAGCTTGAAGTAGAACAAAGACAACGCATGCATGGCAGGGACAAAGGAGCTGCATTAATGGTTGAGACAAGCAAGTCTCAAGAGAAGCTTGATGATGAAACTTCCGATCCTAGCTCGACTAATGAGGAAGATGAAATGGACACTGATGATGACATGGAGGAATTCATGGCATTCATGGTCAAACAGTTCAAGAAATTTAGAGCTAGTAGAAAAGGAAAGAGATCGTTAAGGAAACCTAACCCTAAACGTGAAGGTCAAACTGTGACCTTTGATATAAAGAAAATAAGATGTTATAACTGTGATGGGTTAGGGCACTTAGCCAATGAGTGCAGGAAGCCTAGATCTACTGATAGATCTAAGGATGAAAAATCAAGGAAGAAGGGGAATGACTTTGCTGACAAAAAGTTCAAATCAAAAAGCAAAGCCTTGATCACTGAGGGTAAAGATTGGATTGACAGTGACTCTGAGGAAGAAGTTGTCAACTTTGCCCTGATGACTCAAAGTGACGAGCTAAGTGATTATGCTCAGATATGTGATGTAAATCAAAATTTTAATGTGCTTGACTTAATTGATACATCTAGTATAGAAAGCATAAAAAAAGACATGTCTGATTTATATGTTAGTTTTAGATCACTAACTATTGAGCATACCAATGTAAAAGAATTACATGACCATTTCTTGAAAACAAATAAATTTCTTGAAGAGAGATTGGTATAATTTGACACTATTAAGTCTGATCTTGACAAAGCTCATCACATGATTAATGCTTTAAAAAAGAGGGAAAATTACTTAGTCGAGTAACTTGAAAATGCTCAAGCTAAGATTAAACAGTGGAATAGTTCCTCTAAAAAGTATCAATTGGTCAAAAATCTGGACTAGGTTATGATGAGTGCCTAGGAAACAATACAGATTTAATTGAGACCATTGAAGCTGCTAACTCCTCTACTAGTAAGCCAAATGTTTTGAAAAGAATTAATTTTGTCTCTCCTGTCAATGAAACCAAATTTATTAACACTCAATATCAACAAGTCATTGCAAAATCAAAGATTGATCAAAAGACAGTAAATATTGTTGATAAGAGTGAAAATAAAAGATTAAACATTGGGTTCATGACAAAGACACAATTAAATAAAAAATTGGAAAATTTTCTTGTCAAAAAGGCTGAAAAGTTAGTGGAGTTAAGCAGAAATAAGAAAAATAGGAATGGAAAAATAGGCATCAACAAGTACACTAATTATGCTAGCATGCCTGATGCTCCTAGAAAGACATGTCATATATGTGTTAATCCTAATCACATAGTTATGCACTGTAGGAGTAAAAATAAAATTCCTATAATAGAGACTACACCTTCAAAGATAAGAAAAGATAAATCACCTGTAAAAAGGTCAAATCATCTTTGCATTAACTATGAAAACTCTAAGCTTGGCAGTCTCTCACAAAAAGGTAGCAAGACTAGTGATTGTCCAAATAAAGTCAAAAATGCTAAAAGACAATCAACTCAATCTGAGTCAAGTCTTGATTCTACAACTAGTGAGAAAGGACCCAAGAAAGTCTGGGTCCCAAAAATTTCTAACTAGTTACTCTTTACTGTGCAGGGCAAAAAGAAGAAAACATGGAACTTGGATAGTGGCTGTTCAAGGCACATGACTGGAGACAAGTCCCTGCTAAAATAGTATGAAGAGAAAAGTGGCCCTAAAGTCACTTTTGGAGATGACAGTAAAGGTCATACAAAGGGTTATGGCAGTGTTGAACATGGAGATGTCATCTTCACAGAAGTATCACTAGTTGATGGCTTAAAACACAATTTACTAAGTGTGAGTCAACTATGTGATAAGGGATTCGATGTCACCTTCAAAGAAGATCAATGCATGGTGAGTGATAAAGAATCAGGGAATGTGATCTTGACAGGAAAAAGAAAAGGAAATTTGTACATTGCAAATCTTATCTCTTTCACTGATCAAATCACATGTCTCTATAGCAAAGCTTCAACTGATGAAAGTTGGCTTTGGCACAAGAAGCTTTCCCACTTGAATTTCAAGAATATGAACAAGCTAGTGAGGAAAGGATTGGTAGCTGACATTCCACAATTGGAGTTTACACAAGATGGATTGTGTGATTCATGCCAGAAAGGGAAACAAAGAAGTGTATCATTCAAGAGCAAAGCAGCAACATCAATCACTGACCCTTTACAGTTGTTACACATGGATTTATTTGGTCAAGTGAATGTGATGTCTATCTTAAGAAATAGATATGCTTTGGTTATTGTGGATGATCACACGAGGTATACTTGGGTAAAATACCTCCATACAAAAGATGAAGCTGCTCAGTTAATTATTGATCATGTCAAGAAAATAAAGACTGAGTTAAGAAAAACAGTAAGGGTGATAAGGAGTGATAGAGGAACATAATTCAAGAATACCCAAGTTATTGAATTCTGCACTGAAAAAGGTATAACACACCAATTCTCAGCTCCAAGAACTCCTCAACAAAATGGAGTTGTTAAGAGAAAAAACAAGACCCTTATTGAAGCAGCAAGGACCATGTTACAAGAGTCAAAGCTTCCTACATATTTTTTTGGAAGAAGCTATAAGCACTACTTGCTTTACACAGAACAGATCCTTGATAAACAAAGCATACAATAAAACACCTTATGAACTAATGACTGGAAGAAAACCAACTCTCAAGTTTTTACATGTATTTGGTTGTAAGTGCTTTGTACTGAGAGATTCATCAGAGACAAGAGGAAAATTTGACAACAAGTCTGATAAGGCAATCTTCTTAGGTTATTCTCTGTCAAGCAAGGCATACAGAGTATATAAACTAATAACAAATGTCATTGTGGAATCAATACAAGTTGTATTTGATGACAAAAAGATTCTAGGAATGATTGGACAAAGATTGCATGAACCTCTCAGTTTTGAGAATAAATTGGATGCATGGGAATATCCTTCAGAGACTAGTGAAAAACCCCAAGATAGTAATGATCCCTACATAATTGTGGAGGAGTTAACAGTTGTGCATGAAGTACCAAGGACTAATTGTGACGGCCCCAAAAATCATAAAACAGATTTCGGGCACCATCAAAAATTGATAAAAGATAATTAATACATCCAAGCATGCATAACATTAAATAAGAGATAAATAACGAATCTCTATTACATTATCCATTAAAGAGTATTCAATACAGCGGAAGTCTTAAAATAGGGCCCACACAGGCCTTAAAGTCTAAACATTTCTATAATTTTCTCCCTCTTCACCCTACCCTTGAAAGCCATCCACAGGAGGGATATCAGGAAGCTCTCAGAATTCCATCTTTTCTTTTCCCTTATGAGACGCATCGGTCGTCTCGCCATAACCTGCAAAAATTATAATCATAGCAACATGAGCGATTTACGCTCAGCAAGTATATATTTGGTAGTATTTGGGTAAGCTTGAACGATGGAAAATAATGGTTTAAGTGTTTATGAGGTTGGACGAAAACAATGTCCAACACCTCCGAATAATATAGAAGAAAATAGTTTCTAGGGTCCCAGAGTGATAGCGAGGGATTTGACCCTTTTTCTTGAAGAAATCTTGAATAAACCACATGCGCCTTATAACACTGTCTGTTTGGCGCACGTGCCCTTAAGAACTCTTAGCACCGTCTGTTTGGCGCAGGTGCCCTTAAGAACTATCTTAAATCAAACGTTATATCAGATGGCCAACCTGAACGTCTGACTTAACCATAATGACATACGTAGTCAATGCAGAAAAATTTGTCTGCAAGGGTTCGGTTACCGATGCCTCGGTTTCCGTTCCCTATCCATAATAGGCACGGGATGCCAGGCATATGCATCCACGTAACCGTTAGTTTACCCACACGGATATACTTTTCAAGTAAGAGGTAAAGAATAAGGCTTCTATATCCGTATAGGGTATACTTTGACGTATTAGCGAACTTAAACAGCTAATAACCGCCCAAGAAATACTTGTATCTAGTACAATATTTTTCACGTATATCGGATCGAATGATCATACGTTACTTAACTTTGAATAAATATCAACATAATATCAATATCATGTACGTATATCGAAGAATTGATTATACGCATTAGTTTGAAATATAAATAATTTGGAAACATATTTGTCATGAATATAAAAGAGATATGTACATGCATATCATTTCATAACATATCATACGCATATCGAAACAAGTGATCATGCGTTATCTTGAAATAAACATAAGATTGAATGTATACTTGCCTTTGGTCCTTAGAATTCTCACGTTTAACAACTCGTGAAAGCAGAAAATTCTGTAAAACATGTACAGATAATAATATGAGAAATCTCCACTTAAATACACATGATAAATGTTCATGCGAAGTGTTAATGAAATTCTCAAGTCTATACTTAACTACTTATGTCGTCACTCGTAATATTGGGATTCGGTTGGAACCGAATCGAAGTCCGAGAGATTAGTGGACTTGGTTAAACGTCACTCGTAGATCCTCGATAATTTAAATTAATTATAGGAGGCCTTAGATTAATTAATAAATATTAATTAATCAACTTAAGCTTTAAATGATTATTAATCATTTAGAAATTATTCATTAATTATTATTTAATTGCTTTAATTAAATAATAATTGATCTTTAATTAATTAAGAATTACTTCTTAATTAATCTTCACTTAAAATAATTTATTTAGTTATTTAAAAAAACATTTATTAATTATTATTTAATTATCTAATTAAATAATAATTAATCTTTAATCATTTAAAAATCATTAATTATTTAAAAAAAAACCATTCATTAATTATTATTTAATCACTTTAATTAAATAATAATTAATCTTTAATCATTTAAAAAAAAAAAAATCGTTTATTAATTATTATTTAATTACTCAAATTAAATAATAATTAATATTTGATCATTTAAAAATCATTTATTAATATTAAATATATATATATATATATATATATATATATATATGTAAGTGTTTATTTTATTTTTTTGGAAACTTGGATTGTGTCAAAAATAATTTTTAAAATGGGTTGAAATTTTAAAATCAAGTGGGTAAAATTTATTGGATCAAAGTCAAAATTTTTATTTTGAAATCTGGGCCAAAACAGTGGGTCAAACCGGGTCGAATTCGGGTCAAACTCGGACCGAGTCGGGTCAACCGGGTCGGATCAGTGCCCCTTCATCGGATTCTGCACTTTCTGCAGATTCCGGCCAGGAACACCGGCAGCCCGCCACCTTCCAACGCCGTTTCTCACACACACACACACGGATCGAAGGTAACAGCACCACCGTGACCTTTAGCATAGGAGAACATACCCCTACGCTTGATGCCACGGCCTGAAACTTACTGAAACAGAGATCGAAGCTCGCCGGAAAGCTCTCGCCATTAACGCCGGCGAGAAGCTTCGGCCGAGCTTCCAAATCTCATTCCTTCACCATTTTTGACGAATCAAACATGGAAATGATTCTAGAGATCACAAGAAACTCGTACATGCAATTAATTTCAATTTTCATCAACTACATCGCATGCTAGATCGATTTAAAGTTTCGGACATAGATGAAAATTTCATATGAACACGAAATCATAAATACTTAACTATTTCTCAAATTGTTTAAGGCAAAATGATCCTTACAAGTGCAGAAACATGATTATATAAACTATTTGAACTACCACGTACTAAATCGGCAAGAATCGGGATTCAAAGTTTCGGCTGTTAGGGTTCTAAGTGTTATGAATAAACCGTGGCTAAAGCTTAAACAACCGTCGCTAAAGGGTTTTTTTTTTATTTAGATTTTGATTAAACTTCAAAAATTAATATCTCTCAATATATAAATGATATGAACAAGTGCAATATATGAAATTCATACTGAAAAATATCATCTACAACATGGTATAATTAGAAAAAATTTTCAGCGTTAAAATAAAAGTGCAGAATTTTTTTTTTTACCTTTAAAAGCTTCAAATGAAAATTCCAAAACCTTGCTAGAGAGGAAGAATAATGCTCCGAATTTGGAAGAGAGTTTGTGAAAATGTGATAGTGAAAATGCTGTAATGGGATTACTAACCATGCAAGGAAGGAAATTAAGGAGTAATTTACTACCTAATGAATGCACCATTTAAAATTTGAATTTCAAATTTAAATCCCTAATTAGTTGCATCCTAATTGCATGTTAATTATTATTGTAACTGATGTAAATTAATCATTTACCATGGGAGTAATTAGTAAAAATTTATTTACCCACAATTTACATTTTTAATGGTTATGCATTTATTTATTGCATTAACCGAAAAAATTTTAATCGGCCTCGGCGAAATAATAATAAATAAATAAAAAAAATGCGTCTATAAAATTATTATCAAAATTAACATCTAGTAGTTTAAAATAAATATCTTGTCACAATTTATCGTCTCGCAATAATAAAAAATATAGCATTCGTTATAAATATTAATGAACGTGTGCGTAATGAATTACGTAATCGTTACATACACGTAACCGTAAAAAAAAAATAAAAATAAAAAAAAATAATAATTACTGGATGATAAATTCATAAATAATCCTCAAAATTTTACTTTTGAATTATTGGGTTCTCACACTAATACTCTATCAGAGACTAGAGCATTAGAATCAAATGAAACACAAGAAACTGATGACATTAGTATTCCATCAGAGACTAATGGTTCATCAGGGACTAGTGTCACTGATGCACAATCGGAGACTATGTTGATACCAGGGACTATAGAGATAAACAACTCAGGGGGAGCTAATAATGAAGAAGTCAATGATTTAGGGGGAGCAGTCTCTAATCTTGAAGCTAGATTGGACAATATCAATCTAGAAAATGAAGCCTCAACTTCAAGATCAAATCTGCCACATGCAAGACTATGGTTAAAAGATCATACAATAGATTTGATCATTGGAAGTATAGAGGATGGAGTCAAGACTAGAAGTGCAACTCAAAATGAATGTTTATATCTTAGTTTTCTCTCAAAAATTGAGCCAAAGAAAATTGAGGAAACACTTCAAGATCCTGACTGGATAATTACCATACAAGAAGAATTAAACCAATTCATAAGAAATAAGGTCTGGAGATTGGTACCCAAACCAAGGAATAGATCAATTATAGGTGCCAAGTGGGTCTTCAGAAACAAATTGGATGAAACTGGTACAATTACAAGGAATAAAGCAAGACTGGTTGCAAAAGGATATTCTCAAGAAGAAGGAATAGACTATGATGAAACTTTTGCACCAGAAACAAGACTTGAAGCAATAAGGATTTTCTTGGCATATGCATCCTACAAAAACTTCAAGGTGTATCAGATGGATTGCAAGAGTGCTTTCCTAAATGGAAAATTGGAAGAGGAAGTCTATGTTCAACAACCACCTGGTTTTGTGGATTCCAAGTTTCCAAATCATGTGTACAGGTTAGATAAAACACTCTATGGCTTAAAAACAAGCACCAAGAGCCTGGTACGATACTCTTTCTTAGTTTTTACTTGATAATAAATTTTTTAGAGGTATCATAGATAAAACATTATTTTATAGAATTCAAGGCTCTGATGTTATACTGGTGCAAATATATGTAGATGATATTATATTTGGTTCTACAAATGAAAAACTCTGTGAAAATTTTTCAAAACTAATGTAGTCTATATATGAAATGAGTATGATTGGAGAATTAACATTTTTCTTAGGATTGCAAATAAAACAATCAACTGATGGAATTTTTATCAGTTAGTCCAAGTACATCAAGGACTTATTGAAAAAATATGATTTGGTTGATTGTGCATCTGCAAAAACACCCATGCCTACTGCCACTAAGCTGGATAAAGATTTAAAAGGAAAGAAAATTGATATTACTAGTTATAGAGGCATGATAGGTTCTCTTTTATATCTAACTGCAAGTAGACCTAATATAATGTTTGCTATATGTTTATGTGCTAGATTTCAAGCTGATCCTAGAGAATCACATTGGATTGTTGTCAAAAGAATATTCAAATATCTAAAGGGTACACCAAACCTTGGTTTATGGTATCCCAAAGAATCTGATTTTAAACTAATTGGGTATTCAGATGCTGACTATGCAAGGTGCAAGCTTGACAGGAAAAGTACAAGTGGAAGCTGCCAACTTCTTGGAGGCAAACTTGTTTCTTGGTTTAGCAAGAAAGAAAATTCAGTTTCTACTTCAACAGCAGAAGCTGAATATATTGCAGCTGGGAGTTGCTATGCTCAGACCTTGTGGATTAAAAATCAACTCCTAGACTATGGTATGTCATTATCCAAAATTCCTATCTATTGTGATAATACAAGTGCCATAGTTATAACAGAAAATCCAGTGCAGCATTCAAGAACAAAACATATAGATATTAGATATCACTTCATAAGAGAACATGTAAGTGAAGGAAATATTGAATTGCACTGGGTTACAACTGATAAACAACTTGCAGACATATTCACAAAGCCTTTAGATGAATCTACATTCACTAGATTAGTCTATGAGTTAGGAATGTTGAATTATGCCTCTAAAAATTGATTAAAATCTGAGAAAGCAAGTTGTTTAGTTGTAAGAAGCTAAAATTTAAATTCTGGATGTAGCTGTTATGAACAAACAGAATCTTTAGAAGCTAATAATCAAAAATTGATTGTTGGAAAAATTTTGAAAAACAGAATTGCAGCAGAGACTAACTTAAATTAGTCACTGAGAGCATTTGAGCAAGAGACTAACTTAGTCCCTGATAGTTGTTTTTACTTAGTCCCTGACGAGTCAAAAATGACCTATCAGAGACTATCTTAGTCCCTGATAATTGTTTTTACTTAGTCCCTGACGAGTCAAAAATGAACTATCGGAGACTATCTTAGTCCCTGATAGTGGTTTTTGCTTAGTCCCTGACTACACTATAATACACTATCAGAGACTAATCGGGCTTAGTCTCTTATGAGTGGACGTAGCAGAGATTAGGGCAATCTCTGATCGAGGGTAAATTGGTAATTACCCATAATCCATTCAGAATTGCAAACGTTTCGAGCAACTTGATAAAACTAATTTCAAACATCTTTGCAAATCACAAACTCTCAATCTCTGAAATTATATTTTCTCTGCAAACACTCTGCGATTTAACCCTTTTTCAAAGAAATTCTTCAAAGTTTACACATATCTTTTTAATGGCGGCCAAAACTGTATGCTTCAAGTTCGGAGACTTCGATTTCATCAAGACCAACCATGCAGGGGTGGTCGACAAACATGAATTTGAGTCACAGTACCATCCGTTTGTGGATTTTCTACAAAACTCCACACTTTCGTACACCATTTACGAAGCTCCCACTCAAGCCGCTGAAGTCATCTCGACCATGTGATAATACTATATATAATATAGATCATACAAGAATGATGACTCTCCTGTCATAAGTTTCAGGTATGATAATACTATATATAATATAGATCATACAGTTGTGAATAATGCTTTACATTTACCTATTTTTGAAAACTTTGACTCTCCTGCCTCTGATGAAGAAATTTTTGCAATGTTTAAAAACTTACATTATTCTTCAAAAATTCTTTATGTTGGGTCAATAACTCAACCCCATCTTAGACAGGACTGGTCACTGTTCTTTGACATTATCACCAAAACTTTTTCTACAAAATGCAGTGGCTATGATGCTATCACTACACTCACACAACAAATGCTTTCAGTGTGTTGTATGGTAGGCATCTAAACATTGGGCTTTTAATTCTGCAAAATCTTTTGGTAAAACTTAAATCTGGTAATAAAAATAAAATTTATTATGCTAAGTTTTTAATGATGATTGCATATTATCTAATACCTAACCTTAATATTACTGGAATGCAAGTTGTCCCAACTGTTTTGCAGAGCAAAAGAATATTCACTGATGTGAAGAATAAGTCTGCAAAGGTTAAGGTTCCCTTATTCTTTCCTCCTATCATGAGATCTACTCTCATTGACAGACTTCCAAATCTTTATTCCTTGTCATTTCTTGAGGATACTGAACAACAAATCCCTATTAATCCTTCAACCACTTCACAACAACAATCTATAGTCCCCTCCACAATTTCTCAAAAGACTGTGGTTGCAAAATCCAATACAGCCAAGAAGCTCCCTGTGAAAAGAAAAATAATTGAGGGAGTAAGTGAGGCTGAGGGAGACAAAGGAGTTGAGGTGGCACCTCAGAGAAAGAAGAGAGTCTTAACCTTAAGACAACAACAATCCATTGCTTCCCAAAAGGCAATGGAGGTTATAAGGAAAGACAATAAACTGTCAATGTCCTCTCAAAAGGATGTTGACATTGAAGAAAGTTCCCAACTAGGAACACCAAGTACAGAGTCTGTACAACCTCTTGTACACCAATAAGAGGAACCACAGAGAGAGACAAGATCAAAGAAAAATAGTGACACTAGGAGTGCACCCACAGAGTCTCTTATTGATGTTTCTCAATTTTTCATTTCTGAGGAACAACCAACACTCCTCCCTGTACATTCTTCTCCTTCTTCTCTATTTCTTGATTATTTTGCATATGAAAGTTCAAATCCTCTAGATTTTTTCCTAGAGGAGCCAATACTTGAGAAAAGCTCTCAAAAACTTTCCTTGGAGAGATCCCTAGCAACAGACATACAAAGGGAACCCCCTCTCCTTGGTGACTCTACTATTTCTTCTCAAACCCCTCCTTCTTTAGGACATAGTGATACAATCCATAATAATGCGGCTGAGAGAATAATTAGAGAGAGTCAGGCTCCTGACCTGGAAAAAGGAAAGAATTAAAATAAAGAGAGTCAAGCTTTAGAGAGCTTGGAAAAAGGAGAGCATGAGCAGCTAGGTGTCCAACCCCAGGAAAAAGGTGAGGGTGTGAGCAAAGATGAGATCCTTGAAGAAAATAAAAGAGAGAAATTCTCAGCAGGTGCATTCTTGACACCTGTTCCTTCCACAGCAGTCCAAATAGAAGAAATTGGGACAAGTTCAAGCATAGGGGATGCAACATTACATGTACTATCAGAAATATCAAATGCAGACTTTGAAATAATATATGGTCTACAACAAACTCAAGACAATATTTCTGCATTAAAGACAAGGCTTGCAAATGAACCTGTGCCTGAAGTTATTGAAGATGAGAATGTGGATGCTTGGCTGGATGCAAACTTCACCAATTCTCTAGAAGAAACAGCTACCCAACTCAGGCAGGATTATGTGACCAATATTAGGTCAAGAGTAGTTGCACCATCTTCCAGTGACGATCTGGAAGAGTTAACCAAGATGGACAAGAAACACACCAAATTCCACCACTATTTGGTTACAGGAATTAATGCTGTAGTGAAGAAAATGGAGCAAAAGATGTAGATTGAGACTAATAAGATAAGAAGGTGCTATGAAGGACACTTGCCAAGGAGGACTATCACTTCCATTGAACTTCAACTCAAAGAGAAGTCCAAGACTGACAGTAGACTTCAAGCCCTTGAATCCAATGCCCATCTCCTACTCCAGAAGCAAGATCAAATGGAACAACTTTTGATGCAGGCAATTCCTCACCTGGCCACCTCCTCTCAACCCAACGATGCTAATGTCAAAAAGGGGGAGAGTGGTCATTTCAAACAACCTGTACCCAAACCAAAACAAAAATCTGTTCCAATTATTGATGCTGAGTTGCAGGCAATGATGGACAGAATTTTGAAAAAACATTCTGATCTTGAGGCAACTACAAAATCAACAACAACAACAAAACCACCATCAACAACAACAACAACAACAAAAGCACCAATGAAAGCAACAACAACAAAACAATTTCCTCTTCCTACAAAACCAATTGCAGAAGCCCCAAGTACTTCAAAAGACAAAGGCAAGGGAGTCATGGTTGAAGAAACAAAGAAGAAAATTCTTACTCAACCAGGACAGCCAAAGCTAATGGGGGATGCCATGAAGACTGCTCTCTTTCCCACTCTTGTTGAACTTGAACTGGATGGGAAATTTGAGTTAGTTCATGCTCTCGACCCAAGGTTGATAGATGCTGATGCAATTCTTGCATAGAAGCTTCAACAAGAGGAAGAGATGGCTGCAACAGAGGAAAGGGAGGAGGAGGAGGCTAAGAAAAAAGCAGATTCTGCAAAGAAGTCAAGGGCACAGAAAGCAGCCAGAACTAAACGAAGAAATAAAGAGATGGAAGAGGTTGAGAAGTACTCAAGGAGGAAGCCTTTGGTCTGTGAATCTGCAAAGGAACCTGTGACTAGAGAAACTGCTAAAAAGTCCAAAGAATCTCCAAGGAAGCCAATTTCTCAAGAACCTCCAAGGTCAACCGAAACTGCCTTAGTGGCTGTGAGTGGACCAACAATGCCACGAACAGTTCCATCAAGGAAATCTTACAGGGTTGAAATGGCTAGCACAGTGGATATTATCAAAGCCTTGAAAAGGAGTACCAAGTATATCAACTTGATCAAGGGTACAGACAACAAAGAATTGGTCCATATCTTTTTAAAAAATGGAGAATCTTTGAAGTTTGAAAGGCCATCTTTGGAGGAACAAATAAAAGAGAACTTGGAATGGTTGCTGTCTGTGGTGCTTGAAACTTCTGATCTCAATAAGGAATTTCAAAGCAAAATCTAGAAGGTGATAAAGGTGATACATAAATTGGACACAGTGTCAAAAGTTAATCCAAAACCTCTTGGACTATGGTATGAGACTTTCCATGGAGAGGAAGTATTCTTCCATTACAACAGGGACATAAACTGTGTAAATGAGAGACATATTGAACGACTTATCAGTTTTCTCAAAAATTCAGAAGAAGTAACAGAGGTTATTCTCAGAAAGCTGTTGGAAGAAAGATTAGAAGTTTTGAAGAAAAACAAAAGGTGAAGTTGTTGGGATGGGAGATATGTTATGTGTTGCATTGGGTGAAATTATTGAAGCCAGACTTAAAGGATTTAAACCTGAGTCTTGGTGGAAGCTGAATGACAGATCAAAGATCTTAATTCAGGTACATTTGTAGTTAGTAATTCTTTATTCTTTTTCTAAGTAATACTTGTAATTTTGAGTTTTGACATCATCATCAACCTTGAAATTATGCTTATCATTCTAATATTAATAATTAGGGGGAGATTATTAGGTTTTATAACATTTGATGATGATTGTCTTTAGATTACTTAGATATACAAATGTATAGAAAGTGTTAATTAGTAACACTGAAGTTTTGTAGGCAGTAGTTATCTCTTTGGTTGTAATTCATTTATTCTTTGTAATCCTTACAAGGAGATCAAGTGCAAAGAAAGCAGCCATCACCAAGAAGAAAAATAAGGAGATGGAAGAGGTTGAAAAGAAATCAAGAAGAAAAACTTTGGTCGAGGAATTTGCAAAGAAACCTATGATCAAAGCACCTATCAAGAAGCCTACCTCTCAAGAATCTCCAAGGCCAACCGAGACTGCCTTAGTGGCTGTGAGTGGACCAACAAAGCCACGAACAGTTCCATCAAGGAAGTCTTATAAGGTTGAAATGGCTAACACTGAAGAAATCATCAAGGCCCTGAAAAGGAGTACTAAGAATATAGATCTGATCAAGGGTAAAAATAACAAAGAACTCCTTCATGTCTTTTTAATAGATGGAGAGTCTTTGAAATTCGAGAAGCCAACCTTGGAGGGTGTTTTCCCAGTGAGATGACCTAGAACTTGTAGAAGGGGGGGTTGAATACAAGTTCTTTGAAAATTCTTTTCGATTGACTGTTTTTTTTTT
>CM025787.1:9639521-9662540 GCA_014636745.2 Centella asiatica | reverse complement strand
AAGAGATACTACTGCTAGCTACAATACTAAAGTGTTACAAACCAACATTTTTCTGTACATTTGTATTCCTAAGTATTCTAAGAACAATCATCATCAAATGTTTATAAAACCTAACAGAGAGACAAACCAAAGAAAATCTAGAGTGGTTGCTGACTGTTGTGCTTGAGATTTCTGATCTCAACATGGATTTTCGAAGCCAGATTCAGAAAGTGATGAAGGTGAAGCATAAGGTGGACACAGTGCCATGAGCTAATCCTAAACCTCTTGGATTATGGTATGAGACTTTCCATGGAGAGAAAGTCTTCTTCAACTACAATAGAGATATCAACAGTGTCACTGAGAGACATATAGAAGGATTTATCAGTCTACTCAAAAATGCAGAAGAAGAAACTGAACTTATCCTGAAAAAGTTGTTGATAGACAGGCTGGAGTTGCTAAGGAAAAATAGAAGGTAAACTGTTGTGTTGGAATGTATGTTGATTGTTGAATAAGCTGTAATTTTTATTTTTTATTGAAGCAAGACTTAAAGGATTTAAACCGGAGTCTTGGTGGAGCTGAACAAATTGTTCAGATACATTTGAAGTTAGCAATTCTTTATTCTTTATTCTAAGTAATACTTGTAACTTTGAGTTTTGAAATCATCATCAACCTTAAAATTATGCTTATCATTATGATATTCATAATTAGGGGGAGATTGTTAGGTTTTATAACATTTGATGATGATTGTCTTTAGATTACTTAGATATACAAATGTATAGAAAGTGTTAATTGGTAACACTGAAGTTTTGTAGCCAGTAGTTATCTCTTTGATTGTATTTCGTTTATTCTTTATAAAGAGATAGAGTTATTTTTTATTTGTAAGTAACTGCTGGAAAGTTGTATCAAAGCTTCAGCAAGTCAAAGTGTGTAATTGATCCGTCGGAGTTTACAAAAAGGCTTATCGGAGACTAAGGCAATACTTCTCGGAGACTATAGCTTACGTCATGAGAGATTAAAGTTAAAGCGTCAGAGACTAATGCTTACGTCATCAGAGACTAAGCTTAGTGCATCAGAGACTAAGTCTAACGCATCAGAGACTAAGCTGACGTCATTAGAGACTAAGCCTAAAAGCATCGGAGACTAAATAACTCAATCGGAGACTATGCAATCTGACGTCATCAGGGACTAAAAGACCAAAGACTAGTGATGACGTCATTAAACTAAAGATGAAGCGTCAGGGACTAAGTCGTGATTTATTCTCTGATAAGATACAAAGTTTGAATTGAATAAGGATTGTCTTCCACATAAATCAAGATATTATTGAAGACGTAGCTGGTATGGAAACAAGCCAAAAATCTGTTCCTAATCAAAAAGGAAAGATTGTAGTTGATTCGAATAAGGAAGCTGAATCATTATTGATTTAGAATAGAAACTGAGTTAATTGTAATTTCAGTTTTGAGAAACTGTAATTAGGTTTACAGAGAATTGTAATTCGAAGCTGTATAGGTTTTCATAGTTTTTGTATCTTTACTATACAGAAAAGAAAAGAAGCTGATGATCATATTGTTGTGATTATTAGAATTTGTAATCAATTGTTAAAGCAATAAAAAGTAATTGTTTATAAATTGATTTGAGTTCTTGTTCTTTATATTCCGCAAGAAAAGTTAATTTCTTAAAGAATAAGTAATCGAAAAGAATTCAAAGAACTTGTATTCAACACCCCCCCTTCTATAAGTTCTCGGCTATCTCACTGGGAAAACTGGAAGTCATAAGAAAGTGGACTGAGTATATCAAGAATCTAGAAGATCAATTAAACAATAGAAAATGTGATACTAGATCTGGTTTATGCTATGAGGAGATTCAGGTGAAGCAACCTTCAATTGAGGTTGAAAATGCTGCTAGCTTTGGTAGAAGGCTTGTGCAACATATCAAGTTTGTGAAGGTAGTAACCAAGCTAGAGAAATGGAATGTCTTCCCTAAGAGTGTAGCTTCCACAAGTTGTGGAAGTGGCAAGATGCTTGTTCTTGCTGGAGCATCCAATGTCCCCACCAAGAATGAGCTTGATTGTGCATCAGTGGATACACAGTCATTAGGGGATGTGAGTGCAGTAGGCCTTCGAAGCTCTTCAAAGGATAAAGGCCTGTCAGGGGATAAAATAAAGAATAGGAAAATGAAAAGTTAAGAGTGAACAAAACTAATAACTATGCTTCCAATTCAGAAGCCCTCTAAAAGATTGTGTTGGAACTGTGACAATTTTAGTCATTTATATTTTCAATGCAGGGAAAAGCCACAGATTTTAACTGGAACAATATTATATGCTCATGATTTACCTAAGTTAACTTCTGCTCATGCATGCACCCCTAAGGGTAAAGAAAAAGAAGGTAGTTGTAAATCTAAAGCATTACGTGAAGCTCCTAAATAACAAAAAATGTGTGTTTTGCCTAAACCAAAAGTGAAATCTAATGAAAATATTGTTATACCAATAGTCGTGACTATACCTAGAGGACCTAAATCCACTTGGGTACCAAAAACAAATTAAATGTTTGTTGTGTGCAAGGAAAGGTCAAAAGCAAGCAAGTCTGGTTTCTAGAGATTGGCTGCTCAAGTCACATACAAGAAACAAAGCCCTACTCGCAGATTTCACTGAGAAGGTTGGTCCAGTAATATAATTTGGTGATAAAAACAAAGGATTAACACTGAGTTATGGCAAAATAGCAAATGAGAATGTCTCATTTAAAGATGTAGCACTAGTTGATGGGCTAAAGCACAATCTATTGAACATAAGTCAACTATGTGATAAAGGATTCATCATTTCATTCAAAGGTTAAGTGCTTGATCTCCAATGAAGATGATGGGAAGCTAGTTTTGTCAGGGGTTAGGAAAGGAGATCTTTATGTTGCTGGTTTTGGCTCAACAAATGGAGCCTCATGCTTTTATAGCAAAACCACTCTTGATGAGAGTAGACAGTGATTACAACTGCAATTTATTCTCCCTCACTTCCTCAGTTCCATCACAATTGTGATTAATCAGCTACAAATTCTGTAATCAATTATAGCTTCTATTTCACACTCACTAGCTTCTAACTTTCTTTGAAATATTTCTCTCAAGATATATTACAAAGCTGCTCTAGTGTTTGTATGCTTCTATATTTGTTGATCTGTTGGATTGATGTTTTTGTAGTGAAAAACTCTTTTCCATATATAGAAGATCAGTAGTTGAAACCACGTGCGTGGACGTGATGTATTCAATAAACCTAAGTATCTGTATAAGTTTTGCATCCACTGATGATAAAATTAGTTGTCAGAGGATGTGCTGCACTTCACAAGACAAGTCATCAAATGGAACTTCTAAAGGGCTTGATATGTGAAGAAGAATGTCTATTGTTACTAAAAGTCAGTTAAAGTATTCTGCACATCAGACATTCCAAATTCAACAAAGCTTTAGTGATTAAAATCATCGAGGGAATCCGTCAAGGGAACCCATCAGGGGATGACAAAGGCAGACCAACTCATTAGGGGGAACCCATCAAGGGATGACATACGCAGACCAACTCATCAGGGGGAACGCATCAGGGCATGACCAAGACATGTCAACCTGTCAAGGGAGAATATCAGGGTATGACAGTGTCAGGCTAACCCGTCAGGGAAACCCCTCAGGGGGAATCCTTAACACTGCATCAGTGGAAGCCATCAGTGTATGTCATGAGTCATAACATCAGGGGATCAAGAAATACTTAGTAGACTTAAGTGAAGTTTGAAGCACTGATCCAGTCTTTGAGAAGACTTGTCATCAGGGGATCCAAAAGCACTGATCAAGTTCTCATCAGGGCTTGCCATTAGTGGATTAGTTATGACTGCATACATCCGTCATCAGGTCTTACACGCAAATCAATGAAGCTTGTTGAAGAAGCAAGAGATATTAACTGGAAAGATATCTCTTGAAGTTTATTGGTCCAATGACAACTCTTGAACATTAAATGCACGCAGATCAGGGGATGGAAAAGAAACAACAAAAGTAGCAGCAGTCTGACACATAGTCTCCAAAAGGACAACAATGTGACATATATGCGGCAAAGTTGAAAAGAGCAACACGTCTACCCACGTGGTTTCAACTACTGATCTTCTATATATGCAAAAGAGTTTTTCATTACAAAGACATCAATCCAACAGATCAACAAATATAGAAGCATAGAAACACTAGAGCAACTTTGTAATATATCTTGAGAGAAATATTTCAAAGAAAGTTAGAAGCTAGTGAGTGTGAAATAGAAGCAGTAATTCATTACCGAATTTGTAGCTGATTAATCACAGTTGTGATGGAACTGAGGAAGCTATAACAGTATCATGAATCTTACAACGTCTAAGTCAATATGAGATACCATCCAGATCCTATGTGATGGAACTGAGGAAGTGAGGGAGAATAAACTGCAACTGTTAACACAATAGTATTTGTGGTTCACAATGAAAAATGGTGAAACACTCGCTGAAATGTTTGATAGATTCAAGAGGTTGGTAAATGACCTGAGATTATATGGGAAGACTTATGCCAATAAAGATGTGAACAGAAAGTTCATGAGAGCACTTCCCATATCATGGGCTCCAAAAACTACAGCCATCAAGGAATCCAAGGATATGAACCTTCTAGACTTGGACAGACTCTATGGCACCCTGAAGACATGAACTGGAAGTTCAACAAAGACCTGAAATGTCAAGGGATGCCAGAAAGCTTAAATCTGTAGCCCTGATGGCTGCCAAGAAGGATAAAGTAGAAACTAGACCAAGTGTCTTGATGCAGCAATAGTCAGGGGATGCTAAAATTGAAGGGGACAATGAAGCTGATTCAAAGGAGGACGACTACACTCCTGAAGAATTAGAAGACCTGGATGAAACCATGGCCTTTCTTGCAAAAAGGTTTTCCAAGATGAAATTTCAAAAACCATCTAGTTCAAAAAGATTTTCAGTAAGGAAACCTAGTAGCACAAAAAACTTAATTGACAAATCAAGAATAAAGTGCTACAAATGCAATGAAATGGGCCATTTTGCAAATGAGTGCCGCAAGGCCACAAAGGAAAGTGAATCCAGGGGAAAGGAAGCTGAAGTGGACTACAAGAAGAAATACTTTGACCTTCTAAATGACATCCAATGACAATAGCAGCTCACAAGTAAGTCTTGAAATTTCCTCTAACATGTCTAAAAATGATTGTGTTAAAACTGTTAAGGAAATGGCTTGTGAGATAAAGGATCTTTATGACACCCTGAGGAGTGCAGAAAATAAATGAGCATTTAACTGCAAGAAACACTCTCTTAGAATCTGAACTCACTAGACTTGAGAGTCTTGAAAAAGAACTCTCAAGGACTAAAAATCTCCTTGATTGTGCTGTTAAAATAGAGGAATTGACCTCCAATCTTCTGAGTCAAGAAAGGGAAGTCATAAAGAAATGGAATGAGTCCAGCAAGAAACTGGAGGATCAGTTGAACAATCAAAAATCTGATCCCAAATCTGGTTTAGGGTATGGAGAGACTCTAGTGAAACAACCTCTCATTGAGGTTGAAAATGCAGCTAGCTTTGGAAAAAGGCCATTACAACCTATTAAGTTTGTAAAGGCTGTAACAAAGTTGGAAAAAGGGAATGTTTTCCTGATATGTGAAGCTTCCACAAGTGTTGGAAGTGGCAAGAAACCTATTCTTGCCAAAGCACTCAAACCTCCAGTCAGAAAAGAACCAGACTATGCATTAGTGGATACACAGTCATCAGGGGGAAAGAGTGCATCAGGCCTTCGTAGCCCTTCAAGGGATAAAGGCTTGTCAGGGGAAAATAAAAAGAATAGGAATGGTAAGCTAGGTGTAAACAAAGCTAGCACTTCCATTCATGAAGCCCCTAGAAAAGTGTGCTGGAATTGTGGTAATAATAATCATTTATCTTTTCAGCGTAAAGAAAAACCACAAATTTTATCTGGCACAATTTTATATGTTGATGATTTACCTACTGTTCAAGCATGCACCCATAAGGGTAAAGATAAGGAAGTTGTTGATAAATCAAAAGCATATACTGAAGCTCCTAAAAAGGAGAAAGTTTTTAACTTGCCAAAATCAAAAGTCACTCATAAAGAAAAGACTGTTTTACCATTAAATGTGACTAAACCTAGAGGACCAAAGCCACTTGGGTACCAAAAACAAATTAAACATTTTTTGTGTGCAGGGAAAAATAGTGGTTTCTCAAGACACATGACAGGAAACAAAGCCTTGTTTACAGAATTTAAAGAAAAGGATGGTCCAGTAATCTCTTTTGGTGATAACAGCAAAAGACTGACTCTTGGTTATGGCAAAACAGCAAATGGGAATGTCTCATTTGAAAATGTAGCACTAGTTGATGGGCTTAAGCAACTTGTTAAGCATAAGTCAACTCTGTGACAAAGGGTACATCATTTCTTTTAAAGGGGATCAATGCTTGATCTCAAATGAGGATGATAGGAAGCTGGTTTTTTCAGGGATAAGAAAAGGAGATCTCTACATTGCTGATTTCAATTCAGTAAGTGGAGAATCATGTTTCTACAGCAAGGCAACCCCTGATGAGAGCAGACTGTGGCACACGAAGCTCTCTCACCTAAACTTCAAGACTATCAATGATTTAGTGAAGAGAGAGTTGGTAATTGAACTACCTCAAATGGAATTCATTCAAGAAGGATTATGTTCAGCTTGTCAACAAGGGAAGCAAAGGAAATCATCCTTTGTCAGTAAGAAAGCCACAATGATCAAGGATCCAATTAAATTGCTTCATATGGATCTCTTTGGCCCTGTCAATATTATGTCAGTGTCAAAGAAAAGATTTGCAATGGTTATTGTGGATGACTACACTAGATACACTTGGGTTAAGTTTCAAAATTCTAAATCAGAAGTACCTCAACAAATCGTTGACTATATAAAGAAAGTGGAAACTGAGTCAAGGTCAGTGGTTAGAATGTTGAGGACAGATAATGGAACTGCATTCAAGAATGCAGCTGTTGATGGATTTTGTGTGAAGAAGGGCATCAATCACACTTTATCAGCTCCAAGAACTCCTCAACAGAATGGTGTAGTGGAAAGGAAAAACAGAACCTAGATAGAAGCTGCTACAACAATGCTAGTAGAGGCAAGGATTCCTACCTATTTTTGGGCTGAAGCAATTTCCACTGCTTGCTTCACTCAAAATAGGTCCTTAATCAACAAGACTCTCAACAAGACACCATATGAACTAATGACATGGAGAAAGCCAAACATCAAGTTCCTATATGTTTTTGGATGCAAATGCTTTGTATTAAGGAACTTTGGTGAAAACATAGGGAAATTTGATCCAAAGGCTGATGAAGCAATTTTTCTAGGTTACTCCTTGACATCTAAGGCCTTCAGGGTTTATAACAAAAGACCTCCAGGTAGTGATGGAGTCCATAAATGTAGCTTTTGATGATCAAGAGATTTCTAGACTCGAAGACCTTGGTTTTCATGAGGAGCTCAGATTTGAAAATGAAGATGATTCTGATTATCAAGAGAATGAAACTGATGAGTGTAGACAAATGGAAAATTTAACCATTCGTGATGTCAATCCAAACACTCTAGAAGCCCCTTCGACAGATAGAGTCAATTTCTTGGACAACAGATCAGGGGATACTCCATCAAGGGATCATCCATCAGGGCATACACCATCAAGGGATAACTATAACCCTGATTTAAGCATTAATTCAGGGGGAGTTCTCTCAGAAGCTGGGAGCACAGAATTAGGGAGAGGAGATGATAATCTAAAAAGCTCATCAAGATACATCTCCAATCCCAAATGGTCTAGAAGTCACACTTCGGATTTGATCATTGGTGATCCAAACAAGAAAGTGCAGACCAGAAAGGCAACATCTAATGAATGACTATATGCTTGTTTTCTTTCACAAATAGAGCCAAAGAAATTTGAAGAAGCCATTCAAGATGCAGATTGGATCATGGCTATGCAAGAAGAACTAAATCAATTTGAAAGAAATCAAGTATAGAAGTTGGTGCCTAAACCAAAAGACAGAATTATTATAGGCACCAAGTGAGTATTCAAAAACAAGATGGATGAAGTTGGCATTGTTATAAGAAATAAAGCAAGACTGGTTGCAAAGGGTTATCTTTAAGAGAAAGGGATTGACTTTGATGAAACTTTTGCACCAGTAGCCAAACTTGAGGCGATAAGAATTTTCTTAGCATATGTAGCACATTCAAACTTCAAAGTTTATCAAATGGATGTGAAAAGTGCCTTTCTCAATGGAAAATTGGAACAAGAGATGTATGTATGTTCAACAACCTTCAGGGTTTGAAAGTTCAAAATTTCCAAATAATGTATTCAAACTAGAAAAGGCACTTTATGGACTGAAACAAGCTCCTAAAGCTTGGTATGACACACTGCCTAAGTTTCTGGTGGAAAACAAGTTTTCAAGAGGTATCATTGACAAGACATTGTTCTTTAGACAACATCAAGATCATCTGATCCTGGTTCAAATATATGTTGATGATAATATCTTTGGATCCACTGACACAAGACTGTGTGAAAAGTTCTCCAAGCTCATGCAAAGCAAGTATGAAATGAGTTTAATGGGTGAATTATACTATTTCTTGGGATTGCAGATCAAACAGGTCACTGATGGTATTTATATTCATCAGACAAAGTATGCAAGAGAACTTCTCAAGAAATTTGATATGGAGGACTCAAAAGTAGCAAAGACACCAATGGCCACTGCAACCAAGATTGACCCTGATAAAAATGGAAAGAAAGTTGATCTGAAGACTTACAGGGGAATGATTGGATCATTGATGTATCTAACAGCAAGTAGGCCTGACATTATGTTTGCAACATGTCTTTGTGCAAGATATCAAGCTGACCCAAGGGAATCTCATCTCATTGCAGTGAAAAGAATCTTGAGATATACCAAGGGCACTACAGAGTTGAGACTTTGGTATCCAAAGGAGTCTGGATTTGAATTGCTGGGATATTCTAATGCTGACTTTGGAGGATGCAGAATTAACAGAAAAAGTACAACAGGAAGCTGTCAGTTTCCAGGAGGAAGGCTTGTTTCTTGGTTCAGCAAAAAGCAGCACTCAATTTCAACATCAACTTCTGAAGCTGAATATATTGCAGCTGGAAATTGCTGTGCACAAATCCTATGGATGAAAAATCAGTTAATGGACTATGGTCTGAACTTCAACAAAATTCCAATAAGGTGTGATAACACTAGTGCCATTGCCATTGCTGAAAATCCTGTGCAGCATTCCAGAACGAAACATATAAAAATCAGGTATCACTTTTTCAGGGAATATATTATGAATGGAACTATTGAACTACAGTTTGTACCAACAAGCAAGCAGCTGACAGACATTTTCACCAAAGCTCTTGATAAAACCACTTTTTCCAATCTTGTGGGGGAGCTAGGTATGGTGAATTATGTTAAATGAACTTCTATAATCTGCTAAAAACTTGTTAGAAAGGAAGTTGGAATCACACAAACTTTCTAAAGCTTTAAGTTCTAGTACTTCTAATTCACATTATGAATACCTGATTAATTTAGAATGATATGTGATTATATATATGTTAAAAATGTAAATATGTACATACATTTTTGTGTTTGTGCTTTTGCCTTTGTTTGTTTCTGTCTGATGCATCAGGGTCAGGGTATTCGACTTGCTAATCAGGGTCAGGGTATTCGACTTACGCATCAGGGTCAGGGTATCTGACTCATGCATCAGGGACAGGGCATTCGATCCGTGCATCAGGGTCAGGGCATGTATATAGTGTTTTTGTCATGGTCAAGTAAGAGACTTTTGACTGCATCAGGGGATTATATCCAGTAGTGCGATGACAGCTCATCAGGGTTTTCTTCTCTCACTGATGACGTGTCATCACAAAACTGATACGACACCCTGATTGCATGTTTTTAGGAACAGTTTTCAAACGTCAACAGGCAGGTATTTATACTCCCTCTTTCCTTCTTTCTAAAACATCTCAAAACATTGAATATAACTTTGACATTTTCTTGAGTTTTTCTTTTTCCCTCTCTCATACTCACAGACACCCTAGGACTTCATGTTTTCCCAGTGAGATAGCTGAGAACTTGTAGAAGGGGGGTGGGGGGGGGGGTTGAATACAAGTTCTTTGAATTCTTTTCGATTACTTGTTCTTTAAAAAATTAACTTTTCTTGCGGAATATAAAGAACAAGAACTCACAATTTATAAACAATTGCTTGTAATGATTTTAACAATTGAATACAAATTCTAACAATCACAACAATGTGATCGTTAGCTTTTTTTCTATTCTATATAGGAAAAGATACAAACTATGAAAAACCTATACAACTTCGAATTACAATTTTGTAAACCTAATTACAGCTTCTCTCAAAACTGAATTCTCAGTTTTCCTATCCTGAATCAATACTGATTCAGCTTCTTTATTCGAATTAAACACAATCCTTCCTTTTTGACTAGAAATAGATTTTTGGCTTGTTTCCTTACTAGCTACGTCTTCAATAATATCATGATTTACGTGGAAGACACTCCTTATTCAATTCGAACTCTATGTCTCATCAGGAAATAAATCACGATTAGTCCCTGACGCTTCATCTTTAGTCTCTAGTGACGTCATCAATTAGTCTCTGGTCTTTTAGTCTCTGATGATGTTAGATTGTGTAGTCTCCGATAGAGTTATTTAGTCTTCGATGCTTTGCTGCTGCAAGATCAGAATGTTTCTTTAGGATCCTGTCCATCATTGCTTGTAATTCAGCATCAAGGACAGGACCAGACTTTGATTTTTGTACAGGAGCATATTGTTTGAATTGACCACTCTCCCCCTTTTGACATCAGCATCTTTAGGGTGAGAGGAGGTGGCCAAATGTGGAATAGCTTGCATCAATAGTTGCTCCATTCTGTCTTGTTTTTGGATCGGGAGTTGGATATTGGCTTCTAGGGTTTGAAGTCGACTGTCAGTCTTGGACTTGTCTTTGATAAAAGTATCAATTGTAGTGATAGTCCTCCTTGGCAAGTGTCCTTCATAGCACCTTCTGATTTTGTCTGTCTCCAACTCCATCCTTTCCTCCATTTTCTTCACTGCACCATTTATACCAATAACCAAAAAATGATGGAATTTGGTATGTTTCTTGTCCACTTTGTTTAGTTCTTCAAGAATATTTGTGGATGTTGGTGCAGGTACTCTAGACCCAATGTTGGTCACATAATCCTGCCTTAAATGGGCGGCTGCTTCCTCCAGAGTGTTGGAATATGTGGCATCAAACCATTCATCAACATTTTCCTCTGTAGGTGGTTTAGACACAGGTTCATCTGCAAGCCTTGTCTTCAATGCAGAAATGTGGTCTTGTCTTTGTTGAAGACCATATAACATTTCAAAGTCTGCATTGGACATCTCAAATATAACATTTAATGCTGCATCCCCTGTGCTTGAATTGTTCCCAGTTTCTTCTGTTTAGATATTTATGGAGGGAGCAGAAGAAACTTGAGCTTCTTGTGAGTTGGTTTCAACAGGTTGTAAAAATGCACCTGCTGAAAATTTCTCTCTTTTATTTTGTTCAAGGATCTCATCCTTGCTCACACCCTCTCCTTTTGCCTGGGGTTGGGCACCCAGCTTCTCTTGCTCTCATTTTTCCAAACTTTCTAAAGCTTGACTCTCTTGTTTGTGTATATCCTCTCCTTTTTCCAGGTCAGAAGCCTGACTCTTACTATTTACTCTCACATCCTCACTCATATGGATGGGTGCACTCTGTCTTATAAAAGTGGGGGTTGGAGAATTACTTGTGACTACATGGATAGGGGGTTCCCTTTGCGTAGCTGGGGCTAGGGATCTATCCATGGAATGTGTTTGAAAGCTTGTCTCGATTATTGGCTCCTCTTGGGAAAATTCAAGAGAATTTAAATCAGTAATATCAAAAGAATCAAGTGTGGGAGAAAAAGGAGAAGAATGTACAGGGTGGAGTGTTAGTTGTTCCTCAGACATTGAAAATTGAGGAACATCAATTGATGACTCTGTGTGTGCACTCCTTGTGTCACTCTTTTCTTTTATTATCTCTCTGTGTGGTTTCTCTTGTTGGTGAACAAGAGGTTGTGCAGACTCTGTATAGGGTGTTCCTGCTTGCGAACTTTCTTCAATGTCAACATCCTTTTGGGAGGATGGTGACAGTTCACTGTTTTTCCTTATAACCTCCATTGCCTTTTGGGAAGCCATGGATTGCTTTTGGATAAGGGTTATAACTCTCTTCTTTCTCTAAAGTGGTACTTCAGCTTCTTGTTCTCCCTCATCTTCACTTACTCCTTCAATTATTTTTCTCTTTATTGGGAGTTTTGTGATGGCTGTTTGAGTCTTTGCAACCACAGTCTTTTAGGAGACCGTGGAGGGGGCTATAGGTTGTTGTTGTGAAGTGGTTGGAAGATTAACAGGGTGTTGACTTTCAATATCCTCAAAAATTAACAAAGAATAAAGGTTTGGAAGCCTGTCAATGAGAATAGATCTCATGACAGGAGGGAAAAATAATGGAACTTTTACCTTTGCAGATTTATGCTTCACATCAGTAAATATTCTTTTACTCTGCAAAACAGTTGGTACAATTTGCATTCTAGTAATATTAAGGTTAGGAATTAGATAATAAGCAATCATCATCAAAAACCTAGCATAATAAATTTTATTTTTATTACCGGATTTCAGTTTTACCAAGAGGTTTTGCAGAATTAAAAGCCCAATGTTTAGATGTCTATCATACAACACACTAAAAGCAATATGTTGTGTGAGTGTAGTGATAGCATCATAGCCACTGCATTTTGAAGTAAATGCTTTAGTGATTATATCAAAGAACAGTGACCACTCTTGCCTTGGATGGGGTCGTGTAATAGACTCAACAGAACTAATTTTAACAGAATAATGTAAGTTTTTAAACATACAAAAAATTTCTTCATCAGAGGCAAGAGAGTCAAAGTTTTCATAAAGTGGTAAATGTAAAACATTATTTACTACGGTATGATTTATATTAAAGACAGAGTTAACATACTTGAAACTTACCACAGGAAAGTCAGTATTCTCATCCTGGACAGTAGCTGTTGACCACACAGCCGTGATAACTTCAGCGGCTTGGACGGGAGCTTCATAAATAGCGTATGATAGTGTGGAGTTTTGAAGAAAATCCATGAAGGGGTGGTACTGGGCTTCAAAATCATGCTTGTTAGCCACCCCTGCATGGTTAGTCTTGATAATATCAAAGTCTCCAAACTTGAAAACAACTGTTTTAGCGGCCATTTGAAGAGATCTGTGAACTTTGAAGAAACTTTGAAATAGGGTTAAATCGCAGAATATGTGTAGAGAGAAAATAATTTCAAAGCTTGAGAGATTGTGATTGCAAAGGTGTTTGAATTTACTATTATCAAAGTGTTAGAGACATTTGCAATTCACAGGATAGTGAATCCTTTTCGATCGTGGGTAGGATAACTACCAGATTACCCTCGATCGGAGATTGCCCTAATCTTTGATAAGTTCACTCATAAGAGACTAGACCCAATTAGTCTCCGAGAGTTCATTTTTGATTGAGTCGGAGACTAATCAAAAACACTGTCAGGGACTAAGATAGTCTTCGATAGTTCAATTTTTAATTAAGTCGGGGACTAATTAAAAACACTGTCGGGGACTAAGTTAGTCTCTGATAGTTCAATTTTTTAATTAAGTCAGGGACTAATTAAAAACACTATCAAGGACTAAGTTGTCTCTTATTTCAAAGCTTTTTAGAATATTTCCAACAATCAAGTTAATGATTATTGGCTTCAAAAATTCTGTTTAATTAAAAAAATAGCTACATTCCAGAAATTTAATTCTGGCTTCTTACAACTAAACAACTTGCTTTCAAGATGAAATTAATTTTTAGATGCATAATTCAACATTCCTAATTCAGAAACTAATCTAGAAAAAGTAGATTCATCTAAAGGTTTTGTGAATATGTCTGCAAGTTGTTTATTAGTTGTAACCTAGTGTAATTCGATATTACCTTCACTTACATGTTCTCTTATGAAGTGATATCTAATATCTATGTGTTTTGTTCTTGAATGTTGCACTGGATTTTCTGTTAATTCTATGCACTTGTATTATCACAATAGATAGGAATTTTGGATAATGACATACCATAGTCTAGGAGTTGATTCTTAATCCATAGGATTTGAGCACAGCAACTCGCAGCTGCAATGTATTCAGCTTCTGCTGTTGAAGTAGAAACTGAATTTTTTTTCTTGCTAAACCAAGAAACAAGTCTGCCTCCAAGAAGTTGGCAGCTTCCACTTGTGCTTTTCCTATCAAGCTTGCAACCTGCATAGTCAGCATCTGAATAACCGATTAGTTTAAAATCATATTCTTTGGGATACCATAAACCAAGGTTTGGGGTACCCTTTAGATATCTGAGTATTCTTTTTACAGCAGTCAAATGTGACTCTCTAGGGTCAGCTTGAAATCTAGCACATAAACATGTAGCAAACATTATATTAGGTCTACTTGCAGTTAGATACAAAAGGGAGCCTATTATGCCTCTAAAGCTAGTAATATCAACTTTCTTTCCTTTTAAATCTTTATCTAGCTTAGTGGCAGTAGGCATGGGTGTTTTTGCAGATGCCCAATCAACCAAGTCATATTTTCTCAATAAGTCTTTGATGTACTTGGACTGACTGATAAAAATTCCATTAGTTGATTGTTTTATTTGCAATCCTAAGAAAAATGTTAATTCTCCCATCATACTCATTTCATATCTAGACTGCATTAGTTTTGAAAATTTTTCCCAGAGTTTTTCATTTGTAGAACCAAATATAATATCATCTACATATATTTGCACAAGTATAATGTCAGAGCCTTGCTTTCTATAAAATAAAGTTTTATCTATGATACCTCTAACAAATTTATTTTCAAGTAAAAATTGAGATGGAGTATCATACCAGGCTCTTGGAGCTTGTTTTAAGCCATAAAGTGCTTTGTCTAACCTGTAGACATGATTTGGAAATTTGGAGTACACAAAGCCTGGGGGTTGGCAAACATAGACTTCCTCTTCCAATTTTCCATTCAAGAAAGCACTTTTGACATCCATCTAGTACACCTTGAAGTTCTTGTAGGCTGCATATGCCAAGAAAATCCTAATTGCTTCAAGTCTTGCTACTGGTACAAAAGTTTCATCATAATCTATCCCTTCTTCTTGAGAATATCCTTTTGCAACCAGTCTTGTTTTATTCCTTGTAATTGTACCAACTTCATCCAATTTATTTCTGAAGACCCATTTGGCACCTATGATTGATCTATTCCTTGGCTTAGGTACCAGTCTCCAGACTTTGTTTCTTGTGAATTGGTTTAACTCCTCTTACATGGCTATTATCCAGTCAGGATCATGAAGTGCTTCCTCAATTTTCTTTGGCTCAATATTTGAGAGAAAACTGAGATATAGACATTCATTTTGAGTTGCACTTCTAGTCTTAACTCCATCCTCTAGACTTCCAATAATCAAATCTGGTGTGTGGTCTCTCAACCATGGAATTGCACGTGGCAGATCTGACCTTGAAGTGGAGGCTTCATTTTCTAGATTGATATTGTCTAATCTAGCTTCATGAACAGAGACTGCTCCCCCTAAACCATTGACTTCTCCATTATTAGCTCCCCCTGAGTTGTTTATCTCTACATTCCTTGGTGTCAATATAGTCTCCGATTGTGCATCAGTGACTCTAGTCTCTGGTGAACCATTAGTCTCCGATGGAATACTAATGTCACCAGTTTCTTGTGTTTCATCTAATACTCTTGTCTCTAATTGAGTATTGGTCCTTGGTACTTCATGCACAACTGTTAACTCTCCCTCAATTATGTAGGGATCATTGTTATCTTGGGGTTTTTCAGTAGTCTCTGATGGATATTCCAATGCATCCAATTCATTCTCAAAGCTAAGAGGTTCATGTAATCCTTGTCCAATCATTCCTGGAATCTTTTTATCATCAAACACAACTTGGATTGATTCCACAATGACCTTTGTTCTTAGATTATATACTCTGCATGCTTTACTTGACAGAGAATAACCTAAGAAGATTTCTTCATCAGACTTATTGTCAAACTTTCCTCTTGTCTCTGATAAAACTCTCAGTACAAAGCATTTACATCCAAACACATGTAAAAACTTGAGAGTTGGTTTTCTCCCAGTCATTAATTCGTAAGGTGTTTTGTTGTATGCTTTGTTTATCAAGGATTTATTATGTGTAAAGCAAGTTGTGCTAATAGTTTCTCCCCAAAAATAAGTAGGAAGCTTAGCCTCTTGTAACATAATCCTTGCTGCTTCAATAAGGGTCCTATTTTTCCTCTCAACAACTCCATTTTGTTGAGGAGTTCTTGGAGTTGAGAATTGATGAGTTATTCCTTTTTCAGTGTAGAATTCAATAACTTGGGAATTCTTGAATTCTGTTCCTTTATCGCTCCTTATTACCCTTTTTGTTTTTCTTGACTCAGTCTCTATCTTCTTGATATGATCAATTATCAACTGAGCAACTTCATCTTTTGTGTAGAGGTATTTTACCCAAGTATACCTCGTGTGATCATCCACAATAACCAAAGCATATCTATTCCTTAAGATAGACATCACATTCACTTGACCAAATAAGTCCATGTGCAACAACTGTAGTGGGTCAGTGATTGATGTTGCTGGTTTGCTTTTGAATGATACACTCTTTTGTTTCCCTTTCTAGCATGAATCACACAATCCATCTTGTGTAAACTCCAATTGTGGAATGTCAGCTACCAATCCTTTCCTCATAAGCTTGTTGATATTCTTAAAGTTCAAGTGGGAAAGCTTCTTATGCCAAAGCCAACTTTCATCAGTTGAAGCTTTGCTGTAGAGACATGTGATTTGATCAGAGGAAGAGATAAGGTTTGCAACATACAAATTTTCTTTTCTTTTCCCTGTCAATATCACATTATCAGATTCTTTGTCACACACCAACCATTGATCTTCTTTGAAGGTGACATTGAATCCCTTATCACATAGTTGACTCACACTCAGTAAATTGTGCTTTAAGCCGTCAACTAGTGCTACTTCAGTGAAGATGACATCTCCATGTTCAACACTGCTATATCCCCTAGTATGGTCTTTGCTGTCATCTCCAAAAGTGACTTTTGGGCCACTTTTCTCTTCATACTGTTTTAGCAGGGACTTATCTCCAGTCATGTGTCTTGAACAACCATTGTCCAAGTACCATGTTTTCTTCTTTTTGCCCTGCACAGTAAAGAGTAACTAGTTAGAAATTTTTGGGACCCAGACTTTCTTGGGTCCTTTCTCACTAGTTGTAGACTCAAGACTTGACTCAGATTGACTTGATTGTCTTTTAGCATTTTTGATTTTAATTGGACAATCATTAGTCTTGCTACCTTTTTGTGAGAGACTTCCAAGCTTCGAATTTTCAATGTTAATGCAAAGATGATCTAACCTTTTATAGGTGATTTATCTTTTATTATCTTTGAAGGTGCAGTCTCAGTTATAGGAATTTTATTTTTGCTCCTACAGTGAACAACTATGTGGTTGGGGTTACCACATACATGACATGTCTTTCTAGGAGCATCAGGCATTCTAGCATAATTTGAATATTTATTAATGCCAATTTTTCCATTCCTATTTTTCTTATTTCTGCTTAACTCCATTGACTTTTCAGCCTTTTTTTCTAGAAAATTTTCCAATGTTTTATTTAATTGTGTCTTTGTCATGAACCCAATATTTAATCTTTTATTTTTACTCTTATCAACAACATTCACTGTCTTTTGATCAATTTCTGTTTTTGCAGTGATTTGTTGATCTTGAGTGTTGATGAATTTGGGTTCATAAACAGGAGAGACAAAATTAATTCTTTTTATTACTTTTGGCTTACTAGTCGAGGAGTTCACAGCTTTAAATAGATCATCTAAATCTGAACTCTTGTCTAGATATTCATCATAACCTAGTCCAGATTTTTGACCTATCGTTTGACACTCTACCAAGTCTATCAACTTTTTAGAGGAAGTATTCCATTGTTTTATCTTAGCTTGAGCATTTTCAAGTTGCTCTACTAAGTAATATTCCCTCTTTTTCAAAGCATCAATCATGTGATGTGCTTTGTTTAAGTCAGACATGATGATATGAAACTGTACCAATCTCTCTTCAAGAAATTTGTTTCTTTTCAAGAGAAGGTCACGTGATTCTTTTGCATTGGTATGTTCAATAGTTAATGATCTAAAGCTAACATGCAAATCAGACATATCTTTTTGTATGCTTTCAATACTAGATGTATCAAGTAAGTTAAGCACATTAAAATTCTGAGTTGCATTACATACCTTTGTAGAATCACTTGACTCGTCACTTCGAGCCATTAGGGTAAAGTTGACAACTTCTTCATCAGAGTCGCTGTCTATCCAATCTTTACACTCAGTAATCAAGGCTTTGCTCTTTGATTTGACTTTCTTGTCAGCAAAGTTATTCTCTTTCCTTGATTTCTCATCCTTAGATCTATCACTAGATCTAGGCTTCCTACACTCATTGACAAAGTGCCCTAACCCTTCACAATTGTAACATCTTATCTTCTTTAAGTCGAAGGTGATTTTTTGACCTTCATGTTTAGGGTTAGCCTTTCTTGATGATTTTCTTCTTTTCCTGCTGGCCCTAAATTTCTTGAACTATTTGACCATGAATGCCATGAATTCCTCCATGTCATCATTAGAGTCTAGTTCATCTTCCTGATCAGTCGAGCTAGCATTAGAAGTTTCATCATCAAGCTTCTCTTGAGACTTGTTTGTCTCAACCATCAACACAGCTCCTTTGTCCTTGCCATGCATGCATTGTCATTGCTCTACTTTGAGTTCATATGTCTTTAAATTCCCGTAGAGGTTGTCCAGTGTGAGGATATCCAAGTCATGAGCCTCTCTTATCGCAGTAGTCTTTGGATCCCAAATTGGTGGGAGAGATCTCATGAACTTGGTGTTGACATCCTCGTTATCATAGGACTTTCCAAGTATTTTCAAGTCATTGAGCAAAGTGTTGAATCTGTCATAAACTAATGTTATTGATTCACCAGGTTTTGCTTGAAAGAACTCATATTGTTGAGTCAACAATGATCTCTTGTTCTTTCGGACTTGATCAGTGCCTTCACATAGGACTTTGATAGTGTCCCAGATTTGCTTAGATGTTGTGCAATTTATGATGCTTGTGAACATATTTTTATCAATTCCATTGTAGAGTATGTTCATCACCTTAGCATCCTTCAACACTTGCAACTTGTCTTCGTTTGTATAATCACACTTTGGAGCAAGTTCAAAGTGTTCCGCCACAACAGATTCATCGACAGTTTTAGCAAGAATAAATTTCCTGGATAGATAGGGACCATTCTCAATCCTATCAATATAATCTGGATTTGTTGCTCTTAAGTGCATGTACATCTTTTGCTTCCACATCGAATATTCTTCTCGTTTAAGAATAGGGATTCTAGTACCACCATCATGACTTCCCGCATACGTCATTATGCTAGAGCTGCTTGCTTCATCGTTGGCCATCTCTTGGAACATGTTAATTGAGTAAATTCAATTAAAAGCTCTGATACCAATTGTTTTCGCAGTGAGATAGCCAAGAACTTGTAGGGGGGGGGGGGGGGTGAATACAAGTTCTTTGAATTCTTTTCGATTACTTGTTCTTTAAGAAATTAACTTTTCTTGCGGAATATAAAGAACAAGAACTCAAATCAATTTATAAACAATTGCTTGTAATGATTTAACAATTGAATACAAATTCTAACAATCACAACAACGTGATCGTCAACTTCTTTTCTATTCTATATAGGAAAAGATACAAACTATGAAAAACCTATACAGCTTCGAATTACAAGTTTGTAAACCTAATTACAGCTTCTCTCAAAACTGAATTCTCAGTTTTCCTATCCTGAATCAATACTGATTCAGCTTCCTTATTCGAATTAAACACAATCCTTCCTTTTTGACTAGAAACATATTTCTGACTTGTTTCCTTACTAGCTACGTCTTCAATAATATCTTGATTTACGTGGAAGACACTCCTTATTCAATTTGAACTCTGTATCTCATCAGGAAATAAATCACGATTAGTCCCTGACGGTTCGTCTTTAGTCTCAGGTGACGTCATCAATTAGTCTCTGGTCTTTTAGTCTCTAATGACGTCAGATTGTGTAGTCTCCGATGGAGTTATTTAGTCTCTGATGCTTTAAGGCTTAGTCTTCGATGACGTCAGCTTAGTCTCTGATGCTTTTAACCTTAGTCTCTGACAAGTTTTCCTAGTCTCCGACAAGCCTTTTTGTAAACTCCAACGGACCAAATACACACCTTGACTTACTGAATCTTTGATACTCCATTTCAACAGTTACTTACAAATAAAAAATAATTGTATCTCTTTACAAAGAATGAATGAATTACAAACAAAGAGATAACTACTGGCTACAAAACTTCGGTGTTACTAATTAACACTTTCTATACATTTGTACTCCAAGTAATCTAAAGACAATCATCATCAAATGTTCTAAAACCTAACACTTCAACTCTTCAACAAGATCAATGGCACCCAGCAACATTCAACAACTTTAGAGGAATCTGTGGTTCCACCCACAAATTATGTGGGTTTCTCTAACATTGATGAAGTGAGTGATTGCTTCAAGCCAATGATGAATTATTTACTCAACTCTGAGTATAGTCAAACAATCTTCATCGATGAAGAAATGTCGGGGGAAGCACTGTTTCAACTCTGGACAAGTGCAAAGTTCATGTACTCCACAACAAAGGCTGATGTGGTAAAAGGAATCTCGTTCAAGATTTCTTCTGAAAAAGGTAAAATAACTCATTTCAGAATGAATTATGCTCTAAGGCTACCTACTCAAGATCTTGTGGAAGTACCATCGGATGCTGAGCTGCTTGATTTCATGAGGGAACTGGGCTACAATGCTGCTCCCACTACAGCGTTAAAGTTCAAGGACCTCAAGCAGGTCAACGTGAAGCGAGAGATTTCTTATCTCTTTGTTACCATCAGAAAGGTGTTCTCAGGTAAGTCTTTTAATTTTGAAGTAATAACTTCTTTAACCTTGAAAATAGCTTTTGCAATGATTAAAAATGTAAATATAAACATAGGAAAATTAATTTTTGATGATCTTGTAAATAAATTGGGTAGTTTTAATTCTAGAAAATCAGAAGTTTATTATGTCAGGTTTTTGTCTATGGTTATTAAGAACCAAACTACTAATCTTTCTTTTGAGAATGATATTACTGTACAGACATACAAGCAAACAAAGAAATTGTTTGTAGAAATAATAAAGAAGGCGTATACTGCAGAACCATTTGTTTTTCCTTTGCATATGGTACAGGTATTGCGTACTTCACCCTCTACTTCCCAACCTGTAAATTCTTCTCCTTCAACTACTATGGCTGAGATCTCTACCACTTCTCAACCTACCCAAGTAGTACAACAAGATTTAACTCTACCACTCTTAAAAGCCCAACCCTTAGTCTCCCAAAAGACTAAGGGAAATCAAAAGAAAAACCTCTGAAGTAGATACACTAATTAAGGGGGAGCAGGGAGAGAGAGTGATTGCCTACAGGAGATTAAGAAAGAAGATGGTAATGAGTGTTACCCAACAGCCTGACCAGGCAGTATCCTCTCAAAAGGATACTGGTTTTGAAAAGGAATTAAACACATTTCTAACTAATTCCTCTCAAAAGGAATTAGTTATTGAAAATAGTCCCCAACCAGGGACACAGTTGAGTGAGGCACATACACTGACCATAGCCCCTGATGAAACTAACATCAGGGTCTCAGAGATCCACTTGCAGATATCTGACACAGTGAGTGCACACACAACTTCTTTTGATGGATCACCTCCTCATTCAGTGATCCAGCCAACACTCCCTTCTACACCACTTCCTTCTTTCTCTATTCCTCAAATTTCTTCAGATATTATGACACAAACATTGAGTGTCATAAGATTAGATTCTCCAAATTCTCAAATCATGGAGGAGCCAACACTCCCTGACACAGTGATTGATAGTCAACACACTCAAATGGTTGACTTATTTTTACTTGATACAATCACTATTGATCAGTCCGGGGACATAAATTCATCTATATATACTACTACAATAAGTCTTTATGTTCCCCCACCTGTACATACTTCTTCTATAGAAATATACACGTCTCCAATTGTACATACACAAATTCCTTCCACTTCTTCTCCTATCACTTTTGTGGAACCAGTAACTGTACAAAATTTACTTGAATTGGCCACACTAGTTGATCTCACAGCCCATAGGAGCCCCTCTAGGACAATTTTGAATGAGGATGTGAGAATACTTAGTGAAGAGAGGCAAAGTCAAACCCCTAAAGGGACTTTGGTAAAAGGAGAGACTAAGAGTACTACCTTAGATGACAAAGAAAAAGGAGAGTCTAAGAGTGATGCCTTAAAAGGCACATAAAAAAGGAGAGATTGAGGGAGATAAGGATAAGATCCTTGTAAATAAAGAATATAGAGAAAATATAATTACTGAAACTATGAATATTGTAAATAATTCTAGTTCCTCTGAAAGTGATGAAGATGATACTCCAACAAATGATTTTTCCCAGTTTATTGGAGTTGATTTATACTTTCAGCAAAATCAAATGGCGGATATTGTACAGTTACTCAAGCAGGAGCTCTCAAGAACCACTGATCCAATCTTAATAAAAGTGTTAAAATCACAAATCATGATTGGTCAGTCTGTAGATATTGAAAACAAGAAGCTCTATACACACTTCACCAATAAAATTAACAGTGTACATCAAGTGGTCGACTCCTTTATAACTAGCCAGACTCTACTCCGAATGAAGAAACAAACCGACAATGTTTACAAGAAACTTGCTGATCTCACCTCTCAGATGTCAAGCATGGAAACTCTACAACTATCAATGACTGACACTCTAAACAAAGTTCTTCAAGTCACATCCCGACTCTCACCTTCCACTGATGATGCTGTCAAAAAGG
>CM025787.1:9614417-9629521 GCA_014636745.2 Centella asiatica | reverse complement strand
TGTCACAATCATTACATAATTGGCCACTAGGGCATACACTCTAACAACTTTGACTCAAAGACTGATGAAGCGATTTTCCTAGGATATTCCCTGACATACAATAAAATTTCAATTCTGTGTGACAACACAAGTGCTATAGTCATTATTGAGAACCCTATGCAACATTCCAAAACCAAGCATATAGAGATCAGATATCATTTTATCAAAGAACATGTCATGAATGGTAATATTGAACTGCATTTTGTACCAACACATAAGCAGCTGATAGACATCTTCACCAAAGCTCTAGATGAAGCCACCTTCAACAATCTGGTGGGAGAGCTAAGACTGGTGAATTATGCAAAGTGAAAATCAATACAGTTGATATAACAATCCGAGACAAAGTATTGGAATGGTTCAAATTATCAAGTGGTTATGTACTGGTATCTCTAACTTCTCATGCCATTTCTTGATAATGAAATATTTGTGTGTTTATATGTTTTATAATAAAATAAATAAATAAATAAACTTGGTTAGGGGTTGTGGTTGCAGTTGTGTTTGTTAGGGGATATTCATTTATCCCTGATCACATTGAATCAAGGGATAGTTATTCTCCTTTTATAACACAACATCAGGGGACAATAACTAATCCCTAATGATGTGGCATCAGGGGATAATAACTAACCCCTGATGACGTGGCATTAGGGTCTTTTGAAAAAGCTATTTATACGCAATTTCATATTCTCTAACGACACACCAAACATATTAATGTCAATAGAGAACTATCTTATGTCTTTGACACTATAACTAAAGTTTTTTTTCTGGTAAATCTAGTTATTTTGAAGTCATCACTTTACTTACACTTAAAAATTGCTTATGTAATACTTAAAAATGTTAAAATTAATATTGACAAGATGATTTTTGATGACTTAGTAATAAAGTTAGGAGAGAAATCCTCGAGGAAATCAAAGGTTTATTATGCCATATTTCTTATGTTGATTGTCAATGCCCAATTGCCTAACCTCTTTGTTGAGAATATTGATATGACAATCCAGTCCTTTAAGCAGACCAAGAGATTGTTCATTGAAATCAACAAGAAGGCATACATAGATACTCCTTTTATGCTTCCTCAACATATGACACAGGTAAACACTGTAACATATTCTCCTTCTCAACCCCCTATTTCTTCTACTCCAACTACAATGGCTGAGATAACTACCACTTCTCAGCCTACCCAAGTAGTTCAACATTCTTTTGATCAACAACTCTCTATAGTCCAACCCACAATCTCCCAAAAGACTAAGAATACTAAAAGAGAATCCTTAGAAGTAACCACAACAATTGAGGGGGAGCAAGGAGAGAGTGTGATTGGTTTGAAGAAGAAGAAGAAAGCCAAGAGAGATTACCCCAAACCAAGCCAGGCAGTATCCTCTCAAAAGGATACTGACCTAAGTAAATAACCACATTTCTAGTTGTCTCCTCTCAAAAGGATTTAGTTATTGAACATAGTCCTCAACTAGGGACAAAGTTAAGTGAGGCACAACCACTGACCATAGACCTTGATGAAACACTCATCAGGGTCTTTGAGAGACACTTGCAGATATCAAACATAATGAGTGCACACACAAACTCTTTTGATGGATTACCTCCTCACTCTGTGATCCAACCAACACTCCCATCTACACCTCTTTCTTCTTTCTCTTTACCTCAATTTTCTTCAAATGTTATGACACAAACTCTAAGTGTCATGACATCAAATCCTCCAACTTCTCACTTCTTGGAGGAGCCTATTCGAAATGATATAGTGATTGAGAGTCATGATCTATTAATGATTGATTCTTTTCTCAATGACCCAATCACTGATGATCAATCAGGGGATATAGGAACCAATGTAAATACTTCCTCTGTAGATACCTATACATCCTCAATTGTACATACAAGTAAATCTCCTTCCATTCCTCAACTCTCAACTATGGATACACTTGTTGTAAATGTTTTATTAACCTTGTCCATAGTTGATGAGACCCTAGCCCATAAGAGCCCTATTAAGACAATAATAAATGACGCTGAGAGAATACATAGTGAAGAGAGACAAGGTCAAATCTCTGAGAGGACCTTGGCAAAAGGAGAGATTGAGAGTACTGCCTTAGAAGGCAATGAAAAAGGAGAGATACAGAGTGATGCCTTAGAAGACACAGGAAAGGAAGAGCAAGAGGGAGATAAGGATGAGATTCTTATTAATAAAGAATAGAGAGAAACCTCTAACAATCTACATACGCCTAATTATTCAAATAGTGACAAAGATGACACTCAAATGAGTGATTTTTTACAAACCATGGGAGTTAATTTTTACTATCAGAAGAATGAAATGACAGATATAATAAAACTTCTCACCTAAGAGCTTTCATTTACAATAGATCATGTCCTTATTTAGATCTTGAAATCTCATATCATGATAGGTAAATCTACGGACATTAAGTTTACAAAGCTCTAAACCATTTTTCAGAGAAGATAAAAAATGTATAGAATGTTGTTGATACCTTTGCCATTAGCCATTTATTGCTCAAGTTCAAGAAACTGACAGATAAAGTTAACTAACAACTCTTTTCATTCAACTCTAGACTGACAAGGATGGAAACTCTGCAACAATCCTTGGCTAACAACCTTCAACAAATTCTTCAAGTCATTACCCCACTCTCAACTTCCACGGATGATGTTGCCAAAAAGGGGGAGAAATCTTCAAACACCTCATCAGGGGTTGTTGCTGAGAAGCTCAAATAACTACCATCAAAGGATATGACTACTCCTTCTTCACAAAAAGCTCTCATAGCTAGAAAGGACAAAGGCAAGGGTATCTAGGTTGAAGAACCTAAAAAGAAGAACTTTGTTCAATCAGGACCCAAGCTATTCAGAGATGCCATGAAGACAACTCACTTTCCAACACCAATTGAAGCACTAATAGATGGGAAAGTAGAGCTTGTCTTTCCTAATGACAAGAAGCTTTAGAAGTTGATGCACTCTATGCATAACTTCAACAAGAGGAGGAAATGACTGTGGAGAAGGAGAAGCAAGAACAAAAGAGAAGTGTCAAGATAAGAGCCTTAAGGAAAACTCAACCTAGGAAATTTCAGCCCCCAAAAGGTGCATTAGGGGATACAAGCAAAGATAATTCAAAAAGGCCTGATACTCAGGTACCTTCAACATCCCCTGATGTTACCAAACCCAAGTCTACTCAAGAGAAAGTTCAAACTCCTCCTCCTATAACATATGGACCACCTACACTGGCAGAATTTCTAAGGGATCACAAACAAAAGAGCTTGACATATATGCATTCCATCAAAAGCATAGATGTCAGGGTAAAGAGCAACAAAGAAAAGATAATTGTCATCCAAATGAAAAGTAGGTCTGAGTTCACAGTCACCCTTGACTGGTTCAGGAGGATGGATGCTAAACAACTTGCTCTAGCCAAGTTAGCTGTGCCAAACATATCAGAGCTAAACAGAGACTTGAGGGGGGGGGGGGGGGGGCGGGGGTGCTTGAGAAGCTGAAGAAAGCCATCAACGACAAAAGGAACTTGCCCATAGCTATGGAGAAACCTCTGAAATTATTCTACAAAGCTGCTGATGGGCAAGAAAAGCACATTAGAGAAAAAGATGTTGATGAGCTTGACCTTAAGGAGGTGATGCATATTCTAAGCCAAATTTCTTATCACAAGAACAAACATGTCATTAAGTTCAGAGTCATGCTTGTCAGGAAGGTGTTGAAAGAGATTGAAGAGACTAGAGCTAATGATAGATCTCAACATTTGTAAAGGAGGTTCCCCTAGTAAAAGGATTCAAAGAATATCCTAAGATGATCACAAACCCCATGGGCATTGAGTTCAAGAATTCCAAAGGGGAGATTGTCGCCTTTTATTGGTCACAACTTGCTGCAGCTAACTTGAAAGAGATTAGATCTATCCTTGAAGCCTTGGAACATAACAAAAATGTCAACATTGTCAATTTCAGAAGATTGTTGCAGAAGGAGCTTGAGACAATTAAGGCTGGTGGGGAAGATAAAAGACTCAGGATTCCTTTGTCTGTCAAGGGATAGCCTTAATTGCATTAGGCAAGTCATCAGTGGATATTCCAAAGGACTTGTTAAGTATCAAGGAATGTCTAGTTGTATTTAATGTTTAAGTATTTCGCACATTAGACATTCAGGAAAAGGCCAAGAATTATATCAGTGATTAAAGACATAAGTATTTGAGAAGACATCAGTGGATATCTAATTCAGTATAGAGTTCTAATTCAATTAGAAGGTGACTTCGACATGGACAAAGAAGTTGTGTTAAAGACGAAGTTGGTTAGGAAATAAACCAGAGTTTTTTTATAAAAAAAAAACTATTCAGAATGTAGATATGAAAAATCTTTATTAAATAGGATTAGAAGCTGAATTATGATTCAAAATCAAAAGCTGTAATTGAATTTAAAGAAATACAAGAAGTTGTATGTTTTTGTAGATTTGTATATATACTATACAAAAAATTGAAGCTAACAATCGATTTGTGATTGTTAGAATTTGTAATCAGTTGTTAACCAATAAAAATAATTATTTTATAGATTTATTTTGTTCTTTATTTTTTGCAAGTATATTACTTTAAAGAACAAGAATTCGAAAAGATTTCAAGAACTTGTATTCCACCCATCCTTCTACAAGTTCTAGGCTATCTTACTGGGACAACAGTTTCAAAGATGAGCAGTGTTTCATCACACACAAGAAGTCTGGAGAACTTGCTCTTTTAGGAATACGAAAGGGGAACCTCTACATAGTTGACCTCAATTCTGCAGACAAAGATAAAGTGTCATGCTTTTACGACAAGGCCTCAAGAAGTGAGAGTTGACTATGACATAAGAAGCTATCACATCTCAACTTTAAGACAATCAATTCACTTGTTAAGGAGTTAGTGACATGACTGCCTCAACTTGAATTCTCTCAAGAAGGATTGTGTGAGACATGCCATAAAGGAAAGATGACAAAGTCCTCATACAAAATCAAAACTGTTACATCCATTACAAATCCTCTTCAACTCATCCATATGGATCTGTTTGGAACTGCAAATGTCATGACAGTCACCAAGAAAAGATTTGTTTTAGTAATGGTGGATGACTATTCTAGATATACTTTGGTGAGGTTTATATATAGCAAAGATGAGAACCCTTAAATAGTCATGGACTTCATCAAGAAAGTTGAAGAAGAGTTAAATCAAGAAGTGAAAACTCTAAGAAGTAAAAATGGAACATAATTCAGAAACACAGAACTGAGAGACTTCTATGTTGATAAAGGAATTACACATTAGTCTCAGCCCCAAGAAATCCAGAACAAAATTGAGTGGTTGAGAGGAAAAACATGACTCTTATAGAGGTAGCAAGAACTATGCTACAAGATGCACATCTGCCTACCTATTTCTGGGTTGAATAAATCAGCACTGCATGCTTCACTCAGAATAGATCTATGATAAAAAAAGGTACAAGGAAAAACTCCATATGAATTGATGTCAGGTAGAAAACCTACTGTAAAATTCTTACATGTCTTTTGAAGAAAGTGCTTTGTGCTCAAAAATAGTGAGCACCTTGGAAAATTTGTGGCTAAGGCAGGTGAAAGAATTTTTCTAGGGTATTCACTCACAATCAAAGCGTACAAAATTTACATCATCAAACTATAGAAAGTTATGGAGAGCGTACATGTCAACTTTGATGATTCTAAATTTCCAGGACTGCAGGATGATGATAAAACTAAGCCTCTAAGATTCAAAAATGAAACCTATTCACCTATTCAGGAGGCTCAGAAGATGGTGAACTAGAACCTGTTTGTTGTCCCAGTGAGATAGCGTAGAACTTGTAGAAGGGAGGTTGAATACAAGTTCTTAAAACCCTTTTCAAATTCTTGTTCTTCAAAGTATTAAACTTGCGAAAAATAAAGAACAAAAACTAGAACAAATTTATGAACAATTGCTTTTATTGATTAACAATTGATTACAAATTCTAACAATCACAAATCGATTGCCAGCTTCAATTTTTGTATGGTATATATACAAATCTATAAAAACAAATAGATTCTAATACGATTCTGTAAAAATCAATTACAGCTTCCAAATCTGAATCGAAATTTAGCTTATAATCCTATTCGATATATATTTTCAATATACAATTGAAATAGGTTTTTCTCATTTCATGAAAAACTATTTCACTCATTCTCACTGGCCAATTTCCTAATCAGCTTTGTCTTCAATATATCTTCAATGTCCATGTCGAAGATAACTTCTAATCCAATTAGAACTTTGTACTACATCAGAGAGTAATTTTACTTTAGTCTATGACTGCTTCAACTTCAGTCTATGACTGCTTCAACTATGTTTAGTCTCTGACAGCTTAAGCTTAGTCTCCGATGCTTTAAGCTATAGTCTCTGATAAACTTTTGCCTTAGTCTCCGATAGACTAAACATAATCTTTGATTTGTTGAAATTTCTGATGCAATTCTGGTAGTCTATTATAATACAAATTAACTTACTTTCATATAAAAATAAATTACATGAATCAAAGAGTAACCTACCAGCTACAAAAATTCAAATGCTATTAACTAGCACTAACTGTATATTTGTATTTCTAAGAACTCTAAATACAATCATCATCAAATGTTATAAAACCTAACACTGTTGTTGCTGTAGAAAAACCAAGAGAACATCACTCCACCTAGCATTGACAATGCATCTTCATCCGATGCAACCTTAGAAAGGGATGGAAACAATTTGACTGAAAATTCAATTGTTGAAATAAGCAGCAACTCAGGGGGAGCTTCTCATGAATCCACTAGCATAACTCATGATGATCATACAACAAATGAAGCCTCCTCATCAAGAAGAAATTTTCTAATGCAAAGGAATTGGAACATAAGTCATCCATTTGAGTTAATCATTAGAGATCCTAAGAGTAGTGTGAGAACAAGGAGAGCTACAAAAAATGAATGTCTATTCTTATGTTTCTTATCTCAAATTGAGCCTAAGAAGGTTGAGAATGCATTATTGGATCTTGATTGGGTTATTACCATACAAGAAGAACTCAATCAATTTGAGAGGAACAAAGTCTAGAAACTTGTGGCCAAGCCTAAAAATAGAATCATCATTGGCACCAAATAGGTTTTCAAAAACAAAATGGATGAAACTGGTATTGTAACAAGGAATAAGGTAAGACTAGTTGCTAAAGGATACTCATAGGAAGAAGGCATTGATTATGATGAAACCTATGCACTAGTGGTAAGGCTTTGAACAATCAGAATCTTCTTAGTCTTTGTTGCCTACTCCAAGTTCAAAGTATATCAGATGGATGTGAAAAGTGTTTTTTAGAATGGGAAGTTGGAAGAAAAGGTGTATGTCCAGAAATCTCCAGGCTTTGAAGATTTCAAGCTTTCCAATCATGTCTATAAATTGGATGAAGCACTCTATGGTATGGTATGACACTCTTTCCTAATTCCTACTTGAAAATCATTTCACTAGGGTGTCATAGATAAAACCTTATTTTTCAAAAAGCATACTCATGATATCATACATGTACAAGTTTATGTAGATAATATTATATTTGGTTCTACTAATGAAAGCTTGTGCAAAAAGTTTTCTAAGTTAATGCAGAGTAGGTATGAGATGAGTTTGATGGGATAACTGACTTTCTTCTTGGGACTTCAAGTGAGCCAAAGAGCTGATGGAATATTCATAAGCCAGTCAAAATATGTGAAAGCTCTCTTAAAGAAGTTCAATCTTGAAGATGCAGCGCCTGCAAAGACTCCTATGTCAACTGCCACCAAGCTTGATGCAAATCTTAAGGGCAAAAAGGTAGACATCACAATCTACAAAGGTATGGTAGGTTCTCTCTTATACCTTACTACAAGTAGACCATATATTATGTTCTCAACTTGTCTGTGTGCTAGATTTCAAGCAGATCCTACAGAATCACATCTAATAGCCATGAAAACAATTTTTAGATATCTTAAGGGAACTCCAAATCTTAGCATTTGGTATTTGAAGGATTCAGATTTTGGACTTGTTGGCTATTCCGATGATGATTATGCTGGATGTAGGATTGATAGGAAGAGAACATCTGGAAGTTGTCAATTTCTTGATGGTAGTCTAATTTCATGGATTAACAAGAAACAACATTTAGTTTCAACTTCTACTGCTAAGGTTGAATGCATTGCAGCTGGAAGTTATTGTGCTCAAATCCTATAGATGAGAAATCAAATTTTGGATTACAACTTGAACTTGAACCATATTCCAATTCTGTGTGATAATACAAGTATCATAACCATTACAAACAATCATATCCATCACTTTAGAACTAAGCACATTGATATTAGGTACCATTTTATTAGGGAACATGTTATGAATAGTACCACTGAGTTACATTTTGTCTCTATTAATAAGCAGTTTGCCGACATTTTCACAAAACCTCTTGATGAATCCACATTTTCAAGACTAGTTAGGGAACTAGGTATGTTGATTTTAACAACCTAGAAAATGTTGCAAGAAATTATGGCTGTGAGCTTATCTAATTGATCTTCATCTTCAAATGATCACCAATTAGGTATGTAAATCCAACTATATTTTTTGTCCTTTTATTGCAACAAAGTAGAGTTTGGCGCTAGTCAAAACTGTAGTTTGGCACCATGTTTGATGAGAGTTTATTAGCCATCTAGTTTGGCATGTGTTAGATTGCCTTTCTTTAGGTTCAAGTCATTCTAGTTTGGTGTTTTTGATATCTCAGCTAAGTTTGGCACTTGTAAACTGAGTTTGATGTTAGTCAAATTAAATTCAACGCAAATCTCTCTATTTTTTTTTTAGATTTAGGCGCTATTTTACAGTAGGTTGGTGATATTGAGCCCTTTTGGTTAGTTTGGTGATGTCCTCAGACTAAGAGTTTGGTGGTGTTCAAAATAAGTTTAGCGCATGCATTTTTTTTAATTTTTTTTTAATAATGTTTTCCAACAAGTTTGACACAAGTCTTCGGTTAGTTAAGCACTTAACTCAGTTTGGCGATGTATTTTTGAGTTCAACGCTATTATATTTTGTATTCTGAGGAGTTTGGCATTGAGATATTTCGCTCATAGTTAATTTTTCAATTTAAACGGTTCAAATTCTAAAACTTTCGCCAAACTCAAAAAGTGTGTGTGTGTGTATATATATATATATGTGTATATATTCCTGTGAGCCCTAGTTCTTTATTTCATCACTGGACTCTAATAATCAAAAATTTCCTAAGATGCAATTTCTCTCAAACTCTCAAACATCTTTAGAAACTTCAAAAGCTCTAACTTTTATTCAAAACTGGCCTCCCAATTCGTCATCCAAACAACAAATTTTTACAGCATCCAGTCTTAGATGACTATTTGCAATCGATTCCGACCATGGGTGTAGTTTCTTAATGATTCATTTGTGGATTATGCAATGATCAAAGGACCAAAACTCAATAAGGGAGCTCTTCAACATTTGTGGACAACTGCTCAAACCGTTTCCACAGAAGATGATCTTAACATCAAGGTCACCTTTAACGGTGTTGAGTACACCATCACTAACCGAATTGTGAATGAAGCTCTACATCTTCTAGTGGAGAACTTTGCTAATGATCCTTCTACCCAAGATTTAATCACCTTCTTCTGACACAACAACTATGTTGGTGAATTAAATCTGAGCAAAATGGAGAAGCAATACCTCATAATGGAGTGGAATTTCTTCTTTGACACCATCTCCAGAGTGTTTGCACCCAAAATCAGCGGCTATAATGGGATTACTAGCTTAGTGCAAACATTGGGATTTGTTGTAGCCACAAACTCCATGATTAACATTGGCAAGCTACTGCTCATTGAAATGGTCAACAAAATGGGAATCTTGGCTAGCAGGATTCTGACAAGTGGGGCAAATGTTAAGTGATACTAACTAAGATTTCTCATGATGATACTTCTACATCTAGGGGTAGACCTTACATCATTTGCTGACACTGAAGAAGAGAAACCATCCCAAATGCTCACAACATCACTGCTTCTTTTCTCACAAAGAAAAAGAATAAGGAATTCAGACTTGTCCTGACATAACATATGGTAGGTATAATTTCCTCCTCTTTACTTGTCCAACCCCCTTCTTCTTCTTCTCAAAATGTTGGCCAAGTGAATGCAAGCCCCCATCTCTAACCCATGTTGACCAACCCATTACACCTCCACAATCTGAACAAACTACTAGTGATCCAAGGCCCTTCAGTTCTCAACAACCCCAGGGCTCAAAGAAAAGAAAAATCACAACCCATAGGGTAGAGACCAGTGAGGCAATACAAGAGGAAAGTGAGGCTAGGGAACCCTCAACAACTATTCTTCCAGTTGTACTTAGGAAGAAGAAAAGCAAAAAGGCAGCTGCTATAACCCACCTTGTATCATCCCAAAGGATGTAGAAGATGATATGGGACAACACACTTCCTTAGATGCATCTTCTCAATAAGATGTATTTATTGAACAAAGTCCTCCTCCCAAGACAACCTGTACAAAGAAGTAGTACTTAAGAATGAAGTGGAATTTCTTCTTCGAAACCATCTCCAAAGTGTTTGCACCCAAAATCAGTTGCTGGAATGGGCTTACTAGCCTTGTGCAAACACTAGGATTCGTTGTAGCCACCAACTTAAAGATCAATATCAACAAGCTACTACTTATTGAAATGATCAACAAGATGGGGAGCTTGGCCAACAGGAATCTAACGAATGGTGCAAATGTAAAGTGCTACTACCCAAGATTTCTCATGAAAAGGAGGAGTCATCCTAAATGCTTAGCAATATCATTGTTTCTCTTCTCACAAAGAAGAAGAATTAGTAGGTTAGACTTGCCCTGACATTACACATAGCAGGTATAATTTCCTCTACTTTAATTTTCCAACCCCATTCTTCTTCTTCTCAAAATGTTGGCCAAAAGGATGCAATCCCCCATCCTTTAGCCCTAGATGACCAACCTATTCCACCTCCACACACTGAACATGTTGCAAATGAACCAAGGCCCTCTGGTTCTCAACAACCCCAGGGCTCAAAGAAAAGAAAAACCACAACCCATAGGGTATTGACCAATGAGGCAATTCCAGAAGGAGATAAGGCTAGGAAACCCTTAGTAGTTTTTCTTCCGGTTGTACTAAGGAGGAAGGGGAGCAAGAAGGCAACTGCTATAAGCCACCATGTATCCTCCCAACAAGATGCAGAGGTTAAAATGGGACAACACATATCCCTATATGCATCTTCTTAACAAGGTGCATTTATTGAACAAAGTCCTCCTCCCAGGACAACATGTACAGAGTCTTGAAATGGGATAACACATCCCTAGATGCATCTTATCAACAAGGTGCATCTATTGAACAAAGTCCTCCTCCCAAGACAACCTGTATAGAGTCTGCACCATCACATGTGCCTACACATGATGATGTACAAGACCAAACAGTACACTCAAGTGGAGAGCACTCTGAGTCTTCTTTTGATGTTCCCTCTTTCACTCAGAAGGAACAACCAACACTCAACTCCTTCATGGAGTCTCTATCCATTAATATTCTTTCCTCCTCCCCACATATTTCTTCTTCACCAATGGAGAAATCTCAAGCTTCAGTTGGTTCTGATCAACTAGATTATCTCCTGGCTGAGCCAACACTAAGTGGTTCATAGGAACCTGTTGCACTTAGTGTAGCAGATACCACATCTCAGATCCCACTCAATGATGTGGAAGTAAAGGTTACTGAGACTTTTCTTAACTTCCCCATCGACGAGGCTGATGCTAGGCCAGAAGTTCATACTTTAACATCATTCCTCCACACCTCCACTACTCCTTTTCCTACCTCTGTATCTTTAGATAATATTGAGATGGTATGAGGAGCCTCTTTTTAGGGAGTTACCTAATTCTTCTTTTTCTCAAGAAGATCAAGTTAGGATGAATGAGGATGAGAGAAGAACATTAAGAGAAGAATTAGAAATAATCATTAAGTGTCATGCCTTGAGCATAGAAAAAGGAGAGAGGGTTGAGCATTCCCCTAAAATGAGTGAGAGTGTGCCACTAGAGCCAACAAAAGTAAGTGAGGGAAGGGTAGATGAGATCAATTAACAAATCATAAAGATAGTGAGGCCAGGGCAACTACATGTACCATATCTCACTGCTGGCAAGATAAGAGGGAGTACTTACAGGGCTTCTTCCTCAGATGATCTGTCATCCAAAGTTAAAGCCATGAAGGACAACCTAGCCTACATGAAGGCTGATCTCCATAAGCAATTGGGTACTCAAGTCTATCAACAATTTCCTCAATCAAATCACAAGTTGATGACTTCCAGCTTCAGTTCCAGGCCCATGCCAACTACCTTAAAGGTCAAATCCACTCCATTGTTGATGACAACAAAGACTTCAAGGCACTGAGACATGAGGTGCAAGATGTCAGGGATGAGGTGAAAGAAACCAAAGTAGGGATCAAAGCCATCCTAGAATTGCTAAAAAAGAGCAATTCCACCCTGTTGTTACTGTTGTTACTGTTGTTACTGGTCCTTCCACCCTTAGGTCCCCCCTACCCCCTTCCTACATTGAATGATAACTTAACTAAGGGGGAGAATGAGGAGAAGAAGGAAGACAAAACTCAATCATCGGACACTGAAATCTTTCCCCATGATTACTGGTTCTTGGGAGTTGAAGAACCTCGGGGGACACCTTTAGAGGTGGAGGGTATCTCTCATGAGTTCACTGGTGATGCTTCCTCCCATGATGCCATGCATAAGGGAACATCTGTAGATGATGCAAAGAGAGATAAGGTGGCAAAGGAGACAAAAGTAGTTCAACATTCACGTCAATCAAAGAGGATGAAGAAGAGGGTAGGTGTACAGAAGTGGAACTTCAAGCAAGTTTCCAGGCAAAGGCCATACTGCAGTAACAAGAAACAATTTGCCCAACCTACAATATTTGTTGACCCTATCACATCTGAAAAGGCTGATGAAGACACATTCAACAAAGAAGATATTGAGAGGGTCACTGACATAAAGTTTGTATGGGAAGGGACAAGGGTGATTAAAGAAGCTCAACTTATCTACAATGATGGAGCAACAAAAACAATGTCAATGAAGGAGCTCATCAATGAAAACAACTAAAATTTGCATATTCTAAGAGGCTGGTTGTTCTTGTCAGAGGCACAAATTCTCAATCTAAACTGATAAGGGCAACAACTATTCAAAGAATAAAGTGGATCATTGATAAGCTACCTGAGATAATAAGGAAGAATACTGAGTTTGCAAAACACCAAAAAAAGGTTGCTGAAGAAGAGGAAGAAAGAAAGAAGGAATCTATGAGAAGCACGAAGTCTGCAGAACAACCTGAAAGGACATTTTACAATCCATAGAGGGTGATCTACACTGAAAGTGATGGAAGGAAGACTGAATACAAGATGGATAGTATGCCAGATAGGCCTTATTGGTTTCTTGGAAGACCTTGTCCAAATGCAGAAGATCAACAAGCTATGGAGGCTCTTTAGGAGATGTATGAAATTAGAAGAAAGCTGGAGAAAAATAGGAAAAGAATACTATTCAATCCAATCAAGCTGAACTTTTATGATCGCAGGAATAGAAACCTTGTCTTTGAGCTGCCCCAACTCAGTTATACAGGACCGAGTACTCTCAGAAACTTCATAGACTTCTTCAAAGATCCTCAAGACTTTCATGAAGAGAATTTGCTAGAAATCCTAAAAGAAAAGCTCTTCATAAAAGAATTAGCTCATCAAGGCCAGATGTGACGACCCCATAATCCCATACCGGACTAGGGCATCATCATAAGAAGGTAAAGATAACCATTCATCCATTCCCAAATAAATACTGAATAAAAACAGCATTTAAGAGTTATTACAACCCAAGAATTAAGTAATTACAGCGGAAGCTATTACATCATTTCCTAATAACAAAATAAATCTCATCGACTCTTCAAACGTCTTCCTTCTTTCCTTCATTCATTCCTTTCTTTCCTTCATCAGTTCTATCAAAAAGATAAACACTTAGCAGCTTATCATCTTTGCTTTCCCCTTGTCAGAGGGTTCAGCTTTAGCTTTCTGTCCTGTAAATCATTAACATTCAACATGGGTGAGTGTTTTACGCCCAGCAAGTATATACACATTGAGGAAAATATGAGTAATTCAATGAATTTCATCTGGAATCAAAGGAGAGAAATTCAAATTCTGTTTATGGGCTTGGGGAAGCAATACCAAGACCTCGGAAACCTTCACATATCCTTGAGGATGCACTGATGATATACAACTTGTGATCCTCCATTGAAGAAAGTCAGGTATACACCGGATCATAACTTTCAAATATCCAACGGGGGCTGCACCCGCGGATCTGCTAACCATACAGTACACAGCTGGCCAGGCTGGACCGCATGATCCCTCTGAGTGACTACGTAGTCAAATAGCATTTCTTCTTGGTCAGGTGAAGAACACATCAGCACCTTTCCTTTCCTCTTGCCAACCATGTGGCATAACCCCCATAAGGGGCATCATTCACATTCTCATTGCACAGATATAAGATTGAAAACATAGCTGAAATTCAAAGCTCATTTATATCCATGCATCATCATTCATATCATGCTAGCAGAATCAAAAGCATAGCATGCTCATGCATCAGAACAATTAAAGTATAAATCTAACCTTCTACGCATATCGGAACAAATGATAATGCGTTAAACTGAAATAAGTATGAGATTGTGAATATACTTGCCTCAGTCCTTTGCTCACTACCAAATTTAATTTACTCGTGAGTGGAAAATTCTGTAAGAATATACATATCACAAAATGAATTTATTATCTGGGTTAAAATATGAGGGAGAAATGCACATGTGATGTCCTTAACTTTTAACGTCTCAATCTGATATAAAACTATTGAGGTTAAGAAATCAATTCAAACATCTTAAAATAATTTAAGAAAATAGCATTTTATAGTTTTTAAAACAAACTGCGCATCAGGGAATTACTACGCTTTAATTCATCGGAGATTAATATCTCATCGGGGATTAATAACCCATCGGGGATTAATAACCCATCGGGGATTAACTCATCGGGGATTAAT
>CM025787.1:9566752-9614407 GCA_014636745.2 Centella asiatica | reverse complement strand
CATCGGGGATTAATAACCCATCGGGGATTAACTCATCGGGGATTAATAACCCATCGGGGATTAACTCATCGGGGATTAATTCAAACCCGTCAAAGACTAAGTTAAAGTCCGTCTCAGATACAGGGTCGTCTTCCTCACTCCTCCATGTGTGGTGCCCTCAACCATATCCACACTTAGGTCAAAACTCATCATTCTCTCAGTGATACATAACATTTCTTTTGGTCTGCATGCCATCCTAAACACGGTTTAGGGTAAAGAAAATCAGGTTAAAGAATATTCAAGCATGGGGTTGCGACTACTGTCAACAGAATGTTTGGTAGTTAAAGGTTTGTCCATCAGGTGGTTGTCAACAACACTACACCCATCTAGACAACTTGAAACAAATGACATTTACTCCGATCGTTAGAATATGCATTAAGTCATACTTTTGAGAATAAATGAACATGGTATTAAAGGTGGTAGGTAGAGCAGAGACGCAAGAAATTTAGCAAGACTTAAATAAGATGCTCTTACCTCCTTACTGTAGGAAGAAAAAAAATGCTCTGGTTTATCCTTCAAGAAGAACTGCTGTCTCGAAAATTAAATTTAAGTTTGATGGAAGTTTAGAAAGGTAGAATCAAGGTTACAACAGCGTGATGTGTATATATATCACTTGGTTGAACAACAAGAACCGTAGGATCAACTTGATCTCAGCTGTTGGTTATGAAAAGAAAGGAAATGACTGAAGAAGGAGAGAGTGATTGAAATGGCTGCTGCGTCCTTCGGTCATCTTTCATAGCTGACTCTAGGGTAATGGTAGGGATGATGAGCATTTAATGCTGCTGTTCCCTCCCCCCATCAGTGGAGTATTTTAAAAAAAACGGGTACTGTAGCTACCCGAAGCATTCATGCCAAAACACTCCTTTAAAGGTAGAACAACTTATAAGAAAATAATTTTCATAATAATAAAAAAAAAATAATAATAAGCAAAAATAATTAGATTTCATAACGAAATTTATTTACAAATCCGGGTCTTCACACCAGACGTCAAAGTAAAATCATGTTTATTAGCTCAGTCTATAGGAGCAAATTACTTGTGATTGTCAAAAAGAATTCTACTAAAGAATGTACTATCTTGTTCAGTAATGTAAATTTGTACAAGTCTAAATCTTTGTAATGTTTTGTGTTCATCTAGTTAGTTAAGTTATCATTCATAGAATTTGTATTTATGTCCATAAAAGAAATAGGGGAAATTGTCGGGGTTTAGTAATTGCCTATTTTTTATTTTAGGAATAGATCACTTAACAAACTTAGTCATCTTTGCTAGAATTTGTATTTACAGAAGTGGAACTTCAAGCAAGCTTCCAAACAAAGGCCATATTGTAACAACAAGAAATAATTTTCCCAACCTACAATCTTTGTTGACCCTATCACATTTGAAAGACATGACGAAGACACATTTAAGAAAAAAGATGTTGAGAGGGTCACTGACATAAAGTTTGTATGGGAAGGGACAAGGGTGATTAAAGAAACTCAACTCATCTACAGTGATGGAGCAACAAAAACAATGTCAATGATGGAGCTCATCAATGAAAACAACTAAAATTTACATATTCTAAGAGGCTGGTTATTCTTGTCAAAGGCACAAATTCTCAATCTAAATTGATAAGGGCAACAACTATTCAAAGAATTAAGCGGATCATTGATGAGCTATTTGGGATAATAAGGAAGAATGATGAGTCTGCTGAAAACCAAAAAAAGGCCGTTAAAGAGGAGGAAGAAGGAGAGAAAAAGCTATGAGAAGCACGAAGTCTGCAGAACAACTTGAGAGGACATTTTACAATCCATAGAGGGTGATCTACATTGAAAGTGATGGAAGTAAGACTGAATACAAGATGGATAGTATGCCAAATAGGCCTTCCTGGTGTCTTCAAAACATCATGGATCAATTCAGACCTTGTCCAAATGCAGAAGATTAACAAGCTATGGAGGCTCTTTAGGAGATATGAAATTAGAAGAAAGTTGGAGAAAAATAGGAAAAGAATATTATTCAATCCAATCAAGCTGAACTTTTATGATCGCAAGAATAGAAACCTTGTCTTTGAGCTGCCCCAACTCAGTACTGCAGGACCGAGTGGGGCAACCCCCAAAAATCCCATCATGTGCTTCGGGCACCGCTAAAAATTAACAACAGAAAAACATCATTAACCAAGCATACACAACATGGATTAAGAGAAATATAATCTCTATTATAAAACCATAACCCAAGCATTCATAATATGAAATAAAAGATGTATAATCTCTTATTACAAAACCTCAAAATAAATATTTAGCAGCAGAAGTCTATAAATGGCCCATTTGGCCTTATAGTCTAAACATTTCTATGATGGTCTCTCGCTTCACTTTCCCTCTAAAGGCCATCCATAGGAAAGCGATCAAGAAACTCTCGCTATGCCATTTTCTCCTTTCCTTTATTACGCGACTCAACCTTCTCATCATGACTTGTAAAAAATTTCATAATAATCCACATGAGAGATTTACGCTCAACAAGTATATATTCATAAGTTAGGTAAGTCCAAAAAAATGGAACAAATATTTCAAAAGGCTTTAGTGTTTAATGAGGTTGGGTGAAACAATACCGACACCTCCTGGTGATTTAATAAACATGTAACTTTTAGGGTTCCTGAGTAATAATGAGGGGTTGACCCTTTACTTGAAAGAAATTTTGAATCATTCATTTGTGCCTTTTCTTCATCAAATAGTGCATCATCTAGCCTGCCTGACCACTATTTGACTTCATCAAACGACATATCAGCTGCCCAGCTTGATCATTTGACTTCATCATAATGACATACTTAGTTAACATAGGTCTGATTACCAATGCCTTGGTTTTTCATTCCCTATCATCATAGGCCAGGGTGCTAGGCAATCACAACCCACTAGCCTTTAGTTACCCATACGACTATACTTTGCAAGTATAGGATAAGAAATAAAGCTTCTATATCTATATAGGATTTTCCTTTGGCGTGCTCGCAAATTAAAACAACTAGCAACCGCCCAATAATACTTGGTTCAATATACAACATCTTTTCACATACATCGGATCAATGAATCGTACGTTACTTATCCATGAAAAACATTGACTATTTACGTAAATCGAATCAATGATCTTACGTATTTAATGAAAAAGGAATAGAGTGAGTATATACTTGCCTTGGTCCTTAGCTAATTTTAAATTCAAAATACTGGTGCGTGAAGGGTTTTGTAAAACATAATTGTTGATATAACATGAGAAATCTATGCCTTGAAAAATAAATATGAGAGTACGCATAATTAGGGGATGACTATCAAGGGATGGTCATCTTGTCAGTGGATAATCCTTCGTCAAGGGATAGTCATCAGGGAATGACTTACCCATCAGGGAATAATTTTACCCATCAGGGGATAAATTACTCATCAGTGGATATTACCCATCAGGGGATAAATTACCCGTCAGGGGATAAATTACCCGTCAGTGGATAATTTGGTCATCAGGGGATAATTTTGTTTATCGCCAAACTCGTTGGTAATTCATTTTACAATTGCCAAACTCTTTTGGTAGTCGTCAAACTCTTTTGGTCGTCGCCAAACTCGTCACCAATTGTTTAGCCAGCGCCAAACTCATCAGTGGATATTTTTTTAGAGACAAACTCATTAAGTCAGCGCCATATATTATTACTCATCGGAGACTAACATTGTTATTCATCAGAGACTAAGTTAGAGCTTGTCTCTGCTATAATGAAGGACCTTTCATATGATCATGGATGAAGCCTAACCAAGAATAGACCCAGTTTAGGGTGCATCATTATCCTATATGATGTGTATATTATTTCTTTACATAATACACACACACACACGCAAAAAAATATTACCGCAGCTTTTGAAGCTTTATTCATTCTTGAATACTTAGCATGCACGACTAATACTCTCAAATGTTTACGCATGAGAGACTAAAACAGAGCAGAGCAGAGTATATGATTAGTATAAAGCTCTTACCTCTTCATCTTTAAGGAAAAAATTAAAACTTGGCCACACTGGGGAAGGTCTGATGCTTTAAATGTGAACTCAAAATTTATGTGGGTAGCTGGTTAAAGAGAAGTCTTAGAAGAGAGATTAGAATTTTATCTAAGATGAGGTATTTATAGTATTCGTGAATCGATTAGAGCAGTAGGCTAAAATTATATTTTGAGATAAAGTGATTGGCCAGCTTGACCGGTAAAACGACTGCTCATCATATCATCTTAATAGTTGGTATATTACCAAGAAGCTGTTGTCATACATGCATCTTAATCTTCATCAGTTGTTGCCACACATACAGCTCACTAACGAAATAATAACACACGTAATCATCTGGTAACTCTCTCCTTAAAACACATAATCTTTTCATACATACAGATTTACTTGATTTTATATGAGACTCCCATAATCATATCCCTTTGATGGTCCCACAAAAGAATTGTCATCTCTAAATTTCAGACATCTCATTAACATAAAAGATTATTCTATTTCAAGATATAAATTAATTATTCACACAGATTGAGAATTAATCCTTTATACAAAATGTGAATGAATAAACCATCCATTTATCGTAATCCTATTTTTATTTTCGGGTTCTTACACCAAGTACTCTCAAAAACTTCATAGACTTCCTCAGAGATGCTTAAGACTTTCATGAAGAGAATTTGCTGGAAATCCTAAAAGAAAAGCTCTTCATTAAAGAATTAGCTCATCAAGGCCAGACATCAAAGTAAAATCATGTTTATCAGCTCAGTCTAGAGGAGCAAATTACTTGTGATTGTCAAAAAAAATTCTACTAAAGAATGTACTATCTTGTTCAGTAATGTAAATTTTGTTAGAACTAAATAAGCTTAAGTGTTTGTAAAGGAGGGGGGGTTGAATACAAACACTATAAATTTTTTGCTCTTTTAAAACTTACATTGCACTGGCTGGAATAGCTACCACAGCCAGAAAAACTTTTAACGAAATTAAGATGAATACACAGGCATTTAAGTTAAAATAGTTGTATTACTTGGTGTTTTTCTGGAAATCTGTTATATCACAATTGTGATTAACAACTACAAATCTGTAATAAATTACAGCTTCTCTTTTCTCACTCACTAGCTACATTTTTCTTTGAATAATTCTCTCTCAAGATCTATTACAAAGCTTGCTTCTAGTGTTTGAGTGTTATGGCTTGCTTGCTTGGTTTTTCGTGTAACAATTCTTTCTTTATGTATAGCAAATCAATTGATGAACCCACGTGTTAGATATTCTGCTTTTTCAACATAGCCGCAGTATGTCACATCAAGGTCCTTTCGGAGTGGTGTGTCTGACTGTTGTTCGCTTTTGTTGCTTCTTTTTCATCCCCTAATCTACATGTATTTAATGCTCGAAAGTTGTTATTGGATAACCAAACTTCAAGCAATATCTTTCCAGTTATACCCCTTGCTTCCATGCCAAGTATCAATGATTTGCATATAAGTCCTGATGACGTGTGGATTAGGTCATAACGATCCACTAATGTCAAGCCCTGATAGAGACTCGATCAGTGCTTCTAGATCCACTGATGTCAACCCTGATGGAGGCTTGATCAGTGCTTCATTATTCACCAATGTCAAGCCCTGATGGAGACTTGATCAATGTTTCATTATCCACTGACGTCAAGCCCTGATGGAGACTTGATTAGTGCTTCATTATCCACTGATGTTATGATCTTCTTCTTATCCACTGAAGGGTTCCACTAACGAGTTGATATTTTGTCATCCTAAAACTTGTCGGGCAATCTAAGTCATCGCCAAACTTGTCAGGCAATTTTAAGTCATTGCCAAACTCGTAGTCAGTGGATAAAAATGACTAGCGCCAAAGTCACTTTTATCCATCGCCAAACTTGTCATCAGTAGATAAAAATGATTATCGTTGAAGGTAATTTTACCCATCGCCAAACTCATCATGAGATAATTTGTCACCAAAGTGATTTTTAGCATCTCCAAACTCATTGGGAGATATGTTGTCACCAAAGTCTGGACATTAGAGTGATTCCCCTGATGGATTCCCCTGACGAGGTCATCCCCTGATGCCTTCCCCTGACGGCTTCCCCTGACTAGGTTATCCCCTGATGCGTTCCCCTGACAGCTTCCCCTGACGAAGTCATCCCCTAACGGGTTCCCCTGATAACTTCCCCTGACGAAGTCATCGCCTGATGGGTTCCTCTAATGGTTTCCCCTGATGGAGTCATCCCCTAATACAGTATTTTTAGGCTTCCCCTGATGAGTTCTTTTTATTGATCCCTTTAAAACTACTTGTTTTTTTTATCATCGATACTTCGTTGGCTTTGCCTGGAATGTCTGTTATGCGGAATATTCATCTTCTTTTAAGTAGCAACAACCATTCCTTGACACTGTCGAGTCCGTTCAAATTATCACTGATGACTCGCCCAGTGCAGTGTAATCTATCCCCTGATGACTAAGTCGTCCATCAGTGAATGCAAAACTTGTGCAAATATATTAAGGTTTATAGAATACCTTTATTTACAGATGCACAATTATTCCCTAAACATCATCATCATCATCATTTATTTCTAACAAATTTGTATAAGTCTAAAGCTTTGTATTGTTTTGTGTTCATTTAGTTAGTTAAGTTATCATTCATAGAATTTGTATTTATGTCCATAAAAACAAATAGGGATAAATTTTTGGGTTTTGTAATTGCCTATTTGTATTTTAGGAATAGATAACTTAACAAACTTAGTCTTGTCAAATTTAGAAGCACAACTATGTAATTGCTTAATTTGCTTGGTCTATGAAGTGTGAGACCAGGCTAAAAAAGGGTTAGAATTCCTCAAAGTGTTTCAAGTTGAACTGCGCCAAAGTCCTTATCAACACCAACCTTATGACAACAATAGCAAAGTAGAAAGTCAAGGGAAATACAAGTTCATCATGAGAATAAAGTTGTGTGAGAGAAATTCATTAAGATGTTGATGCCTCAACAAACAAATAAATGGTGAGAAAGCTTCTAAGGCATTTTACACTAAAGAATGAAATCAAAGTTGTTCCACACCGAACTAAAGAAGCCAGTGCCAAGTCATTTGACTGTCGTGAAAGTCATTTGACTGTTGCCAAAGTCATTTGACGATTGCCAAAGTCAACACAAAGTACTTCAACACTTAACTCTAAACAATGGCGCCAAAGTCTCACAATGGCTGATGTGACGACTTGAAAAATATGTTTATCTATAAATAATTTATTTACTCATATTTGTTTTCTTATTAATATGTATAGTTAATATATGATGTTTTTGAATGTTTTTATATTTGTGGACCCATTAAAGGGTTATAATTTGTTTGGAGGTTGATTATGAGGACAAGCAAATTATGTTGCTTAAAGGAGTCAAGAGTCCAAATCAGTAAATCTCATGCTAAACATAATGGCGTACGTAAGAGCAATTACCTCATGAGTACGTAGGTTAAGATGATTAGTAAGCTGCTTTGTGTGTCATTAGTGGATAAAGCTTATGTGCATGAACAATAGTAGTTGCTTATTACATGTATTAGTTGTTAGAAATCATGATGAGCAGCCGTTTTACCGTCCATATTAACCAATCATTTTATTTCAAGGCTTAATCTCAACCTACTATAAATACCTCATTTCACTACAAAAAACATGGGCTTTAGTGACGAAAATTTTAGTGACGAACAAAATTCTGGTCACCAAAAGTAGCCTTTACTGACTTAATTTTTTTTTGGTCACCAAATGTTAGTGAACAAACAAATTTAGTGACCAAAACAAGAAAGTGGTCAATAAATTTCCTTTAGTGACCGAATTTGGTGACCACATCTTTGTATCGTCAATAAATTTTTCTTTAGTGACTAGAGATGTTGGTCACTAAATTTTTTGGTGAAAAATTACATTTTCACTCTATATAATTTTATGATATAATAATGTATAGCAATTTTGTTTACTTTATAATAACATATAACTTTATGATATATTATTTTTTTGTTGTGTAATATTAGTGATAACATTTTTATAAAAAAAAGGTACTATTTTTTTTTACTATAACTCTCCATATTAAGCAATTTATTATCATTTATGTTTTAACTTTATATTTATACTTTATATTATCATTTACTTTTTTTACTTTATATTTTTTTACTATTTTTTTAATTTATATTTTTTTTACTTTATATTTTTTTTTTACTATTTTTTTCTATTAAAGCTTTAAAGAGGTATACATACTTCTCTTTTTTTTTACATTTATTATCATTTTTGTTTATACCATTGTGTAGATCATAATTTTCAGTATCATTTTCATATATAGCACATATTTATAGCATTTATGGTTTGAGAGTTATTGATTTTTAAAGTATAATAAAATAAAAAATAAAAAATCAAGAACAATTACTGTGACCCGAAAACCCGAAAGTTTTCCAATCACGATTCACGCTTGATTGATTCATCTTTGTTCGAATTGATTAAACGAACTTGTTTCTACACTTCTATCGTTCGATTTCCCTTAATCAATTGCAAAAATGGCAAATCATAGCTCGTTTCCTTGCTCGGCCGAAACTTTGAAAACCTGAATTGTTCTTCTTGATTTTTCGTGCGATTTAGTTGTTAAAACTTGCAATTGATTCTATGAATGAGTTCCTGGAAGTCTCGGGATTCATTTCCATACTTGGTTCGTCAAAAATGGTTGCTTTTTCAAAGTTTTCAAGCTCGGCTGTTAATGGAGGGCTCGCTGCCGGTGACGAGCTACCGGCGGCGAGGTTCGATCATCCGTTCCAGTGGGTTTCAGGCAACGGCGTGAAGGAAACTGGGGTAATCGTATATGGGAATTGTAACGATAGTGCCTCTACCTCATTTCGTTGTGTGTGCGTGCGTGAAACAAGCTGCCATAGCTGCAGACGGCCGGAATGGCGCCAGCGGCCGGCGACGTGCTGCAAACCCTACTGACGAAGAAGACGGGTCGATCCGACCCGAATCCGACCCGGATTTGACATTTGACCCACTGTTGACTCAATTCTTTTAGTGACCACTTTCCTTTGAACAACTTAGTGACCACCTTCAAAATCGTGGTCACCAAAGCCTTTAGTGACTGAGCTTTAATGACAAGTCGGTGACGACCCATTTTTTGGTCACCAAAAGTCTTTAGTGACCAGATTTGGTCACCAAAAGTACTTTTAGTGACCAAAAATCGATCGTCACTAAAGGCCATTTTTTTGTAGTGTTTGGAGATAAAATTTTAATCTCTTTTCTAAAAATTTCTCTTAAAGTTTTTCTCTAAACTTACCATCTTCATAAATTTCCAAGTTCTTCTTTCGAGAAATTATTCTCAGTCAAGCTTCCTTAAAAACAAAGAGGTAAGAACCTGTTACTCTACTCAGTTTCTTTCGTGCATAGCATCAAAGATTTTTTAACATTGTATGCTAAGTTTTCAAGAAGGAATAAAAGTTTAAAGGATTATATTCCTTTACATTTACATGTTTATGAGGCATCCTAGGTTGAGTTTGTTCATGTACGGTCTTTCATCGAAACGGTGACAAGTTCTAATATTAGTCTCTGACGAGATAACATTAGTCTCTGATCAGTTAATATTAGTCTCCGATGAGTAAATATTAGTCTCTGATGAAGTTAGTCTCTGACGAAATAACATTAGTCTCTGACGAGTTAATGTTAGTCTCCGATGAGCAAATGTTAGTCTCTGATGGGCAAAAATACGTTAGTCTCTGATGAGATATTCTGCTAGTCTCTGATGAATGTTATTAGTCCCTAATGAGAAGAATTCATAGTCTCTGATAGGCTAGGAATAGTTTCTGGTGACATCAGCCTTAGTCTCCGACAGGCTAAGGATAGTCTATGTGACGTCAGCCTTAGTCTCTGATAGGCTAAGAATAGTCTCTGGTGACGTCAGCCTTAGTCTCTGACAGGCTAAGAATAGTCTCTGGTGACGTCAGCCTTAGTCTCTGACAGGCTAAGGATAGTCTCTGGTGACGTCAGTCTTAGTCTCCGATAGGCTAAGATTAGTCTCTGGTGACGTCAACCTTAGTCTCTGACAGGCTAAGGATAGTCTCTGGTGATGTCAGCCTTAGTCTCCGACAGGCTAAGAATAGTCTCAGGTGATGTCAGCCTTAGTCTCTGACAGGCTAAGTCTAGTCCCCGATGACGTCATCCGTAGTCTCTAATGGGTAATGTATCCCCTGACGGGTAAAATATGCCCTGATGGCCATCCTCCATTTTGCATAGTTATCCTTTCAAAGTATGGATTTCTCATGTTATACCCATGATGATGTTTTACAGTGTCCTTTTTGCAACTAGTATAGTGAATTTAGCTAAGGACCAAGGCAAGTATATACTCATTCCACTTTCTTTCTTACTGATTACGTAGAATCATTATTTTGATATACGTAAATGATTAATGTTAATGCCTATGCAAGATGATGATCTCTTTGATGATTAAGTAACGTACTATCATTGATTCGATGTACGTGAAAAGATGTTGATTATTGAGCTATGTGTTATTGGGTGTTTGCTAGTTGTTTAAAGTCCCTAGCACACCAAAAGATGATGAAAATGATGTAAGGGTGTTGCAAGTCATGAACTTGTATGCACACCCAAGTAACTCCTGTATGGATATATAGTTACGCTATTGGCCGTCACTGCTTTTATTTGTTGAGCACGCCAATATTGTTTGCAGTCGCTGCTTTTAATTGTTAGCACGCCAAAGCTATTCAAAATGAGAAAATGTTTTCAAGAAGATATATCCATATGGGAAGTTAAAGGGCTGTTAAATGCTTTCGCCTGGTATTCTGGCCAATGATGATAGGGAATGAAAGACCGAGGCATCGGTAATCAGACCCACGCAGATTAATTGGTTTCTGCAAGTGACTACGTATGTCAAAGGATGGAATCAAACGACTAGGCTAACCAGCTAGGATGAAATTTGATTGTTAAAGGAAGTCAAATAATGATCAGTCTGGTTAGGTGATGCATTATCTGATGAAGAGAGGGCGAATCAAGATTTATTTTTAAAGAGGGTTACCCCTTGATATCACTCGAAAACCCTGAATGATACATGTTTATTGATTTATCAGGAGGTGTTGGCATTACTCCGCCCAACCTCAATGAATATTAAAGCTTTTAAACTATCTATTGTTTTTGCTTATGATTATATGCTTGCTGAGCGTAAACACTCATGTGGAATGTTATGAAATGTTTTACAGGTTATGCCATGAAGGCTGCGTCTCCTAATAAAGGAAAAGAGAAAATGGCATAGTGAGAGCTTCTTGATTTCTCTCCTATGAATGGCTTTTAAAGGGAAAGTGAAACAAAAGGCCATCATAGAAATGTTTAGGCTGTTAGGCCTGATGGGCCATCTAAAGTTAGTTTCCGCTGCAGCTTGTTTATTGTCAAACTTTGAGGTTTTGTAAGAAGATGTGAACCTTACAATATTATTATGATGTTTTTGAGAATATAATCTCATATGATTATTAATGCTTGGCTATGATGTATCTGTCATTTTTGAGTTGTTGTTTTGTGTTTCCTGGTGGAGCCCGGGGTTCCAGCTTGGGGACCTCGGGGCTGCCACAACTGAAGTCGAATGGAGCCAAGTTTATTCAACACCAAAGTCATCGGGTAATCTCCATGTTCGGTAAAGTCCAAAACAAAAATGTGAAGTGCCAAAGTGTTAAAAAACTAAGCGCCAAAATGTGCGTCATCAGTGTATAAAAAACCTAGCGCAAAAGTGTTCACTATCAGTGGATAAAAAGCTTAGCGCCAAAATGTGCGCTATCAGTGGTTAAAAGACTTAGCACCAAAGGGAATAATGAACTCAACGCCAAAGTTTTCTCTTGATCATCGCCAAAGTCCACGGATTTCATGCACCAAACTTAAAGGAAAGATGACCACACTGACATAATAGAGCTACAATAACATGAAAGAAAAATGATTGGAGTTTTTCGACTACTTTTCTAATCCTAACAAGTCTACAACAAAAAATAAGAGAGGAAGATGAAAAAGTTTAAAAGAAAAGCAAGAATGGATAAAAAGCAAACTTTTCATTTCTTTACTGGATCAAATCTTGCTTATGTACTTTTACACGCTTTCATGTAAAGAAAGAGTGTTGAACAAGTAATATATATAGACAATCTCTCTTTATCACAAAAAAAGACATACACATAGAACATGTCAAGCCTATCGGAGACTACAAATTAGTCTATCGGAGAATAGACATTATGCTACCAGAGACTATTGTTGAAGTTGTAAGAGACTAAAGTGAAGATACTCTTTAACGCAGTAAAGAGTTCTGATTCGATTAGAAGTTGATTCAACGTAGGAAAATGAATCATATTGAAGACGAATCTGTTTAGGAAATAGACCAGAAGTTTTTCTATTGTATTACAATTCTTATTCAGATTGAAAATAGAAAAATACTATTAAATAGGATTAGAAGCTATAATTGTTTTTACAGAAATAAATAGTTGTACAATTTTATTAATTCATATATTCAGTACATAAATTGAAGTTGACAATTGACTTGTGCTTGTTAGAATTTGTATTTAATTGTTAATTAATAAAAATAAATTATTTTACAGATTTGTCTTGTCTTTACTTTCTGCAAGTTAAATTACTTTAAAAAATAAGAATTCAAAAAGTTTAAAGAACTTGTATTCAATGCCTCTTCTACAAGTTATAGTTATCTATCTGGGACAATAAGTGGTATTAGAGCTTGACTGACTTAATTCAAGTTATTAGATCCAAAGATGGCCAATGATGAAGGAAGTAGCTCCAACTTGATGAGTTATGCTGGGAATTGTGATGGTGAAACCAGAATTCCAATACTGAAAAGAGAAGAATATCCAATCTAGAAACAAAAGATGTATACGTAGTTGAGGGCTACTGATCCTGATTACATTGATAGAATTGAAAAGGGTCCATATTAGCCAAGGAAATTTTTTCTTGCAAAGACTGTGGATGGAACAATAATGGCTGAGCACTTTGAACTTGCACTTGGGAGTGATTATACTGCTGAAGACAAGCTACAAGTGTTAAAAGATTTTAAGGTGATGAACATACTCTGCAATGGATTGGATAAAAATATGTTCACAAGTATTATCAACTGCATTACATCAAAATAGATATAGGACACCATCACGGTTCTATGTGAGGGAACAGACCAAGTTTGAAAGAATAAAAGGTCATTGTTAACACAACAATATAAATTCTTTCAAGCAAACCCTGGTGAATCAATAACATCAGTCTATAATAGATTTAATGCTTTGCTAAATGACTTAAGAATTCTTGGAAAGTCATATGATAATGAAGATGTCAACACCAAATTCATGAGGGCTCTTCCACTAAGCTAGGATCCAAAACCAACTACAATAATGAAAGCTCATGATATGGAAACTCTCACACTCGATAGGCTCTACGAAAATCTGAAGACATATGAACTAAAAGTAGAGCAAAGGCAAAAGATGCACAACAAGGACAAAGGGATTGCATTGATGGTTGAGACTAAGATATCTCATGATAAACTTGATGGTGAAACCTACACTGCAAGCTCTGATAAAGAAGAACCTAAATCTGACAGTAATGATGACATGGAGGAATTTATGGCCTTCATGGTGAAGCAATTCAAGAAATTTAGAGCTATTAGGAAAGGAAGGAAGCCGTCAAGGAAACCTAACCAAAAAGAGAAGGTCAAACTGTTGACAAAAAGAAGATCAGATGTTATAAATGTGATGGGTTAGGGCTCTTTGCTAATGAGTGCAAGAAGCCTAGATCAACTGAGAGATCTAAGGATGAAAAGAATGGGAAATCAAGGAATGACTTTGCTAACAAGAACTACAAATCAAAGAGCAAGACCTTGATTAGTGAAGACAAAGATTGGGTAGATAGTGATTCTGATGAAGAAATTGTCAACTTTTCCTTGATGGCTCAAACTGATGAGCCAAGTGATTCTTCTAAAGTATGTGATGCAACTCAGAACTTTAATGTGCTTAATCTTAGTGATACATCTAGTATAAAAAGCATACAAAAAGATATATCTGATTTGCATATTAGTTTTAAATCGTTAACTATTGAACATGCCAGAATTAAAGAATCACATGACCAACTCTCAAAAAGAAATAAATCTCTTGAAGAGAGATAAGCACAATTTGATATAATCAAGTTTGGCCTGGATAAGGCTCATCATATGATTAATGCTTTGAAAAAGAGAGAATACTACTTAGCTGAACAACTTGAGCTTGAACATGCTAAGATAAAACAATGGAATCAATAATTTAAGAAGTTGTTAGACTTGGTAGGAAGTCAAATGATAGGTCAAAAATCTGGTCTTGGTTATGATGAATTCCTAGGTGAAAAACCAGTAGTGGAATAGAATGAAGGAATTGCTAGCTCCTTGAATCATAAGCCAATCCTTATTAAAAGGATTAATTTTGTCTCACCTTTCAATGAACCTAAGTTGATCAATACTCAAATTCAACTTATCACTGCTTCTCCCAGGAAAGAACAAAATTCAATGAATGTTTATGAAAAGAGTCCCTCTAAGAGATTAAACATAGGTATTATGACAAAGACTTAACTAAACAAGAGACTAGAGAAATTGACAGAGTCTAAGAAAGAAATATCATCAGAGACTAGCAATGGTAAATGAAATAGGAATGAAAAAATAGGCATTAATAAGTACACTAATTATACTAGAATGCCTAATATTCCAAGGGAAACATGTCACATATGTGGTAACCCCAATCACATTGCCATAGATTGTAGGAGTATGGAGGAGACCAACAAAGATATTTAAATCTAGATCACCTTTAAACAGGTCTAATCATCTTTGCATTAATTGTGGAAATTTTAATCTTAGCAGTCTTTCTCCTTCTAGAAGAAAAACTAATGATTGTCCATTAAAAGTCAAAATTTCTAAAAGACAATCAACTCTATCAGAGTTTAGTGTTGAATCAAAAACTAGTGAGAAAGGATCCAAAAAAGTCTTGGTCCCAAAGAAGTCTAACTAGTTTTTCTTACTGTACTGGGAAAAAAGAAGAGATCATGGTTCTTGGGCAGTGGATGTTCAAGGTATATGACTGGTGACAAGTCCCTACGAGTACAGTATGAAGAAAGGAATGGCCCTAAGGTGACCTTTAGAGATGACAACAAAGGGCATATAAAGGGCTATGACAATGTTGAACATGGTTATGTCATATTTATAGAAGTATTACTGGTTGACAGCTTAAAACACAATCTATTAAGTGTTAGTCAACTATGTGATAAGTGATACAATGTCACCTTCAAAGAAGATTAATGTTAGGTATTTGACAAGAAAACTGGAGATATGATCTTGATAGGAAAGAGAAAAGGAAATCTATACACAACAAATTTGACCTCTACTATTAATCAAGTCACATGTCTCTATAGTAAAGCCTCTGCTGATGAAAGGTGGCTTTGGCATAAGAAGCTCTCCCACCTAAACTTTAAAAAAATCAATACTTTGGTGAGAAAAGGGTTAGCATTTGGCATTGCTCAATTGGAGTCTACACAAGATGGATTGTGTGAATCATGCCAGAAAGGAAAGTAGAAAAGTGTGTCATTCAAGAATAAACCAGCAACATCAATTACTGATCCATTACAATTACTACACATGGAGTTGTTTGGTCAAGTAAATGTGATGTCAATTTCAAGAAACAGATATGCATTGGTTATAGTGGATGGTCACACAAGGTATTCGTGGGTGAAATACTTTTATGCAAAAGATGAAGCCTCTCAGTTGGTTATTAATCATATTAAGAAAGTGGAAACTAAGTCAAGAAAAAAAGTAAGGGTCATAAGGATTGGCATAGGTACAATATTCAAGAATTCCCAAATTAATTAATTCTGCACTAAAAATGGAATAACTCATCAATTCTCATCTCCTAGAACTCCATATCAAAATGGAGTTGTTGAGAGGAAAAACAAGACCCTTATTGAAGCAATAAGGACAATGTTAGAAGAGTTCAAGCTTCCAACCTACTTCTAGGAAGAAGCAATCAGTATTGCATGCTTCACACAAAACAGGTCTTTGATCAACAAGATGTATAACAAAACACCTTATGAGTTGATGACTGGGAGAAAACCAACTCTCAAGTTTCTTCATATTTTTGGATGTAAATGTTTTTTTCTGAGAGACTAGAGGGAAATTTGTTAGGAATTATAACATTTGATGATAATGTATAATATTTACAATTGTTAGAACTTGAAATTGTACTAGAACCTATAGTAGTGTACTATCAGAGACTACTATTAGAGACTGCAGGTAATCATTAGAGACTACCGAGAATGCATTGGGAGAGTTTAACAAAGTTGAAGTTAGTCAAGCAGTCAAGCCTATCGGAGACTATAAATTAGCCTATTGAAGACTAAGAATTAGTCTATCAAAGACTAAGAATTATTCTATCAAAGACTAAGTATTTAGCCTATCAGAGACTAAGATTTAGCCTATCAAAGACTAAGATTTAGTCTATCGGAGACTAAGCACTAGTCTATCGGAGACTATTGTTTAAGCTATCAGAGACTAAGACAAAGTCTCTTTATTGCATTAAAGTGTAACAAAGCTGGTCAAGGGATAAGTCATTAGGGAACAAGCCATCAGGGGACAAGCCATCAAGGGATAAATCTCCACTTATGAACTAGTCATCAGAGGATAAATATTCATTGATGAATAAGTGAATAAGTCATAAGGGGATAAATATCCACTGATGAATAAGTGAATAAAGTCTTATATCAGGGGAGACATATCCATTAATGAATATGTCATTAGGGACAAATGGCTTGACACAATAGATCTCTACCAGAGTTCTTCAACAAATAAACTATTCATCATTCTTCAACAAATAAATTGTTCATCATTCTGAGCTTTGAATTAAAGGAGAAGCCAACCAAGATCCATAACAGAGTTACAATTGAGAGTTACAAGGTTGGGAAGCTGATCTGTGATAGCTAAGATGTTTAAGTAAGAATGATGTGACTTAACATAGTTGTTGCTGGGTTTCGACAAATAAAATGCAACGGAATAAAAAAAATTTAAAATAAAACGAAACTCTAACCCGAGGATCCACGCGAAACAATTTAATACAGATGGTTTAAGATTTTACCGATTAAAATAGTGGTATCAGAGCGAAATAATTTAATACAGATGGTTTAAGATTTTACCGATTAAGTCTGCCAGATCCGAAGCTTTGATAAGGGTGTTGAACGTCTCCGAATCTTTAATGCAATCCAACTAGATGGTGCCTCTACGGTATCCACATGAACACCCCACGAACCATCTCACGATCCGAAGCAAGGAGAATTACAGTACTAGTTGTTGAATCTATTTCTCTCTCTCTCTCTCTTAACTCTAGTCTTTCTCTGATGAGCGGCTAGGGTTTTTTTGAAAAACGTATATATCTGTGAGAGAACAACTGATATATCCTATATATAATTGTGTATTGAGTAATTCCAAACCCTAATTTGATTAGGAGAATAAAATCTGAATTTTATATTTATTATATATTTTAATAAAGTCTTACTTAATTAATATATATGTCAAATAAATATATATATTCGTATTTTCTTCCAATGGACTCTAATATATTTATACAAATTACATACATATAATTTAAAGCCATGATTTAAATAAAATCAATCTTATTAATATATTAAAATCACTGATATTTAAATTATATCTCCTTAATGAGTGTTCTTAGTGTGCGACCTTGTAGGTTATTATTACGTTGGCAATAATTTTAAATCATATTATAAAATTATAAACAGTGAGTGACATCTAGTAATACATCACTCTTACCCAAGTAATAATAAAGTCGTTGATTCAACGACATCTTTTCGTGACCAATGTTTCAATGTAATTTAATCCTTTTAACCTTGATATCTAAGATTAAATTGAAGGCATGGATGTGTCATCCTCTTCACAATTTAATCTCAGTTTTCTTTATCAATGAGTAGACTATATGAAACCAATCTCTACTTGAGCACGGCCATGCATTTCATAATCTCACTCAATCACGAGACCTATAGATATCACTCTTAATTTATAGGAGGGTTAAATTTCATCTACATTATTCTCATTTCTCACATAACTCATGATGTATCCAACAATCACCTTTATCTTCCACCTGGTTAAAGGTGACTTTTGGCAATGTCAAAACACATAACTCCTTATGTAGAAATGTCATGACTTCAGGTCGAAGGACCATTACATCATTGTCACTATGAGAATTACTTATGACACATAGCATAATGCTCCATGTAGAATTCTCGTGGTGGGTCTGTCCAGTATACTGTTCTCTAACATGGTACCAATGCATCAACTTAATATATCTCGTATATATTTATGACCAATGAGATGTGGTCATCAGTCAATCCACATACTAGTCTCAATATATTATTATTGTCCTACTAACAATAATCACTAGTACAAAAACTGACTTATGTGTCGCCTTATTTACGTCGGTTCTTTAATAGAACAGTCGCATATAGTAAAATAGTGGCATTATGGTAAATAAAACAAACGGTATTTGCGTCGGTTCTTTTAAAGCACCGACGCAAAAACTATAAAAATAATTAAAAAATAAATTAATAACACATTTAAGTCACTTGTTTAAAGAACCGACGCAAATAGTGTTGAGTATTTGCATCGGGCCTATTAAAGGACCGACGCAAACACTACAAAAATAATTAAAAAAATAAATAACTAAAAATAATTATTTTGTAATTAAATAATTAAAAAATATTGTTTGAGTATTTGTGTCGATTCTTTAAAAGACCCGACGCAAAAACTATAAAAATAATTAAAAAAATAAATAACTAAAATTATTATTTTTTAATTAAATAATGAAAAAATATTGTGTGAGTATTTGCGTCAGTTCTTTAAAAGAACCGACGCAAATACTCAAACAATAATTAAAAAAATAAATAACTAAAAATAATTAATTTTTAATTAAATAATTAAAAAATATTTTTTGAGTATTTGCATTGGGTCTTAAAGAACCAACGCAAATAGTCAAAATAATCGACGCAAATACTCAAACAATAATTAAAAATAATTATTTTTTAATTAAATAATTAAAAAATATTGTTTGAGTATTTGCGTTGAGTCTTAAAGAACCGACGCAAATAGTCAAAATAGCCGACGCAAATACTCAAACAATAATTAAAAAAATAAATAACTAAAAATAATTATTTTTTAATTAAATAATTAAAAAATATTGTTTGAGTATTTGCGTCGGGTCTTTAAATGAACTGACACAAATACTCAAACAATAATTAAATAACTAAAAATAATTATTTTTTAATTAAATAATTAAATAATATTGTTGAGTATTTGCGTCGGTTCTTTAAAAGGACCAACGCAAAAACTATAAAAATAATAAAAAATAAGTTAATAACACATTTGCTTACGAGTATGCCATCGTACGGAAAAAAAATACATTAATATATTTTACCGCCTTTGCATTTTCAAATCGCAACATACATTTTCATTTTACCGCTCTTTGAAGACAAACCACGTTCTCTTTAAATCCTTTTCATTTCCATTGCGCGGAATACATTTTCATTTTCATTTTATAGCCTCATGTCTATTTGTAAGGGGCTGGTGACTATATATGTTAATGTTGCTAATTCATGTTCTTGGTGGGTATAAAATGGAGAAAAGTATGTGTGGTAGATTCAATATTTTTGCAAGCTCTCCTCAAGAAATTCCTGATTTTTGGGCCCACCTCCATCTTTTGATATCAGTGAAAGTGAGTATTCTTTCATATCAATCTTTTAAATTACACTATATTTCTTGAGTAGCAAATATATTTATATATGATATTCTTTTATCTAAACATAAAAATAATCCTAGTTTTGCTACTTTTCTTCTTGTATCTGCAGTATACTTTACTTTACTATTCCTCATTACTATATTTTTTCTTTTTAATTCATATCCAATTATTTCTATTTCGTTAGATGATGATGATATACAAGAAGCTTCGTCTCAAGCTCACGAAGAAATTGTCAAATCTCATCGACTTAAATGAATCTAGAATGTTGCACAAGTGAATAAGATGACACACAAGAAGTACAAGCAACCAGTCCTAAAATGTTGCAAGGGCAGTAGGAGAACCACAAGTGGACTTCCAGTTTTCTGTCTCTCTATATGTGTGTGTGTGTGTGTGTGTGTGTGTGTATGTAATGTAAATGTATATGCATTAGATTAATTTGGGAACATAATGCAGTAAATCTAGTGTTGTCATATGCTATATCTCTTTTTTGTTATGCACTTTAATTTAGTGATTGTTTCTACTTATGTTGGATGGATCCTTGATGGAAACTCAACTCATTTTGTGTAAGGTAAAAAAATTTCTTGAATAATTAAAAAAATAAATAATTAAAATAATTATTTTTTAATTAAATAATTAAAAAATATTGTTAAGTATTTGCATCGGGTCTTTAAAAGACCCAATGCAAAAACTATAAAAATAATTAAAAAAATAAATAACTAAAAATAATAATCATTTGCGTCGGTTGTTTTAAAAGTCCAACGCAAATGACCATATCATTTGCGTCAGTCGTATTAAGGTACGACGCAAATGATAATGTTTTGCGTCATCTATTTAACCGACGCAAAATAATCAAGTTTTTGCGTCTCCACCATATGCGTCTCCTGTTAACCGGCACAAAATAGTTAATTTAACCGACGCATATGATCAATTTTGTACTAGTGAATACTCGACTAGAGACATTTAAGAATAATGATATGTATATATAACATACTTATACGATCTCATATTCAAGTCACATACTTGAATCCATATAATTAATATCATTTTTCTAAGGACATTTATTATGTTAACATTTATAAGTAAATAAAACATAATAAAAGAAATTATCATTTAACCAAAACATAACATAAATATAGTGTCACAATCATTACATAATTGGCCAATAGGGTATACACTCCAACATTTGTTAGGTAATAGAGTTGTTACAACTACTGATAAAGAGAAACTGCTCTAATATAATAGTGTAGTTGTTGAAAAGTAGAAAAGATTAGAGATAAGAAGCTATGTGGAAAGTATACAAGGCATACAACATACACAATATAGATCATATAATATGTTAGGTCCCAAAAGGGAAAAATACTAGAAGGGGAGTTGAATAGTGTTTTTCAAAATTTAAGTCTTGCTTATTAACTTTACCATTTTAAGTCACTTCTTGCTTAAAAAAAAACTAAATTTTCTTATATTTTGAAAAGAGTTAGCAGCGGAATTTATAGCAAAAAACCTCTTAGTTTTTAGACCAATGGCTTAAAGTAGCTGTGACGGCCCCAAAAATCCCTTACCGGACTACGGGCACTGTCAAAAATTGACGAAAGAATAGATAAACATCCAAACATACATATCATTAAATAAGAAATAAATTGTATTCTCTATTACATTCATCCATAAATTAAAGTTCTAACAGCGAAAGTCCATGAGGGCCCGCACAGGCCTTACAACCTAAACAAAACGATTATTGTCTCAAGCTTCACTCTTCCTCGAAATGTCATCCATAAGAGGGCAATGAGAAAGCGTTCACTATGCCATCCTTTCTTTGCCTTTAGCAGACGGTTCGGCCTTCTCGCCATAACCTGTAAAACATTACATAATAATAACATGAACGATTTACGCCCACAAGTATATAGTCAAGTATTGGTGGCTTTGAAAAAAGAATAGGAGAATTTTCTTGGCTTAAGTGTTTATGAGGATTGGACGGGAAAAATGTCCACGCCTTTGAATAACTTTGAAGAAGAATCTATATATAGCTTCTAGGGTCCCCGAATGACAATGAAGGGTTTGACCCTTTACTTGAAAGAAATCTTGAATCGTTTATCTGCCCTCTCTTCATCAAATAGTGTGTCACCTGTCCGGCTTGACCACTATCTGACTTCATCTCTTCATCATACGACATATCAGCCGACCAACCTGATCGTTTGACTTCATCATAATGACATACGTAGTCAAAGCAGAAACTTTCGTCTGCGAGGGTTCAGTTACCGATGCCTCAGTTTCCGTTCCCTATTATCCTTAGACCTAGGGCGTCAGGCAGTCGCAACCCGTTAGCCTTTAGTTACCCACACGGATATACTTTACAAGTATGAGGTAAGAAGAAATTTAGTTCTGTTATATCCGTATATGATTTATCTTGGCGCGTTAGCGGATTTGAATAACTAACATTTGCCCAAAAAAAAAAGGCTTGATTCTAGTACAACATTTTCACATACATCAGATCAAAAGATCGTACATTACTTAACTTTGAAGAGATTTAATCATGAGTTGACATAAAATATCTTGGATACATTACGCATATCGAAAGAATGATCATGCGCATTTATTGAAAGAAAGTAGAGTGAGTATATACTTACCTTGGTCCTTAGCTAAAAATATCAAACTCAAATCACTTGTGAGTGGAACACTTTGTAAAACATGCATATAACATGAGAAATCTATATTTTTGATAAAAATATGATAAAAGATGCACATGTGATGTCCTTGAACTTTTAAACGTCTAAGTTGACTTTCCGAGCATTTAAGGTTTAATAAATAATTAAGAACATCATAGAATAATTTAAGAAAATAATATTTTATACTTTCAAGGCAAACTGCGCATCAGTTGATAAACATTGGAGTGGGAAAAGTGATCATCAGGTGTTTCAGTCTTATCCATCAGGGGATGACTGCCCGGCAGGGGATAGTCTTCGGCTGTCAGGGTATGATCCTTGACCATCAGGGGATGATCCTGATCATTGCCAAACTCCTCGAAAAAAATTTGTTCAGCGCCAAACTCGACAAGTCAACGCCAAACTCTATTGGCTAATGCCAAACTCTTCGGGAAACATTTACTCATTGGAGACTAAGAAATATTCTCATCAGGGACTAAGCTTAGCTTGTCGGAGACTAAGGCTGATGTCATCAGAGATTAACATATCTCATCAGAGACTAATGTTATCTCGTCAGAGACTAATGTTATCTCGTCAGAGACTAACGTATCTCATTAGAGACTAACATTAACTCATCAGATGTTAATGTTATCTCGTTAGACACTAACGTATCTCATCAAAGACTAACATCTACGCTGTTGGAGACTAACTTGGAATATCCCAGGGACTATTTTATAGGGTCAGAGACTAACTAGGAATCTCTTAGGGACTATTTTATAGGGTCAGAGACTAACTCCAACCCGTCGAAGACTAAGTTTAGAACTTGTCTCAGGTAAAGTGGTGTCTTCCTCACTCCTCCATGGGTGGTGTTCCCACTAGGTGACTAAGACCACGACTAGGGAAATAACAAGCTTTAGAAGGAAGTGATTGGTGAGAAAGGATGGATGCAACGATTGATAAAGTCAGCCAATCATCAATCACAGCCAACAATCCATTGTACTGTTGGAGTATATTAGCTGGTTTGATGGTCACGTGCTCTCAATCTTGACATAGTGCAATTAATGCTCTTCTCTCACTGTCGTCTTTGGTTCAAAACGGGTTCTGTAGTCGTGTGAGCCTTCCCCGCGTGAGAAAAATATATACTTACTCTAGACAAGTGCTTTTGAATAGAAATAAGGAGAAATGTGATAATAATAACATAATCATTGAGTTCAAAAAAATTATATTTAAAAACTTTTGGACATCACATTGCTATAAGATTTTCTTTAAAATATGAATTTATTATTCACACCTAAAAATAATAACAAATATAAAATAGGAAAAGAAAATAATTTAAACCTTCATACATGAAATTAATCATAAAATGAAATAAATCATACAACGAAATTCATCTTATTTTTTGGGTTCTTACATCCTCCCCCCCTTAAAAATAAGTTTCGTCCTCGAAACTTGACTAGTGAAAAAGATGGGGGTACTTTTGCATCATCATTTCCTCTAACTCCCACGTTGCTTCTTCAACATTGTGATTCCTCCATAATACTTTCACGAAGGGAATCTCCTTATTTCTTAGGATCTTAACTTGCCAATACAGGATTTGCACTAGAATCTCTTTATAATGCAAATTCGGCTGAAGCTCAATCGGATGGTAATCGATGATGCCAGCATGATCCCCCCTATAAGGTCAAAGTACTAACACATGAAAAACATCATGCACATGTCCCAAGGCTGGGGGTAGTGCTAATTGGTAGGCTACTTCACCAACGCGTCGAAGTATCTCAAAAGGCCCAATGTAGCGGGGGCTTAGTTTCCCTTTCCGTCCGAAATGCATGACGCCTTTTCATGGCAAAATTTTCAGCAGTGCATGACCTCCAACTTCAAATGTTTGATCCTTTCGATGTCGATCTGCATACTGCTTCTGTCGGTCTTGTGCAACTTTCATTCTCTGTCGGATGACTCCGATTGCATCTTCGGTCTACTGAACCATCTCTGGTCCCTCAAGTCTCCTTTCTCCTACTTCGTTCCAAAATAGCTGTGTCCTGCACTTCCTGCCATATAAGGCTTCGAACGGAGCCATGTCGATGCTTGCGTGGAAACTATTGTTGTAGGCGAATTCAATGAGCGGTAGGTGTTCATCCCAGTTACCACCGAAGTCTAAAGAACACGCCCTCAACATGTTTTCCAAAGTTTGAATTTTCCGTTTGGATTGTCCATCAGTTTGTGGGTGGAAAGTAGTACTCATATCCAACCGTGTCCCCAAATAGTCTTGGAAGCTACGCCAAAACCTGGACGTGAAACGTGGATCATGATCTGAAATAATCGAGATCGGTACTCCATGCCGGCTTAAAATCTCCTTCACATACAGCTTGATTAACTGATCCATCTTGTAGTTATCCTTGATGGGAAAAAAGTGAGCAGACTTGTTTAATCTATCCACTATTACCCATATTGCGTTAGCTCCCTTCAATGTTGTCGGTAGTCCAACAACGAAGTCCATTGTGATCTATTCCCATTTCCATTCTGGGATATCCAAGGATTGTAGCAGTCCACTCGGCTTTTGATGTTCAGCTTTGATCCTTTGACAAGTGAGGCATGTACTGACCCATTCGGCTATCTCTCTCTTTATATTCGGCCACCAGAAGTTCTGCTTCAAGTCTTGATACATCTTTGTCCCTCCTAGATGTACAGAAAATCTGGAATTGTGAGCTTCCTGCAATAATTCTCTTTTCAATTCTACCTTGGCCGGAATCCAGATTCTTTCCTCAAATCTCATTAAACCATCATCATGGATATGACACTTTCCATCTCCCCTTCTGATCAGCTTTTCTCTTTCTTTTGTGAAGTCCTCTTGAGCTGCCTTGATTAAGTCCAAAAGTTGTGGTCTCGCTCTGACTTCCTCTTCGATTTCTCGCCTCTGTTTTGTCGTGATAACATTCAGTCGTAACCTCTCCATATCCATCCTTACTTCTTCCTGAACTGTCATCACGTCAGATTTCTCCCGTCTGCTTAGGGCATCAGCTACCACGTTTGCCTTACCAAGGTGATAGTTGATTGAGCATTCGTAGTCCTTGATCAATTCCAACCATTACCATTGTCTCATGTTCAGTTATTTCTATGTGAAGATATACTTCAGGCTCTTATGATCGGTATAGATCTCACACTTCTCCCCGTATAAGTAGTGTCTCCAAATCTTTAAGTCAAAAACGATAACGACTAACTCTATGTCGTGAGTTGGATAACATTTCTCGTAGTACTTCAATTGTCGAGATGCATATGCGATGACTTTGCCATGTTACATCAGGACAGCTCCTAGTCTATTTAGTGAAGCATCACTGTAGATGACGAAGCTTCCTTTATCTTCCGATAAATTCAACACTGGTGCAGTAGTCAACCCTTCTTCAGCTTTTGGAAGCTCTTTTCACATTCTGGGGTCCACACATACTTTATCGTATTCCTTGTCAAATTCATCAATGGAATTTCCAATTTTGAGAAATCCTAAATGAATCTGCGGTAGTAGCCTGCTAATCCTAAAAAGCTCCGTACTTCGGTAGGAGTCTTTGGTTGCGGCCAATGAGTGATAGCTTCAATCTTCACAGGGTCCACAGACACGCCATGCACGTTGATCAGGTGACCCAAAAATCTTACTTCCCTAAGCCAGAATTCGCACTTCGATAATTTGGTGTATAGCCTTTCACGTCTCAGTGTCTCCAACACCATCCTCAAATGCTCGGCGTGTTCTTCTTCCGTCTTGGAGTATATAAGAATGTCATCGATGAACACGATGATGAACTTTTTCAGTTGTGGCTTGAAAACTCTATTCATCAGATCCATGAAAGCAACTGGGGCATTAGTGAGTCCGAATGGCATTACCAGAAATTCATAATGGCCATACCGAGTCCTAAATGCCGACTTAGAGATGTCTTCAGCCTTGATCTTCAGTTGATGATATCCCGACCTCAAGTCGATCTTCGAGAAGTACTTTGCATCCTTGAGTTGGTCAAACAAGTCATTAATCCTCGGTAGTGGATATCGATTCTTTCCTTGTTTAACTCTCTATAATCAATGCATAATCTCATTGATCCATCTTTCTTCTTCACAAACAGAACAGGCGCTCCCCACGGCGAGATGCTCGGTCTTATAAATCCTCGATCTAACAGTTCTTGCAACTGAGCCATAAGTTCTTTCAATTCAGTAGGGGCCATCCGGTATGGAGCTTTGGAAATCGGAGCAGTCCCTAATACTAGCTCGATTCTGAACTCCACTTGTCTGTCTGGCGGTAATCCCGGCAACTCTTCTAAAAACATATCTCCAAAATCCCTCACAATGGGAATATCTTCTAATTTCGGTGCTTCCTTCTTGGCATCATGCACATAAGCTAAGAACGCCTCGCATCCTTTGCGCATCATTCTCTTAGCTTTTATCATGGTGAGGAAGTGAGACGACTTGGTAGTCTTATTTCCATGAAATAACACCTTCTTATTTGAAAGTGTTTTCAAGGAAACCTTCTTCCTCAAACAGTCTATACTAGCTTGGTATTACACAACCAATTCATGCCTAAAATCACGTCAAACTCTCCCAAAGGGAACGATATTAAGTTAGCAGGTAGGTTATGCTTGCCTATCCTTACATTGCATATCACATTATGAACTGTGAGGACTTCTTGGTTGGCTACTGTAACTTCTAAAGGTACTTCTAGACATTTAGGAGTCATATTAATGTCTTTAAGCAAGCGTTCAGCTATAAAAGACTTGGTTGCACCAGAATCAAACAAGGTGTGCACTAGAACTAAATTTACCAGTAGCGTATCTGACACTACGTCATCGGACCTCAGTGCGTCCTGGACAGTCATGTTGAAGGTCCTAGCTTGTGGATGGACTGGTACAGCGTTAGCCCTGGAGAGTGGCAGTTTTCCTATGCTTTTCTTCTGTAGGCAATTTGGAGAAATGTGCCCCTCCATGCCACAAGTATAACATGTCCTTACAGTTGCAAGAGTGCGACTGGTGCCTTGGGGTCTAGCTTGTGACTGCTGCTACTGAGGATGGTATTCCATTCTGGCAATGGCGGTTGTCTGGTTTGGGCAACTCAGCGAGAAGTGCACAGGCTGGTGGCATTTATAGCATGTGTTCGTGCCCTTCAGGCATGGGGAAGTCCCATGGTTCCTTCCACAGTTGGCACAAACAGTGCCTCTTTTCTTATTGTCTCCCCCGCTGGTATTACCAAAGTTCCCCTTCCTTTTATTTTCATTTTGGTTCACCCCTTCTTCTTGCTTTATCATCACCACATTTGCATGCGATCTTCGGATTCCTCCACCATTTCCTCTGTTGTTCTGGTGGTGGTTGTTGTTGGTTCCCTTCTTCTTACAATCTTTCCGGTTCTCCCAATTGAACTCCCTGAGCGTTTTGCCGCTCCTTTCTGCTACCTTCATCCACTAGATGACTTATGCGTAGGTGTCTAGACACAGAACAACAATCTTGTCCTGAAGCCATGAGTTCAAACCATATTCAAACCTCCTTGCTTTCCTCCTTTCGGTATCCACTAGGTGTGGAGCGTACCTCTGGAGCTCATTGAATTTCCTCTCGTATTCCTCCATTGTCATACTTCCCTATTTTAGTTCAAGGAACTGCTTTTCAAGATCATCGGCAGCGCTGATTGGAAAGTACTGGTTGTTGAAGATCTCCTTGAATTCTTCCCAGGTGAAGCCTTGATTAGTTGTTTCCTCGCCTCTGACAGCTAGCTTCTTGGCCAATTCTAACCGTTCTGTGGCTTCCCACCAGTAATTTGCTTCTCCTTTCAGTAAGTATGTGGCATACTTAGTCTTGAGATCTTCATTTACCCTGGAAATTTGGAAGGCCTTCTCAACTTCCTTGATCCATGTTTGAGCAATAGTGGGACCTCATTCATTGTTGAAAGTAGGCGGGCAGCAGTTTGTAAAGTCCTTGAATGTTACCCTCCTAGGTTGTACTTGCGGTGGGTTGTTATTTTGTTGAGTCGCTTCTCTAATCATGTTCATCAGCATGGTGATGAGATTGTTCTGGTTTCCATTGTTTCGATTGTCATTTGGGTTGATACTTCCTTGATTGTCTTGGCCATCCACATTGCGGTTGGCGCTGGTGTTCCTGGCTCGGATAGTTCATGGTCTTCGCACTGGAGGCATTTTCTACAAGCAAGAAAAGAAACAATTAATGTGCATAGTCCTTCTTCCTTCTTTCACTCTTCCATCGAAAGAGAAAATCATGCAACACATATAAACTCATAACATGGCAATTAGATGTATTCATAAATAATTCGTGTATAACTCGCAGGAGTTTAAAGGATGAAATTCCTATAGTATTAATAATATCAAGAGAGGTACAAAAGTGGGAATTACAATTTCACTTCAACACTGACAGAGCTTTGATTGATAACCATGGGAGCCATGCCAAAATATACTTATGGCTACCGTAGCTATTATAACAAAAGAAAATCAGCTCTGAAACCTAAGTACAAACATAAGGCCTAAATTATAAAATCTTTTAATACAAGGCTTCGCGATCTAGTTCTTCCATCATTCTGCGCGCATAGTGGCACGCTTCCTTGACCTTCTCCACAAGGTTGTGCATCAAACGATCCCAGTCGGCTGTAGTGGGGTGTGGGAGCCTGAAGTAGTCGCTCACCGAGATCAAAGTCTCAGTTACTGCCTCGGTGAGGGTGAGAGTCACGTCCTAGTATGAGACCCTCCAAATATCAAGGAGTCAACTGGTCCTCTGGTGTGCGACGGAGCGACGAATCAGTCCATCGTTGTGTGTCGCCATCTCTGCCTGTATCAGGTGAACCCTGCGCTGGAGGAAAAGGAAAAATCCGTCTGGAAATGGCATGGACACTGGCACTTCTGGAGGTGGTACGGCGGGTGGGATGACGGGCGGTGTCATGCAGTGCTGCTAGTGGTGGAGTTGGCCGCTCTGTTGATGGTGAGGCTGGAGCAATAGGTACAGTATGTACCGAAACAGAATGAGATCATGATCATGCTGGTGACTACGACGGCGTACCCAACTGGTAGTGGGGAGGAGAACGGCTCCTCAAAGGAATTGAGGAATCTGTCCTCTCAGAGGGTCAGTGAGGGCATCGGTATCTTCTAGGTTAGTAGGGTCATCGACATCCTCTAGCTCGGTGGGGTCCTCGTTATCTTCTGGATCTATAGGGTCTTCAGCATCCTCCAAATCCTCGTCAGAGATCCGAGGAATCTCGAAATGTATCACTTGTACTGCCCTGGTTACCCTCTTTCGAGGAGTCACACGCCATCCGGCACCAGGGGGTGGCAGTGATCCATGGATAACATTAGGGTGTAGGTGTTTGCGGCAGTTCGAAGGGCCGGCATCATCATGTGGTGTAGGCATGACAGCAAGAGGCAGCTCGGAGAATGCCTCCTCCCGTGCCTTAACATCATCTGTGATGGGGGTAAGAGGGATGTCCACATGTCTTAGGTGGTTAGGGGCATGCTCCTCATTAGGACTAGTGATCATGGGGGCTCTGTCCTTACCATTGCATCTTGAAGTCATCTACAAGTGAACATAGCCTATATTAGTCCGAGAACGAGTTAACTTAACACAGAGTTTGACATGAATACTAATGCAATGCATGGCTTGCAGTAAGTCCTACTTAGGTCCTGGCATCCTATCCTTAACCTTACGGTTCCTCCTTAAAAACTCTAGTAGAGACCGTGATCCTACTCTCCAGTAGAGACCATGATCTCATAATCAGTGCTTGGGCTCTGATACCAACTGTGACGGCCCCAAAAATCCCTTACCGGACTCCGAGCGCTGTCAAAAATTGACAAAAGAACAGATAAACATCCAAGCATACATATCATTAAATAAGATAAATAAATTCTATTCTCTATTACATTCATCCATAAATAAAAGTTCTAACAACGAAAGTCCATGAGGGCCCGTACAGGCCTTACAACCTAACCAAAACAATTATCGTCTCACGCTTCACTCTTCCTGGAAATGTCATCCATAAGAGGGCAATGAGAAAGCGTTCACTATGCCATCCTTTCTTTGCCTTTAACAGATGGCTCAGCCTTCTCGCCATAACTTGTAAAACATTACATAATAACAACATGAGCGATTTATGCCCACAAGTATATAGTCAAGAATTGGTGGCTTTGAAAAAAGCATAGGAGAATTTTCTCGGCTTAAGTGTTTATGAGGATTGGACGAGAACAATGTCCACACCTCTGAATAACTTTGAAGAAGAATCTATATATAGCTTCCAAGGTTGATGTAGGGTGTTTACGCCTACAGCCTCGAATAAACTAAATCAACTTGTTGATGTACGCACAAGAAGTCGATTTAGGGTTCTTGAACTAATTACACGCTCAAGGCTATTTGAATCACACGAACAGGGTCTTGTTTATATTACACAAACAGTAAGAAATTACAGAATACTTTTGAATTTTATTAATTAAAATCTGGATCCTTTTAACGTACAACATGAGTAGCTATTTATAAGCTGCGATTACAACCTTAGTCCTAATTAGGAAGAATAATACATTGGAAAGAAATCTAATCCAACAAGCAAAAATAAAAAACCTATTTAAACTAGGAAACAAATACCAAAACAAATACAAAAAGTAAATAAATACCTGAAAATATTAATCGTAGCTGTCAGTGGATAAAAATAGCTATCGAAGACTATTTAACCCTTGACGAGCAAATAAGCCTATCAGAGACTACACATCCCCTGATGAATCAAGTTAGCTTATTAGAGACTAACGATTCCCTGACGGGTATCTTTTCCTGTTGGAGACTAAGCATCCCCTGACACCAGCTCTCGGCCAAACCCTAATGCTTCCTCGGCAAGCCCTGATACTTTCATTGGCAAGCCCTGATGCTAGTTTCCGACCAAGTCTCGGCTAAGCTTTAAGCGTACCTAACTCTAGTTTTGAAAGTAAAATAAGAACAAAATCACAAGTACCCCTAAGCGAATCATAATGTGTATTAGACCAAGCCTAAGTCTCAATTCCTCCATCATAATTCTCCAGATATAGTCCCAAAGCTTTTAACTCTTCCAACTCCAAACATGCCGCATTTGACAAGCTCACATCAAACCTCTTAGCCTTGGATCTAGTAATTGGACCTTGAAGCCTTAACTCACCATCAACATTTGATCCATGCACAACTTCTACTCCCGACTCAGGTTCGTTGCAATTTATGCCCACATCATTCCCTCCTTGTGGAAAAAGATTTGTCCTCAAATCTTCTTCATTATCATCACCAACATAGGGAATCAAATCAGAAACATTGAAAGTTGCTGAAACTCCAATATCACTAGGAAGATCAATTTTATATGCATTATCACTGATCTTCTCAAGTACTCTAAATGGTCCTTTGACTTTCTTTTGCAGCTTAGATCTACGTTTCAAGGGAAAATGCTCTTTACATAGGTAGATCCAAACCAAGTCACCTACTTCAAAGATATGGCTCTTCTTTCCTTTCTTTGTATGTTTAATATAAGCCTCATTGGCTCGTTGCAACCGTTCCCGGACCTCTTGGTGCAATTTCTTGACATACTCTGCCTTAGCTCGACCCTCCAAATTAACCGTGTGTTCAATCGGAATTGGCAATAAATCCAATGGAGTTAATGGTGCAAAGCCATAAACGACCTCAAACGGACACAAACGAGACCCAGAATGTACGCTGCGATTATAAGCAAATTCAACATATGCGAGCTTCTTATCCCAATCCTTCAAGGATTTTCCCACAAACGCACGCAATAAAGTTCCCAAAGTTTGGTTGACCACTTCGGTTTGCCCATCTGTCTGCGGATGACTAGCTATGCTAAACAACAGTTTTGTTCCCAGCTTATGCCATAAAGTCTTCCAGAAATAACTGAGGAACTTCACATCTCTGTCACTTACAATGGTTTTTGGTATACCATGTAAACGAACTATTTCTTGGAAGAACAGATCAGCAACATATGAAGCATCATCCGTCTTATGGCAAGGTATGAAATATGCCATCTTTGAAAATCTATCAACAACAACATAGATAGAATCTTTACCTCCCACTGTTCGTGGCAATCCTAGTATAAAGTCCATGCTTAAATCAACCCACAGATGATTTGGAACCGGCAGTGGCATATACGGTCCATGGGATTGTTGATGTGCTTTCGCCTTCACACAAGTCACACATCTCTCAATTACACTATGCACATCTTGATCCATACTCGGCCAATAGAAATGTTCTTTTAATGCTTCCAATGTTTTTCCTTCACCGAAGTGACCAGCAAGATCTCCTCCATGTGCTTCTCTAATTAATAGTTCACGTAATGACGAGCTTGGTATACAAACTCGTTTCCCTTTAAAAAATGAAACCCATCATGCACAAAATACTGTCCATTTGCACCCTTTCCACAATCTTCCAAGACATTAGCGAAGAAAGGGTCATGTGCATATTGCTCCTTAATCAGATCAAATCCTAATAAACGAGAATTGAGCAATGATAGGAGGGTATACCTTCTAGACAGTGCATCTGCCACAACATTCCCTTTACCTTGCTTGTACTTGATCACATATGGGAAAGTTTCTAGAAATTCAACCCACTTGGCTTGTCTACGATTCAACTTGCCCTGCCTTCTAATGTACTTCAAGGATTCATGATCAGTATGAATTACAAATTCCTTGGGCAAGAGATAATGTTGCCATGTCTACAAAGCTCGGATCAGTGAGTAAAATTCTTTCTCATAAGTGGAATAGTTCAGACTCGCCCCACTTAGTTTTTCACTAAAATATGCCACTGGTCTGCCTTCTTGCATCAAGACAGCACCTATGCCTACACCACTAGCATCGCAATCTACTTCAAAAGTACTATTGAAGTTTGGCAATGCCAACACAGGTATTTCACATAGCCTCTGCTTCAGCAATTCAAAACTTTCCTGGGCGGATTTTGTCCACCTGAACTCTCCCCCTTTCTTTAGACACTCAAGCATAGGTGATGCAATCGTGCTAAAGTTCTTCACAAATCTCCAATAGAATGAAGCCAAGCCATGAAAGCTTCTTATATCTCTTACTAATTTTGGTTCTGGCCATTCCTATATTGCTCTTACCTTTTCCTTATCCAACTCTATCCCATTCTTAGATACTACGTATCCTAGGAATATCAATTTATCTTGAGCAAATATACTCTTCTTTAAGTTGTCATATAGTCAATTTTCACTTAACACATTAAACACTTCGCATAGATGTGTTAGGTGTTCATCTATGTTCTTGTTGTAGACTAGGATCATCAAAATATACCACCACAAATTTACCAATGAACCTGCGTAGAACATTGTTCATGAGTCTCATAAAAGTACTTGGTGCATTTGACAACCCGAATGGCATGACCATCCATTCATACAGCCCGTGCTTGATCTTGAATGCAATTTTCCATTCATCCCTTTCTCGCATTCGAATCTGATGGTAACTGCTCTTCAGATCAACTTTCAAGAACACTACAGCACCATGTAGTTTGTCAAGCATGTCGTCAAGTCTAGGAATTGGATAACGATATTTAACTGTTATCTTGTTGATTGCACGACTGTCCACACACATTCTCATGGATCTGTCCTTCTTTGGTACTAGCAAAGCTGGACTGAACACGGACTCATGGATTTGCGAACATATCCTCTCTCGATCAATTCATCAACTTGCCTCTTCAATTCCTTCGCTTCCTCTGGGTTACATCTATAAGCTGCTCTATTTGGTAACGATGCTCCTGGTATCAAGTTAATATGATGCTCAATGCCTCGGATTGGTGGTAGTCCTTTAGGCAATTCTTCGGGAAATAATGCTTTAAACTCATCGAGTAAGCTCTAAAGCCGTGGATCATTAATCAATGAATCCGACTTCAATATTTCACGTACCAGTAATAGTAGAACAGTCCCACCCTCTCGTAAGTTTTCTTCTATCTTGTTTCTATTTATCAGTAAGGACTCTTTTGCTTCCTTTACTTTTGTCACCTTGTTCCCCTTGATTCTTGCCTTACGATCATCCAAAATTTGCTTGGGTGACATAGGCTTTAGTATAATCTTTCTGCCCTCCTTGTGAAAAGCATTAGTGTTATGCTTTCCATCATGCATGACATGGCGATCAAACTGCCAAGGCTTACCCAAAAGCATATAACATGCGTCCATCTGCAGTACAACATCAAACAACACTTCGTCCTTATACACGTCTCCAACTAAATGGAATTAAGACTTGTTTGTCGACATTCACCACATTCTCTTGATTAATCCATTGGAGCTTGTATGGATTTAGGTGCTTCATTGTCTTGAGTTGTAGTTTCTCCACAACCTCACTTGAAACCACGTTTGTGTTACTTCCCCCGTCGATGAGTAAATTGCATACTTTTTTCATCACTGTGCACCGTGTTTGGAATATGGTCTCTAGTTGATCGGCCTCGTCGACTAGTTGGTTGTTAAGTAATCGTCTCAATACTAGAAGCTCTCCATTATCACACTCTAATTCTTGTTCCTCGCCTTCATTATCATACTCTTCATCAGATTCAGAGTCACTAACATGAGTATTTTCCATGGGAAACGCTTCCCTCACTTCTTGTATAGTGAAAGTCTTTTTGTTAGGACAATCCATGGTATAATGGCCTAACCCCTTACACTTGTAACAAGTAATGTTACTCAGGTCCTTCTTTGGTTTATCCTTCTTTACCATATTGTCCACTACTTTCTCTTTGCCTTTGTTCCTAGAATCACTTGATTCAGTTTTTCTATCCTCCGATCTCCAAGAATTTGTGTTTTTGATAGGTTTTGAGTAAGATCTGTTTGCATTCACTTTGCGTTGCCTCTCTACCTTCACAACTAGTTTAACAACATCTTTGAAGAACACATAAAGACTAAGTTCAACCGTATCTGCTATCTCTCTGCGCAATCCTCTTAGAAAACAAGCAATAGTTTGCTCCTCCGGCTCGACCAGTTCACATCGCAGTTTTAAGGATTCAAACTCCTTCACGTAGTCTTCAACACACATGCCTCCTTGTCGAAGTGTTTGTAGATGTAAATATAATTCCTATTTGTAATAATCAGGAACAAACCTCTTCCTCATCAGGTTCTTCATCACACGCCAACTAATAATGGGTTCTTCTCCTTCTCGCCTTCTTTGTGCAACAAGGTTGTCCCACCAAAGACTAGCATATTTTGAAAACTCCAAAGTCGCCAATTTACACTTTCTTTCTTCTGTATGGTTTTGGAATTCAAAGATCTTCTCCACCTTTTGAACCCACTCAAAGAACTCTTTAGGGTCACTACTTCCAGTGAAAGAAGGAACTTTTAGATTTATATTGGAATGTTCTTCACAAACATTAGGTAGGTCGTTACAAACATTATTTTCCAGCTCTTGTTCTGGACCTTTTCTCGAGCATGACAGTCATTATGTCCCAACAATCTGGCCATCATCTCTTCCAATCAATCCAATTGTGTAGTCATCGTCGCATATTGATTTTGTAAACGTTGGATCTTTGCATCTTGTAAAGTTGCTCCACGAGGTAAACCCGTTTCTCCAATATTATCGTGTCCACTTGAATCAGACATGTTTAATTTGACTGAATAATCAAACAGACTTCCGATATAATTTCTTGATTGTAGTCTGAACACAACACTCCAGAATATACTTTACGTAAGAAACCAAAAAAACAAGAATGAATCACACATTCTTGATTTTCTCACTCCCACGCCAAATAGCTCTGATACCAATATGATGTAGGGTGTTTATGCCTACAGCCTCGGATAAACTAAATCAACTTGTTGATGTACGCACAAGAAGTCAATTTAGGGTTCTTGAACGAATCACACGCTCAAGGCTATTCGAATCACACAAATAGGGTCTTGTTTATATCACACAAACAATAAGAAATTACAAAATACTTCTGAATTTTATTAATCAAAATCTGGATCCTTTTAACGTACAATATAAGCAGCTATTTATAAGCTGCGATTACAACCCTAATCCTAATTGGGAAGAATAATACATTGGAAAGAAATCTAATCCAACAAGGAAAAATAACAAACCTATTTAAACTAGGAAACAAATACCAAAACAAATACAGAAAGTAAATAAATACATGAAAATATTAATCATAGCTGTCAGTGGATAAAAATATCTATTGGAGACTATTTAACCCCTAGTGAGCAAATAAGCCTATCAGAGACTACACATCCTCTGATGAATCAAGTTAGCCTATCAGAGACTAACGATTCCCTAACGGCTATCTTTGCTTGTCGAAGACTAAGCATCCCCTGACGCGCTTAATAGCATCCCTTGACACCAGCTCTCAGCCAAACCTAGATGCTTCCTCGGCAAGCCCTGATACTTTCATCAGCAAGCCCTGATGCCAGTTTCTGACCAAGTCTTGGCTAAGCTTTAAGCGTACCTGACTCTAGTTTTGAAAGTAAAATAAGAACAGAATCACAAGTACTCCTATGTGAATCATAATGTGTATTAGACCGAGCCCAAGTCTCGATTCCTCCATCATAATTCTCCAGACATAGTCCCAAAGCTTTTAACTCTTCCAACTTCAAACATGTCGCATTTGACAAGCTCACATCAAACCTTTTATCCTTGGATCTCGTAATTGGACCTCGAAGCCTTAACTCACCATCAACATTTGATCCATGCACAACTTCTACTCCCGACTCAGGTTCGTTGCAATTTATGCCCACATCAAAGGTCCCCGAATGACAACGAGGGATTTGACTCTTTACTTGAAAGAATCTTGAATCGTTTATCTGCCCTCTCTTCATCAAATAGTGTGGCACCCCCAGAAAATTCCCCGAGCTGGGCCTCAAGCATTGTCAGCAATATTGGTGACAGTCCCCGAGATCTCTAGGCTGGAACCCCGGGCCACGCCAGAAAACTATAACACAACATCACTTAACGGCAATGACAAACAACACAGCCAAGCATTTACCACACTCATGCGAGAAATATATTCTCAAATACATCATTATAAATATTAAGGTCCACATCATCTTACACAACCTCAAAGCTTGGAAATAAACAAGCTGTAGCAGAAACAAAACTTTAGATGGCTCATACGGCCTTACAACTTAAACATTCTTAAGCCATGCTCTCTTTCCCTTTATTAGGCGACTCAACTTTCATGACATAACTTGAAAAACATTTCATGAAATTCCACATGAGAGTTTACGCTCAGCAAGTATATATTCATAAGTAAGAGAAATAGATAATTCAAAAGGTTTTATACTCTTCGAGGTTGGGCGAAGCAATGCCAACACCTCATGATAATCAATAAACATATATCATCTAGGGTGCTCGAGTGATATCAAGGGTTAACCCTCTTTCAATAAATCATGATTCGCCCTCTCTTCATCAGTTAATGCATCATCTGACCAGACTAATCATTATCTGACTTCCTTAAACAATCAAATTTCATCCCAGCTAGTCAGCCTGATCATTTGATTCATCATTTGACATACGTAGTCACTTGCAGAAAGCGTATGGTTTGCGAAAAGTCTGATTACCGATGCCTTGCCTCGGTCTATCATTCTCTATCATCATTGGCCAGAATACCAGGCGAAAGCATTCAACAGCCCTTTAACTTCCCATATGGAGTATATCTTCTTGAAAACATTTTCTCATTTTAAATTGGCATCCTCTACAATTAAAAACAGCGACTACCAAACACATTGACGTGCTCAACAATTAAAAGTAGACAGCCGATGATTTTTCTATATACCCATACGAAAGCTGCTCAGGTGTGCATATAAGTTCACGACTCCAACACCCTTGCATCCTCATCATTGTCTTTTGGTGTGCTAGCGACTTTAAACAGCTAGCAATCACCCAATAACATATAGCTCAATCAATAACATCTTTTCACGTACATCGGATCAATGATCGTACATTACTTAATCATGAATAAAATCATCATCATGTGTAAGCTTTAACATCATTCATTTACGTAAATCAAAATAGTGATTCTACGTAATCAGTAAGAAAGAAAGTGGAATAAGTATATACTTGCCTTGGTCCTTAGCTAGATTCACTATACTGGTTGAAAAAGGGTTCTGTAAAACATCATTGTTGGTATAACATGAGCAATCCATACTTAGAAGATGACATTCAGATTAGAAAATGGTTATCAGGGCATAAGGTTGCCCAACAGGGAAAATTCCACTCATCAGAGACTAACAAATATCTTATCAGAGACTAATAATGTCGCCTTAACCCATCGGAGACTAAGGGTCACATCATCAGAGACTATTTACTCATAAGAGACTGGTGACGTTATCTTAACTCATCGGAGACTAAGGTTGATGTCATCATCAGAGACTAATTAACTCATAAGAGACTAATGACATCATCTTAACTCATCGGAGACTAAGGCTGACGTCATCATCAGAGACTAGTTAACTCACAAGAGACTGATGACGTCATCTTAACTCATTGGAGACTAAGGCTGACGTCATCATCAAAGACTAATTAGCTCATAAGAGACTGATGATGTCATCTTAATTCATCGAAGACTAAGGGTGACGTCATCGGAGACTAATTTTAAATCTCCTACATCAGAGACTAACATTTGCTCGTCGGAGACTAACATTAACTCATCAGAGACTAACCCCAACAGAGACTAATATTTACTCATTAGAGACTAACATTAACTCATCAGAGACTAATGTTATCTCGTCAAAGACTAACTTTAGAGCTTGTCTCCGATTCGATGAAAGGCCTTACATGAACAAACTCAACCTAGGATGCCTCATGAACATAAATATGCAACATAACGTAGCCTTTCTTTTAAAGCTTTGTTCTTCCTTGAAAATCTAGTATGCACAGCTAATATTTTCATAAAAAACAAAAAGCAGAGGAGAATATAAGATTCTTACCTCTTGGGTTAACGAAAGAAATCAAAGCCTGTTTGAAAATAATTGTCCAAAAGAAAGAACTTGAAATTATACAGAGATTGTACGTTTAAAGAAGAACTTTGGAAGAGAAAATCTTTAAAAAGGAGACTGAAATGTTCCTCCGAATGAGGTATTTATAGTAGGCTGAGATTAAGCCTTGAAATAAAGTGATTGGTTAATCTAGACGGTAAAACGGCTGCTCATCATGATTCTTAGGAACTAAGCATGTAATAAGCCTGCTGTCCTTCATGCACATACGTTTAATCCACTGATGACACACAAGCAGCTTATTAACCAAATTAACATACGTACACAATGATGTCATCATTCTTACATATGACATTATGTTCAGCAAGAGATTTACTGATCTGAACACTTGACTCCTTCAAGCAACATCAACATAAATTGCTTGATCTTATAATCCAACATCCAAACAAACATAATCCTTTAATGGATCCAAAAATATTTAGACATTCAAAAACATCATATAATAACTATATATATATTAATAAGAAAATAAAATAAAAAAATGAGTGAATAAATTATTTATAGATAAACAAATTTTCCAGGTCGTCACAAATAGTGTGTCACCTGGCCGGCTTGACCATTATCTAACTTCATCTCTTCATCATACGACATACGTAGTCAAAGCAAAAACTTTAGTCTGCGACGGTTCGGTTACCGATGCCTCAGTTTCCGTTCCCTGTTATCCTTAGACCTAGGGTGCCAGGTAGACCAACCCGTTAGCCTTTAGTCACCCACACGGATATACTTTACAAGTATGAGGTAAGAAGAAATTTAGTTCTGTTATATCCATATATGATTTACCTTGGCGCGTTAGTGGATTTGAATAACTAACATTCGCCCAAAAATAAAAAAAGGCTTGATTCCAGTACAACATTTTCACACACATCGGTTCAAAAGATCGTACGTTACTTAACTTTGAAGAGATTTAATCATGAGTTGACATAAATTATCTTGGATACATTATGCATATCGAAAGAATGATCATGTGCATTTATTGAAAGAAAGTAGAGTGAGTATATACTTGGCTTGGTCCTTAGCTAAAAATATCAAAATCAAATCACTTGTGAGTGGTGGAGAGGAACTCGAAGGGGGAAAACGGGCTCTGTAAAATATGCATATAACATGAGAAATCTATATTTTTGATAAAAAAATATATGATAAAAGATGCACATGTGATGTACGTGAACTTTTAAACGTCTAAGTTGACCTTCCGAACCTTTAAGGTTTAATAAATAATTAACAACATCATAAAATAATTTAAGAAAATAATATTTTATACTTTCAAGGCAAACTGCGCATCAGTTGATAAACATTGGAGTGGGAAAAGTGATCATCAGGAGTTTCAGTCTTATTCATTAGGGGATGACTGCTAGTCAGGGGATGACTGCCCGATAGGGGACAGTCTTCGGCTGTCAGGGGATGATCCTCGACCATCAGGGGATGATCCTAATCATCGCCAAACTCTTCAGAGAAAATTTGTTCAGCACCAAACTCGACAAGTCAGCGCCAAACTCTGTTGGCTAACGCCAAACTCTTCGAGAAACATTTACTCATCGGAGACTAAGAAATATTCTCATCAGGGACTAAGCTTAGCCTGTTGGAGAATAAGGCTGACGTCATCAGAGACTAACATATCTCATGAGAGACTAATGTTATCTCGTCAGAGACTAACGTATCTCATCAAAGACTAACATTAACTCATCAGAGATTAATGTTATCTCGTCAGAGACTAACGTATCTCATCAGAGACTAACATCTACGCTGTTGGAGACTAACTTGGAATATCTCAGGGACTATTTTATAGGGCCAGAGACTAACTTGGAATCCCCCAGGGACTATTTTATAGGGTCAGAGACTAACTCCAACCCGTCGAAGACTAAGTTTAGAACTTGTCTCAGGTAAAGTGGTGTCTTCCTCACTCCTCCATGGGTGGTGTTCCCACCAGATGACCAAGACCACGACTAGGGAAACTCTCAACATCTCATCTGCAATAAGTGACATTCTTATCGTCTACCACAGCTCATAGATGCTACTAAACCTTAAGGACTCAAGTTAAAGAAAACTCAAGCATGGTGTTTTCATTACTGATAAAAAGAAAATGTTTGGTAGTTAAAAGTTGCTTACTAGGTGGTCGTCAACAAATCTTACTCTCCTCATGGGTAGCTTTTGAAATAAAAGGCATTAATACTATATTTTAAAAGCATGCACTAAGTCATACTTTTGAAAGTAAACGAACCTAGTATGCTCACAAACATGGCATGCATAACAGAACAAAAGTGCAGGAATAGAACAGAGCTTTAGTATAGTGTTCATACCTTTTTGGCTGCAAAGAAGAAGTTAAAAACCTGGTTTGTTTCCTGAGAAGATAGTTGTTCTTTGAGTGTGAACATGTGTTTTGAGGGTGGTGTGCTGTATAGAAATTTATGAAAGTGGGGCTAGGGTTGTAACCAAAAGATATATATATATATATATATCTCAGTTGTTGAACAATGAGAGCGGTTGGATTGTTTGGAAATAGATTTCAGTTGTTGGCTGTGAAAGGAAATAACAAGCTTTAGAAGGAAGTGATTGGAGAGAAAGGATGGATGCAACGGTTGCTAAAGTCAGTCAATCATCAATCACAGCCAACAATCCAGTGTCCTGTTGGAGTAGATTAGCTGGTTTGACGGTCACGTGCTCTCAATCTTGACATAGTGCAATTAATGCTCTTGTCTCAATGTCGTCTTTGGTTCAAAACGGGTTCTGTACCCGTGTGAGCCTTCCCCACGTGAGAAAAATATATACTTACTCTATATAAGTGCTTGAATAGAAATAAGGAGAAATATGATAATAATAAAATAATCATTGAGTTAAAAAAAATTATATTTAAAAACTTTTGGACATCACATTGCTATAAGATTTTCTTTAAAATATGAATTTATTATTCACACCCAAAAATAATAACAAATAAAAAATAGGAAAAGAAAATAATTTAAACCTTCATCCATGAAATTAATCATAAAATGAAATAAATCATACAACGAAATTCATCTTAGTTTTTGGGTTCTCACAATAGCAATGTCAGTATGTCTTTGCTAAATAAGTTTAGCAGAGACTAAGCAAAGTAGGGATAAAAGAAATGAGCAATGTAAAAGATAAGCAGCAAAGAAAAGTAAGCAAGAGAATTTTTATAATGGTTCGGTCAAGGCCTACTCCACTTTTCTTCTCTTTACTTGAGAAGGCACTCACTAAAATGTTCACACAAAACAATAAACAGCAGGACACTTAGTCCAGAATTACAGTAGGTCACTTAGACCAGGTAGTCACACAGACTAATAGCAGATGTTGTTTCTTGCTTGCTATCTCTAAGCAGTAAGCTCAGCAGAGTAGATAGCACTTGTTCAAACTCGTTGTTGTGTCTTATTGAGTTCTTTTAGTGTCAGAATGTTAGAGCAATTCTTAGTTGTTCAGTCTTCATAAATGAAATTTATGACTCCTATTTATACTACTCAAAAATTTATCCGTTGAAAATTTTGAAATAGATCCGTTGAGAGTTGTACTGCTTTAACAATGACTTGTACTTTTCTAGTTGTTCTTTGCTTAGTTCAAAAAGATAGCCGTTATTTTGTCTTCTAGTGTTTTTTGAAAAAGTTCTCTAGGAGTTGACTAAGTAGGACAAAAGATAGTCTTTTTATGACACTCTTGCTTAGATCAAGGTAAGGTATCTTGCTATATCATTCCTTGCTTATTTCCATTCTAAGCAGAACTGTCCTTGAACTTTTCTCTATATCTTCAGCATCCTTCTTGATCGATGAGCAGAGTCTTCACTTGTGATCAAATCCTTGCTTAACTAGCAAAATATATCCACCTAACAAGTTGGATAATTTTTTTCTAAGTCCTTTTACATCATAAGCAAGGACTATATTACATCATCAATTCTTATATTAAGTAAATGTAATTCTTTAAGCAGAGTAATATAAGCAAGGGTGAATCAACAATCTCCCCCAAATTGATGATGTCAAAATGAGTTATTTTTATCACCACAGCAAGCAACAAAAATTCATTTCATTTCATTAAAAAGATATGAAGTACATCAGTAAATGTAAATGAAACAAAATGAAATACAATGAAGAAGTTTAAGAAATTATCAAAACTATTCTTGCTTCCCTTCACTGTTGGTAGATCCTTCTGATCCTTGTTGTTCTTCTTCTCCAAAGCTCACCAGCTCTAGTCTCCTCCTTTCTTCAACCTCTTCCCTTTCTCTTTTTAGAGCCTCCTTTTCTTGCTTCCTCCTCTCCATCTTTTCCTTCCTACAGTTATACTCCCTTTCATTTTGTTGGTCTCTAAGTCTTTTCATCTCCAACTCATACTGCTTGATTTTAGATTCAGACTCTTTGATGCTTGCAAGTAGTTTGAGACTTTTAGGAGACCCTGACTTCTTTGTCATCACATCTACTTCTTCAAGGCCCTTTTGCAGTCTCATATAAGGAGAAGGATTAAGAATTTGTTCCGCAAACTTAGGAATATGTTTGGGAACTCTTCTTCTAGCCACAACAGTAGGAGTCGCAGCAGGAGTAGGGATAGGAACAGGAGTCAAGGCTATTTGATCTTGTTGTTGCTGTACTACATTATGATCTCTCTCCCCCTTTTTGATATCATCAGTCATTAAAGGGAGAAAGTCAATTAGCTTGGTGAGAGTCAGCAAGATCTAATCTTGCTTATGCTCCATCTTGTTGATCTGGTCTTCAAGATCAGAGGCAGTAAGAGGTGCCTTGGAGCTCTGAGCAGATTCAACAGGCTGAGAGTTAAGACAAGCTAAGACCTTATCCATTTTGGAGTCCATGTTTTCCCAATGAGATGCCGAGAACTTGTAGAAGGGGGGGGGGGGGGGGGGGGGGTTGAATACAAGTTCTTCAAAATCTTTTCAAATTACTTGTTCTTTAAGAAATTAACTTTTCTTGCAGAATATAAAGAACACGAATCAATTTATAAACAATTGCTTTATTGATTTACAATTGAATACAAATCCTAACAATTACAATAATGTATTCGTCAGCTTCTTTTCTATTCTGTATAGGAAAAGATACAAAACTATGAAAAACCTATACAGCTTCAAAGTTACAATTCTCTGTAAACCTAATTACAGCTTCTCTAACAACTGAATTACTATTGACTCAGTTCCTATTCTGAATAAAATTCAGCTTCCTTATTCGAATCAAATACAATCTTTGCTTTTTGATAGGAACAGATTTCTGGTTAGTTTCCTTACCAGCTACGTCTTCGATAATATCTTGCTTTACGTGGAAGACATTCCTTTTTAATTCGAACTCTGTATCTTTTAGGAAATAAATCACAATTAGTCCCTGATGCTTCAACTCTAGTCTCTGATAACGTCATCATTAGTCTCCGGTGCATTTAGTCCCTAATGACGTCAGCTTATGTAGTCTCCGATAGAATTATTTAGTCTCTGACGCGTTAAGGCTTAGTCACTGATGGCTCCAGCTTAGTCTCTGATGCTTTTAACTTTAGTCTCTGACTTCTTTAGACTTAATCTCTGATGACTTAAGTCTTAGTCTCCGATAGGCAAAACTAGTCTCCGACAGATAAAATCTTTTTAGTCCCTGACCAATTCTCCTAGTCTCTGATAAGCCTTTTTTTCAAACTCTAACGGATCAAATACACATCTTGACTTTCTGAAGCTTTGATACACCATTCCAGCAGTTACTTACAAATAAGAAATATTTATATCTCTTTACAAAGAATGAATGAATTACAAACAAAGAGATAACTGTTAGCTACAAAACTTCAGTGTTACTAATTAACACTTTCTATACATTTGTATTCTAAGTAATCTAAAGACAATCATCATCAAATGTTCTAAAACCTAACAATCTCCCCCTAATTATGAATATCAGAATGATAAGCATAATTTCAAGGTTTATGATGATGTCAAAACTCAACATTACAATTACTTAGAAAAAGAATAAAGAATTGCTAACTACAAATGTATTCTGAACTAAGATCTTTGATCTGTTGTTCAACTTCCACCAAGACTCAGGTTTAAATCCTATAAGTCTGGCTTCAAAAATAAAAAATTATATCTTATATTTAACAAACAACTCCAACACAACAAGTTTACCTCATTTTTTCTTTAACAACTCCAGCCTTTCTTTTCTGTTTTTCCTTAGCAACTTCAGTCTGTCTATCAACAGCTTTTTCAGCACCAACTCAATTTCTTCTGTAGCATCCTTGAGAAAACTGATAAATCCTTCAATATGTCACTCACTGACACTATTAATATCTTTGTTGTAATCAAAGAAAACTTTCTCCCCATGAAAAGTCTCATACCATAATCCTAGAGGTTTAGGATTAGCTTCCGGCACAGTATCCATCTTATGCTTCACCTTTATCACCTTTTGAATCTAGCTTCGAAGTTTCATGTTGAGATCAGAAGTCTCAAGCACAACAGTCAGCAACCACTCCAGATCTTCTTTCTTTTGTCCCTCCAAGGCTGGCTTTTCAAACTTTAGAGATTCTCCATCTTTCAAGAAAACATGGAGAATTTCTTTGTTATTTATACCCTTTACCAGATTTATCTTCTCTGTGGTCTTCTTAAGGGCCTTGATGATTTCTTCTGTACTTGTCATTTCAACCTTGTAAGACTTCTTTGATGAAACTGTTTGTGGCTTTGTTGGTCCACTCACAGCCACCAAAGCAGTCTCGGTTGACCTTGGAGGATCTTGAGAGGTAGGCTTCTTGATAGTTACCCTGGTTACTGGTTTCTTTGCAGATTCCTGAACCAAGGGTTTCCTCCTTGATTTCTTTTCATCCTCTTCCATCTCTTTATTCTTCTTTTTGGTTATGGCTGCTTTCTGTGCACTTGATCTCCTTGTAAAGACTTTCTTCTTCTTTGCCTCCTCCTCCTCCCTTGCTGCTGCCATATCCTCCTCCTCTTGAAGTTTTTGAGCTAATAGTGCATCAGATTCTATCAGCTTTTGTTCTTGAGGATAAACTAACTCCACTTTCCTATCCACTATCAGTTCAACTGGAGTGGGAAAGTGAGCAGTCTTCATAGCATCCCCCAGTAGTTTGGGCTATCCTGGTTGAGTAGTAGTTTTCTTCTTTGAATCTTCAACGATGACACCTTTGCCTTTGTCTTTTATTGTTGGGGCTTGTGCAGTGGAAGAAGGAGAAGCTTTTGTTGCTACTTTTGCTGTTGTTGTTGTTGTTGTTGTTGTTGTTGTTGTTGTTGTTGTTGTTGCTATTGTTGTTGTTATTGGTGTTGGAAGTTGTGTTGTAGCTGCTGCAAGATCAGCATGTTTCTTTAAGATCCTGTCCATCATTGCTTGCAATTCTGCATCAAGGACAAGACCAGACTTTTGCTTTTGTACAAGAACATTGGATGGACCACTCTCCCCCTTTTTGACATCAGCATCTTTGGGTTGAGAGGAGGTGGCCAAATTTGGAATTGCCTGCATCAGTAGCTGCTCCATTCTGTCTTGCTTTTGGATCAGGAGTTGGATATTAGCTTCTAAGGCTTGAAGTCGACTATCAGTCTTGGACTTATCTTTGACTAAAGAATCAATTGCAGTGACAGTCCTCCTTGACAAGTGTCCTTCATAGCACCTTCTAATCTTGTCTGTCTCCAACTCCATCCTTTCCTTTATTTGCTGCACTGAACCATTTATGCCAGTAACCAAGAAGTGGTGAAACTTTGTATGTTTCTTGTCCACCTTGGTTACCTCTTCAAGTAAATCTTTAATGGATGGTGCAGCTGCAGTGGACCCGATGTTGGTCACATAATCCTGCCTCAATTGGGCGGCTGCTTCCTCCAGAGTGTTGGCATAAGAGGCATCAAGTCATTCATTAACATTATGCTCTCGAGCTTTTTCAGGCATAGGTTCATCTGCTAGTCTTGTCTTCAATGCAGAAATATGATCTTGTCTCTGTTGTAGACCATAAAGAATTTCAAAACCTGCATTTGACATCACGGAGATAATATGTAATGTTGCATCCCCTGTGCTTGGACTTTTCTCTGATTCTTCTGTTTGGATATTGATGGAGAGAGCAGAAGAAACCAGAGCTTCTTGTGAGCTTGCACCAATATTATGTCTGAGCCTTGCTTTCTATAAAATTAGGTTTTATCTATGATACCTCTAACAAATTTATTTTCAAGCAAAAATTGAGATAGAGTATCATACCAGGCTCTTGGTGCTTGTTTTAAGCCATAAAGTGCTTTGTCTAACCTTTAGACATGATTTGGAAATTTGGAGTCCACAAAACCTGGGGGTTGGCAGACAT
>CM025787.1:9487511-9557147 GCA_014636745.2 Centella asiatica | reverse complement strand
GGGGGGGGAGGTTGAATACAAGTTCTTTAAAATCTTTTCAAATTACTTGTTCTTTAAGAAATTAACTTTTCTTACGGAATATAAAGAACAAGAACACGAATCAATTTATAAACAATTGCTTTATTGATTTACAATTGAATACAAATCCTAACAATTACAATAATGTAATCGTCAGCTTCTTTTCTATTTTGTATAGGAAAAGATACAAAACTATGAAAAACCTATACAGCTTCAAAGTTACAATTCTCTGTAAACCTAATTACAGCTTCTCTAACAACTGAATTACTATTGACTCAGTTCCTATGCTGAACAAAATTCAACTTCCTTATTCGAATCAAATACAATCTTTCCTTTTTGATAGGAACAGATTTCTGGTTAGTTTCCTTACCAGCTACGTCTTCAATAATATCTTGCTTTACGTGGAAGACATTCCTTTTTAATTCGAACTCTGTATCTTTCAGGAAATAAATCACGATTAGTCCCTGATGCTTCAACTCTAGTTTCTGATAACATCATCATTAGTCTCCGGTGCATTTAGTCCCTGATGACATCAGCTTGTGTAGTCTCCGATAGAATTATTTAGTCTCTGACGCGTTAAGGCTTAGTCTTTGATGACTCCAGCTTAGTCTCTGATGCTTTTAACTTTAGTCTCCGATGACGTAAGCTTTAGTCTCTAACTTCTTTAAACTTAATCTCTGATGACTTAAGTCTTAGTCTCCGATAGGCAAAACTAGTCTCCGACAGATTAAATCTTTTTAGTCCCTGACCAATTCTCCTAGTCTCCGATAAGCCTTTTTTTCAAACTCTAACGGATCAAATACACATCTTGACTTTCTGAAGCTTTGATACACCATTCCAACAGTTACTTACAAATAAGAAATATTTATATCTTTTTACAAAGAATGAATGAATTACAAACAAAGAGATAACTGCTAGCTACAAAACTTCAGTGTTACTAATTAACACTTTCTATACATTTGTCTTCTAAGTAATCTAAAGACAATCATCATCAAATGTTCTAAAACCTAATAGTTCAACAAGCCTTTTCTTTGTGGACTTGGAGGTGTTGGACCGAGCTGATTTAGTAGGCTTGGAGGCAGCAGAAAGAGACTTGGGAGGATATGAGTCTTCAAGCCGGACAGGAACAGCAGAGGTGGAGCGGATGTAGACTTGATGGCGTACACATGAGAAGTCTTCATTGGAGGGATCAGTAGGAGGAATGTAGTGTTCAGCAGCAGGGATATTTACAATAGGGATTGGAGGAAACTTGTGTTGGCGCAGGTCAATGCGAAATCTTCTGGCGAAACTTGCTGCTGTGTAATCAGAGTAGGGAGTTGAAATGATCATGTTCCAAGCAGCTCGCCATGGATTTTCAATCAGCACAAGAAAATTTGGCACCCTTCTGAAGGAGTCTGATATGGTGCGCATCCCCATTCCACACCAATAAACATGAAGCATAGGTAGGAAGAGTAGGAAGTCAGCAGGGAGCATGTAAGAAAAGAAATCATCATTCAAACCAAGACACAACCGTCTGCTCCTTGTTGGTGCTTCAGAAGGAATGATTTCTTCTTGGAATTCTCTCCTCTGAATGGCCGACATTCCATATATGCTTCTCATGTTATCAGCATGAATATCCTTTGCTCTTTCATTAAAAGAGAAATGCATAAGTTCTAATTCCAATTGCTCGAGGAAATGTTCATAGAGAACAATTTCCTTTTTTGCCCTGATATAGTAAGAGGTATGTCTGACTGGGGCATCAAAACCTAATTCCTTGAGTCATTTCAGCAGGACACATTGGAAGTGCCTTACTGTAAAATCAAAATCGTACTCAAGGAGGCAGTAGTCATGCTGAAGTTCAGGGTTGTTATCTTCGGTGAGATCCCTCTTGACCATTCTGATAACATCAATAGCGGCCTTAGTTATTCTTTCTTCAGCAGATTCTTCAGGCATTGTCTGCTCTCTTAACAACAGGCTCTTCATCAGCAGGAACGATGTTGATCTCTTCTTCTTCAGTAGGCTCCCCCTCAGTAGGTACCTTTGCTGGTGAGAGATGGTTGGGTCCTTCTTGAATTTTTTCAGTAAGGTATGCCTTAGGATCCAAGCTAGCTTGCTCAGCATCTTCAATAAACAAGGCTCTAATTAGTTCCTCAGATCTTTGTTCCATTTTTCTTTTGGTAGGAACTTCATCAAAGCTATCAGAGTCGCTGCTACTGGACTCTGTCTTCTTTACTTTGCCTTTCCCCTTCATAGCAATGTGTTTTCTTTTTGGTTGTAGCTCTCTAATAGCAAAGGGAGGCAACACTAGGCGTCTGGCACTAGGGGGTTTGATAAGAGCAGGAGTCTCTGCTGATTGGTCCTTGTAGGAGTCTTCCTCTATGATTGGTTCAGGTTTGACCATATCAGTAAGATGTAAGTTAGTATACTGCAACTCTCCAGTGATTTCAACATCAGTTGCATCATCCTTAGCCATTGGACCTGTGACACTATCTAGTGTGTCAGCAAGCTCCAGAAATTCGGTGATGCTAACTAGTTCAGTGGCTGTGGCAGCATCACTTGTTGCTAGTAGTTCATCAGTAGGGGTAGGTTGATCAGCAGCAATGATCTCCCCAGTGACAGCATCAATTTCCTTGAAGAGTTCGACAGATGAACTCTTCCGAGTATTAGTAAGAACCATTGATGTGGAGGCAGCAGGATGGTACTCGTCTATTTCTCTGAATAGCTCATCCTCTGCTAATACAATGGTGATCGGAACAACAAAGGGTATACCTTGCTGTTCTGGTTCCTGGTCATCGTTAGTGGGAGGTTCAACATCCGAACCTCCTTCAGCAATTGCTTGAGCAGTAACATCTTTATCGTACAACTCCATATAGAAATCGTACACTTCTCTCTCCTCGGAATTGAGGGTGGAAGGGTCAAACTCAGGATCAGCAGCAACTACCTTAGTTTTCTTCTTTGGTCGTTGTATTTGAGCAGCAACTCTTCTTTTTCTGCTAGGTTGGTCAGCAAGAACTGTGGCAGCAGCAGACGTTCGTTCAACAGGTACATTTGCATATTTTGCTGCTTTCTTGGTCCTCATCTCTACTGTAGCCCTTGCTAGTGCAGCAGGATTTCTTTCATAATTTTTTAAAATGGAGGGGGTGATGATTTTGCTCTTAGGTAGCTTCTTCAATTTGCTCCCTGCTGGGAACTTGTTTCCAAGAATACCCTTGAGCAACAGGGATAGTGTTCATCCATGTCGAATCTTGCTTTTCTTCTTGCTGAAGAAGAACTCCTTGAGCAGATCAAAGAAAAACTGGGCCCATTTGATCTCCTGCTCAGATTTCAGTAGGGATTCTAGTAAGATGACCCTTGTTGATGCCTCTTCTTGAGAGATAAACTTGCACAACAAGGTCTTGTGTAGGTTGTCCACGAGAAATTCCCATTTCTTTAAGAAATCCTTCCTTTTCTTGGCATTATGGGTTTTGACATACCCAAGATCTGATAGCACAGTAGGGACTATGGTGGATGGGGGCAGCAGACCTTGACTTGTTATCTACAGAGTATCCCTAATGGTTGCTACTATAATGGAAACTTGTTGTCCATCTACTCGATTGGCCTCTGATGCTGTTGTCTCTTACTTGTGCAGTCTGACAGAATTCCCTTAGAATTTCTTCATATGTTGGGCAATCAGCAGAGATTACTTATCTGATGCCACTGTTCCTCAACAGCCTTACAACATCAAGTATCTCAGCATCCTGCTGATCAACAGCAAAGGAGTCTAAATCAATAATAGATTCAGACTCAATTTTATCAAGTCAGTTTGACATCTTGCTGTGTTTGGTCGGAAAAAGTGGTGGTTTAAGGGTTAAAGAACGGTGGTTTTCGGCATAAGTTTTAGAGAGAAAAAGTGAGTTTTAGAGAAAGATCAGAGCGATTTGAAGGTGAAAACAAATGAGAAGGGTTAAAAGGTTTATATAGGGGGTGAAAAGAAGTTGAAAAGGTTTAGAGCAGTTACTGGGATGAGTAGTGGAAGAGTTAGTGGGAGAAAAATTCGTGGGTAGTGGTGAGAATTTATTACCGAAAAGACAGCAGCTGTAAATAGGTAATGGGGCATAGTGGCATTAAATGCAGAGAGAGAAAATAAACGGCTATTGTAATGATGAGGTATTTTTATGGTGGTAAAAATGGAAGTGACCAAAGGAAAAATTGACAAGTCATAAGGTGACAGTAGGATGATTGTAAGTCTTTGTTGGTGAAAAGTATTGATGGAGTTTTCAGCAAAATATATCCTGCTTATGTAGACAGCAGGATCCGCTGTCCTTTCTGATCTCTGTTGCCACTGAGGGTCAGATGAGTAGGGAGATTTAACTTGTACGCAGCAAGAACATCCTTTGCTTATGGTATAAGTAAGGTCTTTAACTTAGTTTCTAAAACAGTACTTTTGTCGAGGAGGCTCCCCTTTTTGTGAAATTTGCAGCAGGGTTGATGTTGATTAAGACATCAGCATTGATGAATGTTGCTCAATGTCAGCAAGAACCTTTATCAACAACATCTTTGAGGTTTCAGTAGGATAGAGTGAACTGACACAGCAGGATTAAAAGGACTGCTTAGCTATCAGCATGATCTTTTTCTTCACCTAAGCAAGAAATTTATTATATTGCTAAGAACATAAGTCCTTGCTTAAGCAAACAAGATGTTAGTACAGCAGAATCTTACTCTAAGTTAAGCATGTCTAATTCACTTATTAATTTGTTGAAACGATTTTCATCCAAGAGTTTTGTATAAACGTCTACTAATTAATTTTCAGTAAGAATATAGTTTATCTTTGTAGTACCTTGTTGTACATGATCTCTAATGAAATGATGCCTTATATCTATATGTTTAGTTCTAGAGTGTAAAACAAGATTATAAGCAATGGCTACAGCACTAGTATTATCATAGAATATAGGGATAGACTTGAAATCAAACCTATAAAAAGCAAGTTGATTCTTTATCCACAGAATTTGTGCAACACTGTTTCCTGCTGATATGTACTCAGCTTCAGCAGTGGATGTTGATTCAGAGTTTTGCTTCTTGCTGAACCATGAGACAAGTCTTCCTCCTAGAAATTGACATGTACCACTAGTGCTTTTTTGATCAATTTTATACCCAGCAAAGTCAGCATCCGAGTATCCAGCAAGGTTGAAGTTAGAATATTTTGGATACCATATTCTTAAGTTAGGAGTTCCTCTGATATATCTGAATATTCTCTTAACAGAAGCTAAATGTGATTCCTTGGGGTTAAATTGAAAACGCGCACAAATACATGTAGCAAACATAATGTCAGGTCTGCTTACAGTTAAGTAAAGCAAGGATCCAATCATACCTCGATAGCTTGTTATATCTATTGATTTACCTTGCTCATCTTTGTCTAACTTTGTTGTTGATGACATGGGAGTTTTCATAGGACTTGCTGTCTCAAATCTGAATTTCTTAAGCAGGTCTTTGGTATACTTGGATTGATTTATGAAAATTTCATCACTGTTTTGCTTAATTTGAAGTCCAAGAAAGAAATTCAACTCTCCCATCATGCTCATCTCAAATTTACTCTGTATAAGCTTAGCAAATCTTGCACAAAGTTTTTCATCAACAGAACCAAATATTATATCATCTACATAAATTTGTACAAGCATTGTTTTATCTTTATGCCTCTTAATAAATAAAGTGGTGTCAACTTTACCTCTACTAAACCCTTCATTAACTAAAAAGGAAGATAAAGTGTCTTACCATGCCCATGGTGCTTGCTTAAGACCATATAGAGCTTTGTCAAGCTTATAAACATGATTTGGATGAGAATAATTAGCAACACTTGGAGGTTGCTCAACGTAGACTTCCTCTTGAAGTTGTCCATTCAGAAATGCACTCTTGACATCCATTTGAAACACCTTGAAGTCTTGAAAAGCAGCATAAGCAAGAAAGACTCTTATGGCTTCGAGCCTTGCTACTGGAGCAAAGGTTTCATCGTAGTCAATCCCTTCCTCCTCTGAGTAGCCCTTAGCCACAAGTCTTGCTATGTTCCTTGTGATGATTCCATCTTCATCCATCTTGTTTCAGAATACCCATTTGGTGCCTATCACTGTATGATTTATTGGCCTGGGAACTAAATTCCAAACTTTGTTCCTGCTAAATTGGTTTAGCTCTTCTTGCATAACAAGGATCCAATCAGCATTAGCAAAAGCATCCTCAATTTTCTTTGGTTCCATTTGAGATAGGAAACTTAAAAAACTATTTTCGTTTTGAGCAGGTCTTCTAGTCTTTACTGAACTTGTGCGATTGCCAATTATCAAATCTTCTGAGTGAGATTTGGTCCACTTCATTCTTCTTGGCAGATCTGTTCGAATGTCTTACTACTTCAGTTCCTCCAAGTTAGGTTCATCATCTTTTACTATAGTAGGGGTGCTTTCTATTGGAATACTGCCTTCTGAAGGTTCCTCAGCAGGATCTTCCTTAGTTTCTATAGTCTGTTGACCTTCATCATGTTCCTGCTCAACTATAAGAGGGAGTAAACCACTTGGTTCCTCATGGTTAGATTCATCAAATATAACATGAATAGATTCTTCAACTATTAGAATTCTTTTATTGAAAATACGAAAAGCCTTGCCATGAGTGGAATATCCTAAGAAAATACCTTCATCAGATTTTGCTTGAAATTTAGTTAAGTACTCCTTACCATTGTTGTGGACATAGCAAGGACATCCAAAGATGTGAAAATAGCTGATTTTGGGTTTTCTTCTTTTCCATAGTTCATATGGAGTCTTGCTTAAAGTAGGATGTATTAGAGAACGATTTTGAGTATAGCAAGCAGTATTTACTGCTTCTACCCAGAAGTACTCAGGGAGTCTAGCATCAACAAACAATGTTCTTCCTGCTTCTTCCAAAGTTCTATTTTTCCTTTCAACCATTTCGTTTTGCTGTGGAGTTCTTGGTGCTGAGAAGTTGTGAGTTATTCCTTGCTTATCAGAGAATTCAGTAAAGCCTCCAAAGTTGAATTCCTTCTCATGATCACTCTTTACTGACTTAATTCTGAGTTCCTTCTCATTTTGCATTCGTCTGCTGAACTTCTAAAACTCTGCTAGTGCATCATTCTTGTGAGCAAGAAATAATGCCCATGTATATCTTGTGAAATCATCCACAATAGTGAATGCGTATTTCATTCCACCAAGACTAGTTGATATAGGGCCAAACAAATCAAGATGTAATAGTTGAAGAGCCATAGAGTTTGATTTTTTAGGTTTGCTTAAGAAAGATTGTTTTGTTTGCTTACCAAATTGGCAGGCTCTACAAGGGTTTTCTTTTTCAAAGGAACGTTTGGGTAAACCTTTTACTACATCTTTAGCAACAAGTTTTGAAATTTAAGTGTGAAATTCTCTTATGCCATAACCAACTAGCATCTGTTGATGCTTTAGTAAGAAAACAGGTTGTTTCAGCAGGACTTAACTTAGCTAAATCTACTACATAAACATTACCATTTCTAGATCCGAAAAGCTTCAAAGAATTTGTTTGAAGATCTCTTACTTGACATTAATTGTCTAAGAAGGTGACCTTATGCCCTTTGTCACACAACTAACTTATAATAAGCAAGTTATGCTTGAGTCCTTCCACATAAGCAACCTTGTTGAAGCAGACTATTCCATTTCCTGCTGAACCATATCCCTTAGTTTTTCCAGAACTGTTATCTCCAAAAATTACTTGAGGTCCATCTTTATCTTTAAAATTGGTGAGCAAGGCTTTATCTCCTGTCATGTGTCTTGAACATCCACTGTCCAAGTACCAAATTTGTTCCTTGCTCACATCCTACAATTTATAAGCAAAGTCACTTTGGTACACAACAAGAATTGGGGTCCAATTAAGTTAGTACCCTTGAGGACCCATACTTGTCTCGTTTTTAGTTTTAGAGACCCAATAGTATAGTAAGGATCCGCAAGGCAAAGAGAAGCAATGTGACCAATCCTATGGCAGCAACAACATCTCAAATGCATCATGTTGTGTTGTGTGTGTTGCTTACCTCTTCTCTTTGGTTGAGGTGGTTTCCAGTGTTTGCTCCTAACTCAACCTTTGCTAAATTCTAAATTCCTTGTTGTGATGTAACGATGAGCAAGGAGAACATGGTTCTTGCTAAATTTTCCACCTTTGGTCTATTTAGCACCATGTTCTTGCTTATGGTTACAGTTAGCAGGGAATTTGTACGTTAGCACGATATCATTTATGTTACCCTTGGTTTTAGCAGGAGGTTCACACTCTGCTGAATGAATGGAGATTGCTCTGCTGATAGATTTAGCTTCACTTTCTCCACTTTCTTCAGCAGGAACTTCGCAAGTTCTGGATCCAATTCCTCCTCGATCTAGCAAGCTTCTTTGGCTTTTCAGCAAAGCACAAGCATTAGAGGATGACTTGTTCCATGTGGAGATTGTTGCTGTTAATTCCTCAACTTGGGAGATTAACTTAGACTCCCTCTCTTGAGAGTCTCTGAGATGTCGTCTAAGCAGGGTCCTTTCATCAACAACAACAACTAACTCCAAATTCTCAGCTCGCACTTTTTCAAGTGTAAGCAGGATTTCAGAGTTCTTACTCCTTAGTTGATCAGACTCTGCTAAAGCAGTTTTCAGCAATCTTCTATATCAATGCCACTGAGATGCAACCTCCTTAAGCAAGGAGCGCAACTCAGCTTCAGTAATGTCAGTAGAGTCGAAATCAAATACCTCAGTGAGATCTACTTCCTTACTGGGTTTCGATTCTTTAGCCATTAAGCAGAGATTGATAATTTCTGGTCCTAAATCTTCTGATTCACTCTCACTGTCACTCCAAGATTTTTCAGCAAGGAGTCCCTTGTTTTTCTTGGAGGAGCTATTATTTTGCTAATATTTGTTGTAGTACTCTTTTCCCTTGCTCTTATCATTAGCAGGATATTTTTTTCTCCTCTTTTGTTGTGCTTAGACAATCAATAGCATAGTTTCCTGGTTTCTTGCAGTTGTAGTAGAGATCTTTTGAAGAGTTTCTCTTGCTGCTACTTCCAATTCTTCTGAAGTTGCCTCGGTCTTTTCTTAAGAATCTTCTGAACTTTCTTGCTATCATGGCCATGTCTTCATCGCTGTCACTAGAATCTGAGTCTAAGTCTGCTACATGCTTAGGCTCAGCAGCCTTCAACACCACTCCTCTGTCTGTCCTTCTGGGTTCAGTAGTAGCATCTCTTTGAGCTAGTTCCATTTAATAGGTGAGCAGGTTTCCATATAGTTGTTGAAGATCAGTAGCATATAAGTTCCTCAATTCTTTTACTGCAGTGGTTTTAGGATCCCACTGTCTTGGTAAAGATCTCATAAACTTGAGATTGATATCCTTGGGTCATAGGTTTTTCCTAGAGTACGCAGATTGTTGAGCAGGACAGTGAATCTTTCATACATAGCAGTAAGGTTTTCTCCTTGCTGCATACTAAATGTTTCATATTGCTATATAAGCAGGGATTGCTTATTTTCTCTGACTTCTGTTGTTCCTTCATCGAGAACTAGCAGGGCATCCCATACTTCTTTAGCAGAGGTGCAGTTAGAAACACTTTCAAACATTTCTTCCTCAAGAGCCATGAAGAGAATGTTCATTGCCTTCTTATTGAATCCTACTAATTTATTTTCTTCATCTGTCCATTCCTTTCTCTGCTTAGGTATAAGCTTGTTGGGATTAGCAGGGTTTGGGATTAGCAGGGTTTATCTTCTCTGGTATGTAAGGCCCAACTTTTATTGCTTTAAATAATTCTTCATTAATTGCATCCATGTACACTTGTATTCTCAATTTCCAATTAGCAAATCTATCTCTGATGCACATAGGGGGTTTGCCACCAAAATCACTTCTTAAAGCCATAAAATTTAGGATCCTCTTAAGCTGTAGGGCTTAGCAAAGAGTGTTAAGCTTTGATACCACTTGTTAGGTCGCAAAGGAAAAATACTAGAAAGGAGGTTGAATAGTGTTTTTCAAAATTTAAGTCTTGCTTATAAACTTTACGATTTTAAGTCACTTCTTGCTTAAAAAAAACTAAATTTTCTTATATTTTGAAAAGAGTTAGCAACGGAATTTATAGAATAGAATCCCTTAGTTTTTAGACCAATGGCTTAAAGTGGCAATGTTAGTAAGTCTTTACTAAATAAGTTTAGCAGAGACTAAGCAAAGCAGGGATAAAAGAAATGAGCAATGTAAAAGATAAGTAGCAAAGAAAAGTAAGCAGGAGAATTTTTATAGTGGTTTTGTCAAGGCCTACTCCGCTTTTCTTCTCTTTACTTGAGAATGCACTCACTAAAATGTTCACACAGAACAATAAGTAGCAGGACACTTAGTCCAGAATTACAGTAGGTCACTTAGACCAGGTAGTCACACAGACTAATAGCAGATGTTGTTTCTTACTTGCTATCTCTAAGCAGTAAGCTCCTTGTTGAGCAGAATAGATAGCACTTGTTCAAGCTTGTTGTTGTGTCTTGCTGAGTTCTTTTAGTGTCAAATTGTCAGAGCAATTCTTGATTGTTTAGTCTTCATAAATGAAATTTATGACTCCTATTTATACTACTCAAAAATCTATCCGTTGAGAGTTGTACTGCTTTGACAATGACTTGTACTTTTTCAGCTGTTCCTTGCTTAGTTCAAAAAGATAGCCATTATTTTGTCTTCTAGTGTTTTTTGAAAAAGTTCTCTAGGAGTTGACTAAGTAGGACAAAAGACAGTCTTTTTCTGACACTCTTGCTTGGATCAAGGTAAGGTATCTTGCTATATCATTCCTTGCTTATTTTCATTCTAAGCAGGACTGTCCTTGAACTTTTCTCTATATTTTTAGCATCCTTCTTGATCTATGAGCAGATTCTTCACTTGTGATCAAAATCCTTGCTTAACTAGCAGAATATATCCACCTAACAAGTTGGATATTTTTTTTCTAAGTCCTTTTACATCATAAGCAAGGACTATATTACATCATCAATTCTTATATTAAGTAAATGTAATTCTTTAAGCAGAGTAATATAAGCAGGGGTGCATCAACATAATAGAATAAAAAAAACAGAGAGAGAGATTATTTAATTATTCACTCTGTAATACGCAGCAAAATCTGAGATATTTTGAGAAGCAAGTTTTAATAACTTGAGAAGCTAGAAATTAATTTCTACTTTATAGTTGTTCATACTTGAATAGATTTCAGAAGCTGGTATCAATTTTTTATAACCAGATTATAATTTCAGATTCAATATCAATAAAATACGTTATTTATTTATTGATATAATTTGTCTTGTTTATTAATTTCGTAATTAATTTATAAATTATATCGTGATCTTTACATTGGGAGAAAAAGCTGCAAATTGTATTAAACCCCCTTTCTACAATTACTTATCCGGGAATAACAAAATTCGACAATAAGGCTGATGAGACAATATTCTTAGGTTATTCTCTATCTAGTAAAACATATAGAGTTTATAACCTAAGAACAAGTCATTGTGGAATCTGTACAAGTAGCATTTGATGATAGAAAAATTCCTGGAATGATTGGTCAAGGACTACATGAAACTCTCAAATTTGAGAATGAAGTGGATGCATGGAAAGATACTGATGAACAACCCCAAGATGATTATGTTCCTTCAATGAGTGAGTGAGAGTTAACAGTTGTGCATGAATTACCAAGGACTAATACTCCATCAAAGACTAGAGTATTAACAACAAATGAACCACAAGAGACTGGTAATACAAATGCACAATTGGAGACTACTGAAGAAAATGGTCAAGAAGAGACTAACAACTTAAGGGGAGCTAATAATGAAGAAGTCACTAGTTTAAGGGAAGCAGTCTATGATCCAACAAATAGATTATGTTCATCTAGAGGTTGAAGCCTCATCTTCAAGATTGAATCTACCACTTACAAGATCATGGTTGAAAGACCACACACAAGATTTGATAATTGAAGATTTAGAGGAAGGAATCAAGACAAGAAGTGCAACTCAGAATGAATGTATTTATCTCAGTTTTCTTTTCAAATATTGAACCAAAGAAAATTTAAGAAACACTTCAAGATCCTGACTGGGTAATTTCTATGCAAGAGGTGTTAAACCAATTCACAAGGAATAAAGTCTGGAGATTGGTGCTTAATCCAAGGAACTGATCAATAGTAGGTGCCAAATGGGTATTCAGAAATAAGTTAGATGAAACTGCTACTGTTACAAGAAATAAAGCAAGACTACTTGCAAAAGGATATTCTCAAGAAGAGGGTATTGACTATGATGAGACTTTTGCACCAGTTGCAAGGCTTGAAGGTGTACTAGATGGATGTCAAAAGTTTTTTCTTAAATGGAAATTTGGAAGAAGAGGTCTATGTTGAAAAACTGTCCGGTTTTGTAGATCCCAAATTTCCAAACCATGTCTACAGGTTTGATAAAGCACTTTATGGTTTGAAGCAAGCTCCAAGAGTCTGGTATGATACTCTCTCTCAGTTTTTAATTGAAAATAAATTTATTAGAGGTATCATAGATAAAACATTCTTTTATAGAAAACTAGGTTCTGATTTGATACTTGTGCAAATATATGTAGATGACATTATTTTTGGTTCTACAAATGAAAAGTTATGCAGAAAATTTCAAAGCTAATACAGTCTGGATATGAGATAAGTATGATGGGTGAGTTAATTTTTTTCTTAGGATTACAAATAAAGCAATCAACTGATGGAATTTTTATTAGTCAGCCTAACTACATCAAAGACTTACTAAAAAAATTTGATCTAGCTGATTGTGTATCTGCAAAAACATCCATGGCTACAACCAATAAGCTAGATAAGGATATGAAAGGTAAAAAGGTTGATATAACTACCTATAGAGGCATGATAGGCTCACTTTTATATCTCACTGCAAGTAGACCTGATTAATGTTTGCTACATGTTTATGTGCAAGATTTCAAGGTAATCCTAAAGAGTCAGATGCAATTGTTGTTAAAAGAATACTCAAATTACTAATGGGTACTCCAATCCCTGGGTTATAGTATCATAAAGAATCTGGTTTTAAACTAATTGGCTATTCAAATGCTGACTGCACATGATGTAAGCTAGACAGGAAAAACACAAGTGAAAGCTACCAATTTCTTAGAGGCAGACTTGTTACTTTGTTTAGCAGGAAACAACATTCAGTTTCAACCTCAACAGCTGAAGCTAAATACATTCCAACAGGTAGTTGTTATGTTCAGATCTTGTGGATCAAAAATCAACTCCTGGACTATTGTATGACTTTATCCAAAATCCCTATTTACTGTGATAATACAAGTGACATTGCAATAATTGAAAACCCTATATAACATTCAAGAACAAAACATATTGACAAAAGGTATCACTTCATTAGAGAACATGTTAATAAAGGTACCATTGAATTGCATTGGGTTACAACTGATGGCTGAGGAAACATCCCCTGACGGGCGAGACATTCCCTGACGGGTAATTTATCCATCGATGACCAGTCATCCCCTGATGACTAATTATTCCCTGACGTAGAAGATTATCCATAGATGGTTAGATTATCTTCCGATGGTCATTCTTAAACCCTGACGAACACTATTATGCTTCAACGTTTATCCACTGATGCGTAGTTTGTCTTCAAAACTATAAATATTATTTTCTTAAATTACTTTAAGATGTTTTAATTATTTATTTAAGCTCGACGGTTCTTATGTCAAATTTAAGACATTAAAAGTTTAAGGACATCACATATGCATTTTCTTTCATATATTTATCAGGATAATAAATTTTCTTGTGATATACATGTTTACAGAGTCCTTCGCTCACAAGTGAATTAAATTAGATTTAACTGAGGACTGAGACAAGTACATATTCAATCTGATGCTTATTTCAATTCAACACATTATCTTTTGATTCGATATGCGTACAAGGCTTGATTCTTACATTTCAATTGTTTTTATGAATGAGAATACTATGCTTTAAATTCCGCTAGCAAGAGTTGAATAAATGTGCATGAATATAACTGAACTTTGATTTATCAGTATTTTTTAATGCTATATCCGTGCAACAAATGAGAATGATATGTCTCTTAATTTGGGATATGCCACATGGTTGGAAAGAGGAAAGGGAAGGTGCTGATTTGTTCTGACACTGGACCTAGAGGAATTATAAGTGACTACATACGTTCACAGAAGGAGGGATCATGTGGTCACAGTTAGGCTAACTGTATACCGTATGGTTAGCAGATCTAATGGGTTTAGCCCCCGATAGATATTTTGAGAAAGATATGCACAGGTATATACATGTCTTTCTTCGAGGAGGGTTACACATTGTTTATCATCAGTGATCCTCAAATTTCTTCAAAGATTTCCGAGGCATTGATATTGTTCCACTAAGCCTCACAAACAAAATTGAATCTCCATTAACATTCCAGATTGGTTCCTCTGTCTTGTTTATATACTTGTTGAGCATAAATCGCACATTCTTGTTGAACTCAATGTCTTGAAGGGCATGGTGTAAAGGCTGAACCCTCTGACAAAGGGAAAACAAAGATGGTTGTCTACTTAGGGTGGCCGCTAAGGAAGGAAAGAAGATGTTTTGAAGTTGTTATGTTATGAATGGATATTATTTTTATTTCTCCTTTGACGAAGCCCTAGTTCGGTAAGGAACTTTGGGGTCATCACAGGTTGAAGGAGCAAAGAAAGTTTAGGTGGCACCTTAGAGAAAGAAGAGAATAATATCCCTAAGACAAAAGTAATCTATTGTATCTCAAAAGACAATGGAGGTTAAAAGGGAAAGCAACAGACTGAAAGCATCCTCCCAAAAGGATATTGACATTGAAGACAGCTCCCAACCAGGAACAACAAGTAAAGAGTCTACACAATCTTCTGCAACAATAAAAGATAAGCCAATATGAGAGAAGAATTAAAAGAAAGAGTGACACCATGCACACACACACTAAGTCTACTCGAATTGATGCTTCTCAAATTTCAATTCCTAAGGAGCAGCCAATATTCCAATCTATATTTTCTCCTCCTTCTCCTATTCATGATTCTCCAGAATCGAAAGGGTCAAATCTTCTTGATGTTTTCCAAGAAGAGCCAACACTCAAAAAATCAAGCAGAACCATTAGAGACTAGTTCTCAAATGGACTAGTAGGAGACTAGTCACCCACAATAGACTAGTTATTCACCGGTGACTAATGCTTGTATTACATCAGAGACTGACACACAAGAACATACTTGTTTAAAGTACAAGTGCAGTCAATTCTCATGCTATCATTATCCATCTAATGGCTTATTTACTAACCTTGGAGAGAACCCTAACCACATCTTTATTAAGGGTACCCCCTCTCCTTGGTGCCATGGATAATTCTTCTTTACTTCCTCTTTCTTTAGGACTGAGTGCACATTCCCAAATTAGTGAGGTAGAAAGAATATTTACTGAGAGTCAGCCTCCTGACCTGGAAAAAGGAGAGATGAGTGAGATCTGAAGACTTATAGGGGAATGATTGGATTTCTGCTGTATCTGACAACAATTAGGCCAGACATTATATTTGCAACATGTCTTTGTGTAAGGTATCAAGCTGATCCCAGGGAGTTTCATCTAATTGCAGTGAAGAAAATCTTGAGGCATATCAAGGGCAGTACAGAGTTGGGACTTTGGTATCCAAAGGAATCTGGATTTGAATTAGTTGGGTATTCTGATGCTGACTTTGGAGGATGTAGAATTGATAGAAAGAGTACATCAGGAAGCTGTCAGTTTCTAGGAAGAAGGCTTGTATCTTGGTTCAGCAAAAAGCAACACTCAATATCAACATCTACTATTAAAGCTGAATACATTGCAGTTGGAAGTTGCTGTGCACAAATCTTGTGGATGAAAAATCAGTTATCAGACTATGGCCTAAATTTCAACAAAATTCCAATTCTGTGTGATAACACTAGTGCCATTGCAATTACTGAAAACCCTGTGCAACATTCCAGAACTAAACATATAGAAATCAGATATCACTTCATCAGAGAACATGTTATGAATGGAACCATTGAACTATATTTTGTACCAACGGACAAGCAGCTAGTAGACATCTTCACCAAGGCCCTTGATGAAGCCACATTTATCAACCTTGTGGGAGAATTGGGAATGGTGAATTATGCAAGATAAAGTTTGATCAACTTGCTGGAGACATGCCAAAAAAAACTATTGGAGTAGTTCAAGTTATCAAGGGATTGAGCACTGGTATCACTATCTAATCTCATAAATTCCTGATAATATTATTGATATATGACTATATATGTTATAATAAATAAAAAAAAATTAATGTGCATCAGGGTCAGGGTGTGTATACTTGTTACATGCATCGTCCATCAATGTCAGGGTGTGTATACTTGGTTCACCTATCATCAGGGTCAAGATGTTTGCTTTTGATCGCTTTAGGAGATAATAGTTCATCAGGGGATTCTTTTGCCCCTGATGACGTGTCTTCGGGAACGGTTTTAAAATCAAAAAGGAGGGTATTAATACTCTAACTCTCTCTCTTCCTGAAGTATCTCAAAATGTTTAATCTTTCTCTAACAATCAAATCGAGTTTTCTTATCTTTCTCTTACTCACAGAAACCCTAGTTCCTCAATTCACTAACAAATTCAATGGCACCAAGCACTATTCAACAACTTTCGAGGAATCTAGTGATTCCACCAAAAAATTATGTGGGCTTCTCAGACATTGAATAGGTAGATACTTGCTTCAAGCCCATGATGATCTATCTACTCAACTCAAAGTATAGCAAAGCAATCTTTACTGATGATGAAATGTCTGGTGAAGCAATATCTCAACTCTGGTCAAGCGCTACATTCATGTTCTCTGCAACAAGACCTGAGATTGTCAAGGGGATCTCATTCAAAATTTCTTCTAAAAAGGGAAAAATAACTCCCTTCAGAATTAATTCTGCACTGGGACTTTCCACACAAGAGTTCATGGAAGTGCCAAACGATGCTGAATTGCTCAACTTCTTGAGGGAACTGGGCTAAAACTATGCACCCAACATAGTACTGAAGTTCAAGGACCTCAAGAGGGTGAATGTGAAAAGAGAGATCTCTTATCTCTTTGATACAATAACAAAGGTGTTCTCAAGTAAGTCCTCCAACTTTGAGGTAATAACATCTTTAACTCTAAAAATAGCTTTTGCCATTATCAAAAATGTGCATATTAATATAGGAAAATTAATATTTGATGATCTTGTAAATAAAATAGGTAGTTTTACTTCTAGGAAATTAGAAGTTTACTATGCTAGATTTTTGTCAATGATTATTAAAGATCAATTTCCTAATCTTTCTTTGAGAATGACATAGCTGTGTAGAGTTACAAACAAACAAAGAAGCTATTCAGAGAGATAATAAAGAAAGCTTACACTGCAGAACCATTTATACTTCCATCTCACATGGAACAGGTATCCCTAACTCACCCTTCTATTTCTCAACCTATTACTTCTTCTCATTCCACTACTATGGCAGAGATCACTACCGCTTCTCTGCCTACCCAAGTAGTACCACCAATTTTTACACAACCATTCTCAATAACCCAACCCAAAAGACTAAAGGTACTAAAAGAAAACCCTCTGAAGTAAACACAACAAGTGAGGGGGAGCAAGAAGAGAGAGTGATTGGCTTAGGGGGATCAAAGAAGAAGAAGACAACCAAGAGAATAACCCCACAACCAGACCAGGCAGTATCCTCTCAAAAGGATACTGTTCTTGATAAAAAAAATTAAGCACATTTCTAACTGTTTCCTCTCAAAAGGAATCAATTATTGAAAATAGTCCCCAACCAGGGACACAGTTGAGTGAGGCACAAACACTGACCATAGCCCCTGATGAAATTAACATCAGGGTTTCTGAGAGCCACTTGCAGATATCTAACACAGTGAGTGCACACACAACTTCTTTTGATGGATCACCTCCTCATTTAATGATCCAGCCAACACTCCCTTCTACACCTCTTCCACCTTTTTCTATTACTCAAATTTCTTCAGATATTATGTTAGGTTTTCTAACATTTGATGATGATTGTCTTTAGATTACTTAGATTACAAATGTACATAAAGTGTTAATTAGTAACGCTGAAGTTTTGTAGCCAGTACTTATCTCTTTGGTTATAATTTATTTATTCTTTGTAAAGAGATAGATTTATTCTTTAATTGTAAGTAACTGCTGGAAAGTTGTATCAAAGCTTCAACAACCTTCTCTTGAAAAGAAACAAATTTCTTGAAGAGGGATTGGTACAATTTGACACTATCAAGTCTAACTTAAACAAAGCTCATCATAAGATTGATGCTTTGAAAAAGAGGGAATATTACTTAGTCGAGCAACTTGAAAATGCTCAAGCTAAGATTAAACAGTGGAATACTTCCTCTAAAAAGTTGACAGACTTGATAGAATGTCAAATGATAGGTCAAAAATCTGGACTAGGTTATGATGAATATCTAGACAAGAGTTCAGATTTAAATGATCTAATTGAAGCTGCTAACTCCTCTTCAAGTAAGCCAAGTATTTTGAAAAGGATTAATTTTGTCTCTCCTGTCAATGAATCCAAATTTATTAACCCTCAAAATCAACAAATCACTGCAAAATCAAAGATTGATCAAAAGACAGTGAATGTTGTTGACAAGAGTGAAAATAAAAGATTAAATATTGGGTTCATGACAAAGACACAATTAAATAAAAAATTTGAAAATCTACGTGACAAAAAGGCTGAAAAGTCAGTGGAGTTAAGCAGAAATAAGAAAAATAGGAATGGAAAGATAGGTATTAATAAATACACAAATTATGCTAGGATGCCTAATGCTCCTAGAAAGACATGTCCTGTATGTGGTAACCCCAACCACATAGCTGTTCATTGTAGGAGCAAAAATAAAATTCCTATAATAGAGACTGCACCTTCAAAGATAATATCACTTGTAAAAAGGTTAAATCATGTTTGCATTAACTGTGAAAATTATAAGCTTGGCAGTCTCTCACAAAAAGGTAGCAAGACCAGTGATTGTCCAATTAAAGTCAAAAATGCTAAAAGACAATCAACTCAATCTGAGTCAAGTCTTGAGTCTACAACTAGGGAGAAAGGACCCAAGAAAGTCTAGGTCCCAAAAATTTCTAACTAGTTACTCTTTACTGTGCAGGGCAAAAAGAAGAAAACATGGTACTTGGACAGTGGATGTTCAAGGCACATGACTGGAGATAAGTCCCTGCTAAAACAGTATGAAGAGAAAAGTGGCCCAAAAGTTACTTTTGGAGATGACAACAAAGGTCATACTAAGGGTTATGGCAGTGTTGAACATAGAGATGTCATCTTCACTGAAGTAGCACTAGTTGATGGCTTAAAGCACAATTTACTAAATGTGAGTCAACTATGTGATAAGGGATTCAATGTCACCTTCAAAGAAGATCAATGCTTGGTGTGTGACAAAGAATCTGATAATGTGATATTGACATGGAAAAGAAAAGGAAATTTGTATGTTGTAAACCTTATCTCTTCCTCTGATCAAATCACATACCTCTACAGCAAAGCTTCAACTGATGAAAGTTGGCTTTGGCACAAGAAGCTTTCCCACTTGAACTTCAAGAATATCAACAAGCTAGTGAGGAAAGAACTAGTAGCTGGCATTCCATAATTGGAGTTTACACAAGATGGATTGTGTGATTCATGCCAGAAAGGGAAACAAAGAAGTATATCATTCAAAAGCAAACCAGCAACATCAATCACTGACCCTTTACAGTTGTTACACATAGATTTATTTGGTCAAGTGAATGTGATGTCTATCTTAAGAAATAGATATGCTTTGGTTATTGTGGATGATCACACAAGGTATACCTGGGTAAAATACCTCCATACAAAAGATGAAGCTGCTCAGTTAATAATTGATCATATCAAGAAGCAGCAAGGACCATGTTACAAGAAGCTAAGCTTCCTACTTATTTTTGGGAAGAAGCTATTAGCACAGCTTGCTTTACACAGAACAGATCCTTGATAAACAAAGCATACAACAAAACACCTTATGAATTAATGACTGGGAGAAAACCAACTCTTAAGTTTTTACATGTGTTTGGTTGTAAGTGCTTTGTACTGAGAGATTCATTAGAGACAAGAGGAAAATTTGACAACAAGTTTGATGAGGCAATCTTCTTATGTTATTCTCTATCAAGCAAGGCATACATAGTATATAATCTAAGAACAAAGGTCATTGTGGAATCAATACAAGTTGTATTTGATGACAGAAAGATTTTAGGAATGATTGGACAAGGTTGCATGAACCTCTCAGTTTTGAGAATGAATTGGATGCATGAGAATATCCATTAGAGACTAATGACAAACCCCAAGATAGTAATGATTCCTACTTAATTGAGGGGGAGTTAACAGTTGTGCATGAAGTACCAAGGACAAATACTCTATCAAAGACTAGAGTATTAGAATCAAATGAAACACAAGAAAGTGGTGGCATTAGTATACCATCGGAGACTAATGGTTCATCAGGGACTAGTGTCACGGATGCACAATCGGAGACTATCTTGACACCAGAGACTATAGATATAAACAACTCAAGGGGAGCTAATAATGAAGAAGTCAATGGTTTAGTGGGAGCAGCCTCTGATAATGAAACTAGATTAGACAACATCAATCTAGAAAATGAAGCCTCCACTTCAAGGTCAAATCTACCTCGTGCAATTCCATGGTTGAGAGACCACACACCAGATTTGATTATTGGAAGTCTAGAGGATGGAGTCAAGACTTGAAGTGCAACTCAAAATAAATGCTTATATCTTAGTTTTCTTTCAAAGACTGAGCCAAAGAAAATTGAGGAAGCACTTCAAGATCCTGATTGGATAATAGCTATGCAAGAGGAGTTAAACCAATTCACAAGAAACAAAGTCTGGAGACTGGTACCTAAACCAAGGAATAGATCAATTATAGGTGCCAAATGGGTCTTCAGAAATAAATTGGATGAAACTGGTACAATTACAAGGAATAAAGCAAGACTGGTTGTAAAAGGATATTCTCAAAAAGAAGGAATATATTATGATGAAACTTTTGCACCAGTAGCAAGACTTGAAGCAATAAGAATCTTCTTGGCTTTTGCAGCCTACAAGAACTTCAAGGTGTACCAGATGGATGTCAAAAGTGCTTTCTTAAATGGAAAATTGGAAGAGGAAGTCTATGTTCAACAACCACCAAGTTTTATGGATTCCAAGTTTCCAAATCATGTATACAGGTTAGATAAAGCACTCTATGGCTTAAAACTAGCACCAAGAGCCTGGTATGATACTTTATCTCAGTTTTTACTTGAAAATAAATTAGTTAGAGGTATCATAGATAAAACTTTATTTTATAGAAAGTAAGGCTCTGACATTATACTTGTGCAAATTTATGTAGATGATATTATATTTGGTTCTACAAATGAAAAACTTTGTGAAAAATTTTCAAAACTAATGTAGTCTAGATATGAAATGAGTATTATGGGAGAATTAACATTTTTCTTAGGATTGCAAATAAAACAATCAACTGATAGTATTTTTATCAGTCAGTCCAAGTATATATCAAAGACTTGTTGAGAAAATATGATTTGGTTGATTGTGCATCTACAAAAACACCCATGCCTATTGCCACTAAGCTAGATAAGGATTTAAAAGGAAAAAAAATTGATATTACTAGCTATAGAGGCAAGATAGGCTCTCTTTTATATCTAACTGCAAGTAGACTTGATATAATGTTAGCTACATGTTTATGTGCTAGATTTCAAGCTGACCCTAGAGAGTCACATTTGATTGCTGTAAAAAGAATACTCAGATATCTAAAGGGTACCTCAAACCTTGCATTATGGTATCCCAAAGAATTTGATTTTAAACTAATTGGTTATTCAGATGTTGACTATGCAGGTTGTAAGCTTGACAGAAAAAGCACAAGTGGAAGTTGTCAACTTCTTGGAGGCAGACTTGTTTCTTGGTTTAGCAAGAAACAAAATTCAATTTCTACTTCAACAGCAGAAGCTGAATATATTGCAGCTAGGAGTTGATGTGCTCAAATCCTGTGGACCCACGAATCAACTCCTAGACTATGGTATGTCATTATCCAAACTTTCTATCTATTGTGATAATACAAGTGCCATAGCTATAACAGAAAATCCAGTACATCATTCAAGAACAAAATACATAGATATTAGATATTACTTCATAAAAGAACATGTAAGTGAAGGAAATATTGAATTACACTGGGTTACAACTGATAAACAACTTGCAGACATATTCACAAAACCTTTAGATGAATATACATTTACTAGATTAGTCTATGAGTTAGGAATGTTGAATTATGTCTCTAAAAATTGATTGAAACCTGAGAAAACAAGTTGTTTAGTTGTAAGAAGCTAGAATTTAATTTCTAGATTGAAGTTGTTCTTAATGGACAGAATTTTAGAAACTAGAATTCAATTTATAGTTTGCAGCTGTTCTTATTGGACATAACTTTAGTAGCTAGAATTTAATTTTTGGTTGAATCTGTTTTAATTAAACATAATGTTGGTGTAAAATATGCTCAAGTGTTTGTAGAAGGGGGGGATGAATACAAACACTACAAACTTTTCGCTCTTTTTATCTTTTAAAAGAACTTACCAGAAACAGCTGCACAGATCAGAAAAACTATGTAATATGAACACACAGATTCAAGTTAAAATAGTTATATTAAAACTTGGGGCTTTTCTGGAAATCTGTATAATCACAAATGTGATTTACATCTACAAATTCTGTAAATAAAATTCACAGCTTCTCACACTCACTAGCTATGAAAACTTTTCTCTGAAAAATAAATCTCTCAAGAAATATATTACAGAGCTTCCTAGTGTTGTGTGCTTCTATGTTTGTTTGATCTGTTGGATAGATTCAATCTCTTTGTATCTCTTTTGTAATAAGAACTCCTTTGCTTATATGTCGAATCAGTGGTTGAAATCACGTGCTTGAGACGTGCTCCTTCTCTCAACTTAGCCGCAAGTATGTCACATCGAAGCTCTATGTGTTAGACTGCTGCATGCTTTGTTGCTACTTTTTCTTCCCCTGATCTGTGTGCATTTAATGCGAGAGAGTTCTCATTGGATCAAAAACAAACTTCAAGAAATATCTTTCTAGTTGATATTTCTTGCTTCTAAAACAAGTTACGTTGATTTTCGTGTAAGTACTAATGACGAGTGCATGCTGTCATAACGATCCACTGACTACCAGCCCTGATGGACTTTGATCAGTGCTTCTGAATCCCCTGATGCTTATTGATTGGATCAAGGCTTCAACTTTCACTTGAGTTTCACTCAGTGCTTCTTGATCCTGATGGTTATGACTGACGGTACACACTGATAGCTTCCACTGATGCCATGTTGGCCATTCCCCCTGATGGGTTGGCCTGACACTGACATGTCCTGAAGTGTTTTCCTAACGGGTTAGTCTGCCTTCGTCATACCCTGACAGGTTTCCCTAATGAGTTCCCCCTGATGGGTTCCCCTGATGAGTTCCCCCAGATGGGTTCTCCATGATGGAACTTAATCAACGTAACTTTGTTTAGAATTTCTTATATGTGGAATACTTTGACTGTTTACAAGTAACATCAGACATTCTTCTTCACTTTCTCAAGTCCTTTGAATGTTTCTATTTTCTGACTTGTCTTATGAAGAGATTGACCATCCACTGATGAATAAGTTTATTATCAGTGGATGCAAAACTTGTGCTGATCTTAAGGTCTATAAAATACCTCAAGTATTTACAGTTGCACAACTTATTTCATAAACATCATCATCATCATTTAACTCTAACAATCTCCCCCTATTTATGTTTATCAATTGGATAACCATAAATCTCTAGATGCACTGATGATGATGTCAAAACCAATACTAAGTACGAGAAAGAATTTTGAATGAACTAATAAAAGAATTTTTGTACAAGTATTTTCCTATAACTATTACAAAAAGAATGTTGTATTAGACATCAGGATCCCTTTTCCTTTTTGTTGAGACAAAGTGCAATGGATGACTTGATTCAATCAATTGAGAGTCACTTCCAAGGCCTTGTCTTCTTTGATCTGGGTTTTGATCAGGAATCCTTAGTCTGTTGTCTTCTCCTCCTGCTTCCAGTTGCTCCATCTCCTTTTGAAGAAGTTTTCTAAAGTTGACAATGTTGACATTCCTACTGGATTCCAAAGCTTCAAGGACAGATTTTATTTCTTGAACATTGGCTGCAGCAAGTTGTGACCAGTAGAAGGTAATGATCTCCCCCTTTTTATTTTTGAATTTAACACCCATGGGGCTAGTGATCATTTTTGGATATTCTTTGAATCCCTTCACTGGTGGCACATCCCTTATTGCAGTGTTCCCATCATCAGCTTTGGCTTCTTCAATCTCCTTCAACACTTTCTGAATCAGCAGGATTCTAAACTGGATGACATATTCATTTTTGTGATAAGCTATTTGACTTAGAACATGCATCGCTTCCTCCAGGTCGAGATCATCAACGTCTTTGATTTTAATGTTTTTCTCCTGCCCATCAGTGGATTTGTAAAACAGCTTCAAAGGTCTTTCCAAGGTTGTGGGCAGACTCCTATCATCATTGATGACTCTCCTCAGCTTATCAATCAGTCCCCTCAAGTCTCTGTTAGCCACTGACGATTTTGAAATTAAATTCAAAACTAATCCCAGCTGTTCAGCATCCATTCTCCTAAACCAGTCCATTGTGACATTAAATTGCGACCCACTTTTAAGTTGAACTGTTATCAGCTGATCCCTTCTATTGTTGAACCTGACATCTATGCTTTTTATGGAGAACATAAATGACAGGTTTTTGCGTCTTTCTTCTTTGAGGGATTCAGCTAGAGTGGGTGGACCAAATGTTGTGGTAATAGGAGAAGGTGCTTGATCCTTGGCTTCAGATGACTTGGATTTGGTGGCATCAGGGTCTTCGAATTTATCTTGATTTTTATCCCCTGATGCACCTTTAGGGTTCTGAGATCTTCTTTGCTGAGGATTCCTGGAGGTCCTGGGCCTGACACTTTTCTTCTTCTTTGCTTCCTCATGTTCCTTTGTCATTTCCCTCTCTTCATCTTCTTGAAGTTGCTGTGCAAATAGTGCATCAGCTTCCACTAGCTTTTTATCTTGAGGGTAGACCAGCTCCACTTTCCCATCAATTACAGCTTCAACGGGTGTTGGAAAGTGGGTTGTCTTCATGGCATCTCCAAGTAGCTTAGGCCCTGATTGAGTGTTGGATTTCTTCTTTGGTTCCTTAATCAGGATACCCTTGCCTTTATCCTTGGATTTTGGAGTAGGAACAGGAGCAGTCACATCCCCTGATGGTTGACTTGAATTCTCAGCAACATCCCCTGACGACTGCTTGGTTAATTTCTCCCCCTTTTTGACAGCATCATCAGTGGGAGTTGAGAGTCGGGATGTGACTTGAAGAACTTGTTGCAAAGTGCCAGCCATGGAATGTTGTAGAGTTTCCATACTGGTCAGTTGGGAAGTGAGATCAGCAAGCTTCTTGTCTACAGTGTCAGCTTGTTTCTTCATTCTGAGGAGGATCTGGCTGGTGACTAGGGAGTCGACAACTTGTTGTACATGTTGTATATTTGAAGAAAAATGTGTATATAATTTTTGATTTTCTATATCTATTGACTGACCAATCATGATCTGTGACTTTAACACTTTGATCAAGATTGGATTAGTAGTTCTAGCTAACTCTTGCTTTAATAACTGTATAGTGTCCGACATTTGATTCTGCTGAAAGTATAAATCGACTCCGATGAACTGAGAAAAATCATCTTGGGGAGCATTATCTTCATCACTTTCAAAGGTAGAAGTAGTATATACAGTAACTGTGTTTTCTCTCTGTTCTTTATTTACAAGGATCTCATCCTTATCTCTCTCATTCTCTCCTTTTTCTTTGCCTACTAAGGTAGTACTCTCTTGCTCTCCTTTTGCCAAAGTCCTCTCAAGGGATTGACTTTGCCTCTCAACACTAAGTATTTTTTCAGTCTCGCTCAAAATTGTCCTAGAGGGGCTCCTATGGGCTTGGAAATCATCAACTGTGACCAGTTCAAGTGAAGTATGTGCAGATTCTGGTTCGACAGTTGTGATAGGAGAAGGAGAAGAAGTAAAGTGAGTATGTATAATTGGAGAAGTGTATGTTTCTATAGAGGAAGTATATACAATTGGGGGTACATAAAGAGTTATTATTGTAGTATGTACAATGGAGTCTATGTCCCCTATTTAATCATTAGTGTTTGTATCAAGTAAAAATGAGTCAACCATTTGTGAGTGTTAACTACCAAACACTGTGTCAAAGAATGTTGGCTCCTCCACGAATTAAGAATGTGGAGAATCTGATTGTATGACACTTAATGTTTGTGTCATTATATCTCAAGAAATTTGAGGAACAGAAAAAGAAGGAAGTGGTGTAGATGGGAGTGTTGGCTGAATCAATGAACGAGGAGGTGATTCATCAAAAGATGCTGTAGAAAAATGCTTATGACTCATGTTGATCTTATTGAGAAGTTTCTGAACTACAACATCTTGAGTGGTGTGTGCACTCACTGTGTCAGATATCTGCAAGTGGCTCTCAGAGACCCTGATGGTAGGTCCATCAGTGTCTATGGTCAATGTATGTGCCTCACTCAACTGTGTCCCTGGTTGGGGATTATTTTCAATAACTAATTCCTTTTGAGAGGAACTAGTTAGAAATATGTTTAATTCCTTATCAAAAGCAGTATCCTTTTGAGAGGATACTGCCTGGTCAGGCTGTTGGGTAACACTTGTGGCTCCTTTCTTCTTCTTACGCCTGTAGCCAATCACTCTCTCTCCTTGCTCCCCCTCAGTTGATGTGGTAACTTCACTGGGTTTTCTTTTAATCCCAACAGTCTTTTGGGAGACTATTGGTTGGGTTATTGAGAGTGGTTGGGTGGAAATTGGTTGTTCTACTTGGGTAGGCAGAGAGTTGGTTATTTTCTCTGCCATAGTAGATGAAGGTGAAGAATGTACAGTTTGAGAAGTTGAAGGTGAAGAATTTACTGCCTGTACCATACGCTGCGGAAGTGCAAATGGTTCGACTGTATATGATTTCTTTATTATTTCTGCAAACAATTTCTTTGTTTACTTGTATGTCTGTACAGATATATCATTCTCAAAAGAAAAATTAGTAATTTGGTCTTTAATAATCATAAACAAAAATCTTGCATAATATACTTTAATTTTCCTATTATTAAAATTACCTAATTTATTTACAAGGTCATCAAAAATTATTTTACCTATATTTATATTTACATTTTTAATTATTGCGTATGCTATTTTCAAAGTTAAAGAGGTAATAACCTCAAAGTTAGAACACTTACCTGAGAATGCCTTGGTGATTGTATGAAACAGGTAAGAAATCTCCCGCTTAACATTCACCCTCTTAAGGTCTTTGAACTTTAACACTGCGTTGGGAGCAGCGTTATAGCCCAATTCCTTCAAGAAATCCAGTAGGTCTGCATCACTGGGTGCATCCACCAGATCTTGAGTAGGTAGCCCCAAAGCAGAGTTAAGTCTGGAAGGGGTTATTTTCCCTTTCTCAGAGGAAACTTTGAATGAGATTCCCTTGACCGCATCAGGCCTAGTGGTGGAGTACATGAACTTGGCACTCGTCCATAGTTGAGACAGTGCTTCCCCTGACATTTCTTCATCGGTAAAGATGGCTTTACTATACTCTAAGTTGAGTAGATAGTTCATTATTGGTTTAAAGCATTCATTTACCTCATCAATGTCAGAGAAACCCACATAGTTTGTGGATGGGACTGTCAAGTTCCTCAGAATCTGTTGGTGTGCCATAGATGCTTTGAAGATTTGAAGTTCTAAGGTTTCTGTAAAAATGAGAGAGAAGAAGAAGAAAACTCGAGCAAATATCAGAAAAAGATTAAAAGTTTTGAGGAGTTTTAAAAAATAGGAGAGATAGAGTATTAATACCCGCCTATTGACGTTTGAAATCTTCTCCTGAAAACACGCCATCAGGGAATCAGTTCAGTTTCTGTGATGACATGTCATCAGTGAGAGAAGAACTTAATGATGAGTTGTCATCACTTAACTGACCGTGAATCCCGATGCAGTAAAAAAATTTAAACTTTACCCTGATGATTTACTGTATGTACATACCCTGACCCTGATGCAAAAGACGGACACCCTGATTCTGACGCATAGGTCGGACACCCTGACCCTGACGAGCGAGCTGGACACCCTGACCCTGACACACAGGTCGGACACCCTGACCCTAATGCATCCTTAAGGAAGCCCTGCCCCTGATGCATCAGTCAAAACAAAAACAAAACAACAAAATGCAGAATATACAAGTATATACATATTTACAATTTGAACATATATAACCACATATCAATTGATTTTATCAAGAACTTATGAAATGAGTTAGAAATCCAAATTTTAGGAGTTTGACTCTGACCCTGACGCATAATTCACCATTCCCAGCACTCCCACAAGATTTGAAAATGTGGCTTCATCAAGAGCTTTGGTGAATATGTCTGCTAGCTGCTGATTTGAAGGTATAAACTGTAGTTCAATATTCCCATTCATAACATGTTCCCTGATAAAATGATATCTGATTTCTATATGCTTAGTTCTGGAATGTTGCACTGGATTTTCAGTAATGACAATGGCACTAGTGTTATCACACCTTATTAGAATCTTGGAATAGTTCAGACCATAATCCATTAGCTGCTTTTTCATCCATAGAATTTGTGCACAACAACTTCCAATTGTAATATATTTAGCTTCAGTAGTAGATGTAAAGATTGAGTGTTGCTTTTTGCTGAACCAAGATACAAGCCTTCCTCCTAGAAATTGACAGCTTCCCGTTGTACTCTTTCTGTCAATCCTGCATCCTCCAAAGTCAGTATCAGAATATCCTAGTAATTCAAATCCAGACTCCTTTAGATACCAAAGTCCCAACTCTGTAGTGCCCTTGATATATCTCAAGATCCTTTTCACTGCAATGAGATGAGATTCCTTTGGGTCAGCTTGATATCTTGTAGAAAGACATGTTCCAAACATTATGTCTGGCCTGCTTGCTGTCAGATATAGCAATGATCCAATCATTCCCCTGTAAGTCTTCAAATCAACTTTATTTCCATTCTTATCAGGGTCAATCTTGGTTGCAGTGGCCATAGGTGTCTTTACTACTTTTGAGTCCTCCATATCAAATTTCTTGAGAAGTTCTTTGGCATATTTTGTCTGATGAATGTAGATTCCATTAGAGACTTGTTTAACTTGCAATCCTAAGAAGTAAGATAACTCACCCATCAAGTTCATTTCATATTTGCTTTGCATGAGTTTGGAGAACTTTTCACACAGTCTTGTGTCAGTGGATCCAAAAATAATATCATCAACATAAATTTGAACCAAAATCAGATAACCTTGGTGTTGTCTGAAGAACAAGGTTTTGTCAATGATACCTCTTGAAAAAAAATTTTCCACCAGAAACTTTGACAGTGTGTCATACCAAGCTCTAGGTGCTTGCTTCAGTCCATAAAGTGCCTTTTCCAGTTTGTAGACATGATTTGGAAATTTTGAGCATTCAAATCCTGGAGGTTGTTGGACATACACCTCCTGTTCCAATTTCCCATTTAGAAAAGCACTTTTCACATCCATTTGATATACTTTAAAATTTGAATGTGCTGCATAGGCTAAGAAAATTCTTATAGCCTCAAGTCTGGCTACTGGTGCAAAGGTCTCATCAAAGTCAATCCCTTCTTCTTGAAGATATCCTTTTACAACCAGTCTTGCTTTGTTTCTTACAACAATGCCAGCTTCATCCATCTTATTTCTGAATACCCACTTAGTACCTATTATGATTCTTTCTTTGGGTTTAGGTACAAGCTTCCATACTTGATTTCTTTCAAATTGATTTAGCTCTTCCTGCATAGCCAAGATCCAGTCTGCATCTTGAACAGCTTCTTCAAACTTCTTTGGCTCAATTTGAGAAAAAAAACAAGCATATAGGCATTCATTAGATGTTGCTTTCCTGGTCTGCACTCTCTTGCTTGGGTCACCAATAATCATATCTGTTGTGTGACTTCTGGCCCATTTAGGATTAGAGATGTGTCTTGATGAGCTTGCTTGACTATCATCTCCTCCCCCTAAGCCTGTGCTCCCAGCTTCTAAAAACTCTCCCCCTGAATTAGTGGATAATTCAAAGTTCAAGATATCCCCTGATGGTGCATGTCCTGATGAATGATCCCCTGATGGAGTATCCCCAGATCTGTTGTCCAAGAAATTGACTCTATCTGCTGAAGGGGTTTCTACATTGATTGGATTGACATCAGGAATGGATAAATTCTCCATTTGTCTGCACTCATCGGCTTCAGCCTCTTGATAATCATTTTCATCTTCATTTTCAAACATGAGTTCTTCATGAAAACCAGGGTCTTCAAGTCCAGAAATCTCTTGATCATCAAAAGCTACATTTATAGACTCCATCACCACTTGAAGTCTTTTGTTGTAAACCCTGTAGGCCTTGGATGACAGAGAATAACCTAGGAAAATTGCTTCATCAGCTTTTGGATCAAATTTTCCTAAGTTCTCACCAAAATTCCTTAGAATGAAGCATTTGCATCCAAAGACATGCAAGAACTTGATGCTTGGCTTTCTCCCTGTCATTAGCTCATATGGTGTTTTGTTGTGAGCCTTGTTAATTAGAGATCTATTATGAGTAAAGCAAGAAGTGGAAATTGCTTCAGCCCAAAAATAGGTGGGAATCTTTGCCTCTGCTAGCATTGATCTAGCAGCTTCTATCAGGGTGCTATTCTTCCTTTCTACTACACCATTCTGTTGAGGAGTCCTTGGAGCAGAAAATGTATGATTTATGCCTTTCTCCACACAAAATACCTCAACAGCTACATTCTTGAACTCAGTTCCATTGTCTGTTCTCAACATTCTAACCACTGACCCTGATTATGTTTCCACCTTCTTGATATGGTCAATGATTTGTTGAGGAACTTCTGATTTAGCATGCTGAAACTTTACCCAAGTGTATCTGGTGTAGTCATCCACAATGACCATTGCAAAACTTTTCTTTGACACTGACATAATGTTGACAGGGCCAAAGAGATCCATATGTAACAATTGAATTGGATCTTTGATCATTGTGGCTTCCTTTCTAACAAAGGATGATTTCCTTTGCTTCCTTTGTTGACATGCTGAACATAATCCTTCTTGGATAAATTCAATTTGAGGAAGTCCAGTTACCAACTCTCTCTTCACCAAATCATTGATTGACTTAAAGTTCAGGTGAAAAAGCTTCTTGTACCATAGCTGCTTTCATCAAGGGTTGCCTTGCTGTAAAAACATGATTCTCCATTTATTGAATTAAAATCAGCAACATAGAGATCTCATTTTCTTGTCCCTGACAAAACCAGCTTCCCATCACTTTCATTTGAGATTAAACACTGATCTCCTTTGAAGGAAGTGATGAATCCTTTGTCACAAAGTTGACTTATGCTTAGCAAATTGTGCTTGAGCCCATCAACCAGTGCTACATTTTCAAATGAGACATTCCCATTTGCTGCTTTGCCATAACCAAGAGTTAGTCCTTTGCTGTTATCACCAAAAGAAATTACTAGACCATCCTTTTCTTGGAATTCTGTGAGCACGGCTTTGTTTCCTGTCATGTGCCTTGAGCAGCCACTGTCTAGAAACCAGATTTGACTGCTTTTGACCTTTCCCTGCACACAAAAAAACATTTAAATTGTTTTTGGTACCCAATTAACTTTGGGTCCTCTTGGTTTAGTCACAGTAATAGGTAAAACAGCTTTATCTTTATTGGTGACTTTTGGTTTTGGCAAATTTAAAACTTTCTCCTTTTTTAGGAGCTTCAATATATGCTTTTGATTTCTCAACAGTTATCTTGCCTTTATCCTTGGAGGAGCAGGCTTTAACAGTTGGTAAATCATCAACATACAAAATTGTGCCAGTTAAAATTTGTGGTTTTTCTTTGCATTGAAAAGATAAATGATTACAGTTACCACAATTCTAGCACACTTTTCTACGGGCTTCATGAATGGAAGAGTAATTGCTAGTTTTATTAACACCTAGCTTACCATTTCTATTCTTTTTACTTTCCTCTGACAGGCCTTTTTCCCTTGACGGGCTACAACGGTCTGATGCACTCTTTCCCCCTGATGACTGTGTATCCACTGATGCACAGTCTAGTTCTTTCATAACTGAAGGGTTGAGTGCTTTGGCAAGAATAAGTTTCTTGCCTCTCCCACCACTAGTGGAAGCTTCACTCACTGGGAAAATATTCCCTGATTCTAGCTTTGTGTCTGCCTTGACAAACTTGACAGGTTGTATTGGCGTTTTTCCAAAGCTAGCTGCCATCTTAACCTCAATGAGAGGTTGCTGCATTTGAGTCTCTTCATAGCCTAAACTAGATTTTGGATCAGATTTCTGACTTTTTAAACGATCGTCCAGTTTCCTGCTAGACTCACTCCATCTCTTAATGACTTCCCTTTCTTGACTAAGAAGATTCGAGGTCCATTCCTCTTTTTTGATAGCACAGTCAAGAAGATTTTTAGTCCTTGAGAGTTCTCTTTCAAGACTCTCAAGTCTGGAGTTTTCTGATTCTAAAAGATTGTTCCTAGCAAATAACTGTTCATTTATTTTCTGCACTCTCTCAGTTTTAGCTACAACACTCTTCAAGGTGTCATAGAGATCCTTTATCTCATAAGTTATTTCCTTAACAGTTTTAACACAATCAGTTTTAGACATGTTAGAGGAAATTTCGAGGCTTACCTGTGAGCTGCTACTGTCAGTGGATGAGGCCATCAGGGCTAGCTTGACATACTCTTCATTTTCTTCTTCATCAGAGTTAGCCCAGTCCTTTCCCTCTGCAATATATGCTTTTCCCTTCTTGTTTGCATTAAGAAGGTCAAAGTATTTCTTCTTGTAGTCCACAACAACTTCTTTGTTTCTGGATTCACCATCTTTTGTGGCCTTGCAACACTCATTTGCAAAGTGACCCAGTTCATTGCATTTGTAGCACTTTATTCTTGATTTGTCAATAAAGTTTTTTGTGCTACTGGGTTTCCTTGCTGAAAATTTTTTAGATCCCGAAGGCTTTTGGAATTTCAGCTTGGAAAACCTTTTTGCAAGAAAGGCTATGGTTTCATCTAGCTCCTCTAACTCTTCCGGAGTATATTCTTCCTCCTTGGAGTCAGCTTCTTTGTCCCCTTCTATGTCAGCATCTTCTAGTTGCTGCTTCATCAAGACACTTGGTCTTGCTTCTTGTTTGTCCTTCGTGGCAGCCATCAAGGCTACAGATTTAAACTTTCTGGCATCCCCTGACATTTCAGATCTTTGTTGAACCTCTAGTTCATATGCCTTGAGAGTACCATAAAGCCTATCCAAGTCTAGAAGATTCATGTCCTTGGATTCCCTGATGGTTGTCGTCTTAGGATCCCATGATATGGGAAGGGCTCTCATGAACTTTCTGTCCACATCCTTGTTAGCATAAGCCTTGCCATATAATCTCAGGTCATTTACCAACCTGTTAAATCTGTCAAACATTTCAGTGAGTGTTTCACCATTTTTCATTGTGAACCACTCATATTGTTGTGTCAACAGCTGCAATTTGTTCTCCCTCACTTCCTCAGTACCATCACAAAGGATTTGTATGGTATCCCATATAGATTTAGACGTGGTAAGATTCATGATACTATTTAGCATATCATCGTCTAAACCATTATACAGGATCCCAGTAACTTTAATATCCTTTTTCACCTTTCCTTTTTCCTCTATCGTCATTTCATCAAGACTAGAAGTGCAACTCAAAATGAATGTTTATATCTTAGTTTTCTTTCAAAGACTAAACCAAAGAAAATTGAGGAAGCACTTCAAGATCCTGATTGGATAATAGCTATGCAAGAGGAGTTAAACCAATTCACAAGAAACAAAGTCTAGAGACTGGTACCCAAACTAAGGAATAGATCAATTATAGGTGCCAAATGGGTCTTCAGAAATAAATTGGATGAAACTGGTTCAAATTACAAGGAATAAAGTAAGACTGGTTGTAAAAGGATATTCTCAAGAAGAAGGAATATATTATGATGAAACTTTTGCACCAATAGCAAGACTTGAAGCAATAAGAATCTTCTTGGCTTTTGCAGCCTACAAGAACTTCAAGGTGTACCAGATGGATGTCAAAAGTGCTTTCTTAAATGGAAAATTGGAAGAGGAAGTCTATGTTCAACAACCACCAGGTTTTATGGATTCCAAGTTTCCAAATCATGTATACAGGTTAGATAAAGCACTCTATGGCTTAAAACTAGCACCAAGAGCCTGGTATGATACTTTATCTCAATTTTTACTTGAAAATAAATTTGTTAGAGGTATCATAGATAAAACTTTATTTTATAGAAAGCAAGGCTCTGACATTATACTTGTGCAAATTTATGTAGATGATATTATATTTGGTTCTACAAATGAAAAACTTTGTGAAAAATTTTCAAAACTAATGTAGTCTAGATATGAAATGAGTATGATGGGAGAATTAACATTTTTCTTAGGATTGCAAATAAAACAATCAACTGATAGTATTTTTATCAGTACGTCCAAGTATATATCAAAAACTTGTTGAGAAAATATGATTTGGTTGATTGTGCATTTGCAAAAACACCCATGCCTATTGCCACTAAGCTAGATAAGGATTTAAAAGGAAAGAAAATTGATATTACTAGCTATAGAGGCAAGATAGGCTCTCTTTTATATCTGACTGCAAGTAGACCTGATATAATATTAGCTACATGTTTATGTGCTAGATTTCAAGCTGACCCTAGAGAGTCACATTTGATTGCTGTAAAAAGAATACTCAGATATCTAAAGGGTACCCCAAACCTTGTGTTATGGTATCCCAAAGAATTTGATTTTAAACTAATTGGTTATTCAGATGCTGACTATGCAAGTTGTAAGCTTGACAGGAAAAGCACAAGTGGAAGCTGCCAACTTCTTGGAGGCAGACTTGTTTCTTGGTTTAGCAAGAAACAAAATTCAGTTTCTACTTCAACAACAGAAGCTGAATATATTGTAGCTGGGAGTTGCTGTGCTCAAATCCTGTGGACCAAGAATCAACTCCTAGACTATGGTATGTCATTATCCAAACTTCCTATCTATTGTGATAATACAAGTGCCATAGCTATAACAGAAAATCCAGTACAACATTCAATAACAAAACACATAGATATTAGATATCACTTCATAAAAGAACATGTAAGTGAAGGAAATATTGAATTACACTGGGTTACAACTGATAAACAACTTGCAGACATATTCACAAAACCTTTAGATGAATATACATTTACTAGATTAGTCTATGAGTTAGGAATGTTGAATTATGTCTCTAAAAATTGATTGAAACCTGAGAAAACAAGTTGTTTAGTTGTAAGAAGCTAGAATTTAATTTCTAGATTAAAGCTTGTTAGGTTTTAGAACATTTGATGATGATTGTCTTTAGATTACTTAGAGTACAAATGTATAGAAAGTGTTAATTAGTAACACTGAAGTTTTGTAACTAGCAGTTATCTCTTTGTTTGTAATTTATTCATTATTTGTAAAGAGATAAAATTATTTCATATTTGTAAGTAATTGCTGGAATGATGTATCGAAACTTCAGAAAGTCAAGATATGTATTTGATCCGTTAGAATTTGCAAAAAGGCTTGTCGGAGACTAGGAGAATTGGTCAGGGACTAAAAAGTTTTTATCTGTCGGAGACTAAGACTTAAGTCATCAGAGATTAAGTCTAAAGGAGTCGGAGACTAAAGCTTACGTTATCGGAGACTAAAGTTAAAAGCATCAGAGACTAAGCTGACGTCATCAGAGACTAAATCTTAACGCGTCAGAGACTAAACAATTCTATCGGAGACTACACAAGTTGATGTCATCAGGGACTAAATGCACCAGGGACTGATAATGACGTCACCAGAGACTAAAGATGAAGCATCAGGGACTAATCGTGATTTATTTCCTGAAAGATACGGAGTTCGAATTGAAAAAGGAATGTCTTCCACGTAAAGTAAAATATTATTGAAGACGTAGCTGGTAAGGAAACTAACCAGAAATCTATTCCTATCAAAAAGGAAAGATTGTATTTGATTCGAATAAGGAAGCTGAATTTTATTCAGAATAGGAACTGAGTTAATTATAATTCAGTTGTTTGAGAAGCTGTAATGAATTAGGTTTACAGAGATTTAAAACTTTGAAGCTGTATAGGTTTTTCATAATTTTGTATCTTTTCCTATACAGAATAGAAAAGAAGCTGACGATTACATTATTGTAATTGTTAGGATTTGTATTCAATTGTAAATCAATAAAGCAATTGTTTATAAATTGATTCGTGTTCTTGTTCTTTATATTCCGCAAGAAAAGTTAATTTCTTTCAAAACAAGTAATTCGAAAAGATTTTAAAGAACTTGTATTCAACCCCCCCCCCCCTTCTACAAGTTCTCGGCATCTCACTGGGAAAACAAAGCTGTTCTTAACGGACAAAATTTTAGAAACTAGAATTCAATTTCTAGTTTGCAGCTGTTCTTATTGGACATAACTTTAGTAGCCAGAATTTAATTTTTGGTTGAATCTGTTTTAATTAAACATAATGTTGGTGCAAAATAGGCTCAAGTGTTTGTAGAAGGGGGGGATGAATACAAACACTACAAACTTTTCGCTCTTTTTATCTTTTAAAAGAAGTTACTGGAAACAGCTGCACAGATTAGAAAAACTATGTAATATGAACACACAGATTCAAGTTAAAATAGTTATATTAAAACTTGGGGTTTTTCTGGAAATCTGTATAATCACAAATGTGATTTACAGCTACAAATTCTGTAAATAAAATTCACAGCTTCTCACACTCAATGGCTATGAAAACTTTTCTCTGAAAAATAAATCTCTCAAGAAATATATTACAGAGCTTCCTAGTGTTGTGTGCTTCTATGTTTGTTTGATCTGTTGGATAGATTCAATCTCTTTGTATCTCTTTTGTAATGAGAACTCCTTTGCTTATATGTCGAATCAGTGGTTGAAATCACGTGCTTGAGACGTGCTCCTTCTCTCAACTTAGCCGCAAGTATGTCACATCGAAGCTCTATGTGTTAGACTGCTGCATGCTTTGTTGCTACTTTTTCTTCCCCTGATCTGTGTGCATTTAATGCGAGAGAGTTCTCATTGGATCAAAAACAAACTTCAAGAAATATCTTTCCAGTTGATATTTCTTGCTTCTAAAACAAGTTACGTTGATTTTCGTGTAAGTACTGATGACGAGTGCATGCTGTCATAACGATCCACTGACTACCAGCCCTGATGGACTTTGATCAGTGCTTCTGAATCCCCTGATGCTTATTGATTGGATCAAGGCTTCAACTTTCACTTGAGTTTCACTCAGTGCTTCTTGATCCTGATGGTTATGACTGACGGTACACACTGATAGCTTCCACTGATGCCATGTTGGCCATTCCCCCTGACGGGTTACCCTGATGGGTTGGCATGACACTGACATGTCCTGAAGTGTTTCCCTGACGGGTTGGTCTGCCTTCGTCATACCCTGATAGGTTTCCCTAATGAGTTCCCCCTGATGGGTTCCCCTGATGAGTTCCCCCTGATGGGTTCTCCCTGATGGAACTTAATCAACACAACTTTGTTTATAATTTCTGATGTGCGGAATACTTTGACTGTTTACAAGTAACATCAGACATTCTTCTTCACTTTGTCAAGTCCTTTGAATGTTTCTGTTTTTTGACTTGTCTTGTGAAGAGATTGACCATCCACTGATGAATAAGTTTATTATTAGTGGATGCAAAACTTGTGTTGAACTTAAGGTCTATAAAATACCTCAAGTATTTACAGTTGCACAACTTATTTTATAAACATCATCATCATCATCATTTAACTCTAACACATAATTTTTGAAGCTAATAATAATTTTTGAAGCTAATAATCATTAACTTGATTGTTGGAAATATTTTGAAAAACAAAATTGTAGCAGGGACTACATTTTCTTAGTCTCTAAAAGCTTAAGAGAAAGAGACTATTTTAGTCCCCGGTCGTTGTTTTTGCTTAGTACCTGACTAGTCAAAAATAAACTATCGGAGACTAGCCTAGTCCTTGACAGTGTTTTTAATTAGTCCCCGACTTAATTAAAAATTGAACTATCGGAGACTATCTTAGTAAAGGTTCCATTATGTTTCCCTCCTGTCATGAGATCTGCAAAGGTAAAGGTTCCTTTATGTTTCCCTCCTGTCATGAGATCTACTCTCATTGATAGGCTTCCTAACCTTTATTCTTTGTCAAATTTTGAGGATACTGATCAACAAATCCCTATTAATCCTCCAACTACTTTACAACAACAATCACAAGCCCCCTCCACAGTCTTCCAAAAGACTGTGGTTGCAAAACCAAAGATAGCCAAAAAGCTCCCAATAAAAAGAAAAATATTTGAGGGACTAAGTGAGAATGAGGGAGATAAAGAAGCTGAGGTGGCACCTCAGAGACAGAAGAGAGTTATAACCCTAAGCCTAAAGGAATCCATTGCTTCCTAAAAGGCAATGGAGGTTATAAGGAAAAACAGTGAACTGTCAATATCCTCCCAAAAGGATGTTGACATTGAAGAAAGTTCCCAACCAAGAACAACCTGTACAGAGCCTGCACAACCTCTTGTTCACCAACAAGAGGAACCACAAAGAGAGAAAATACAAGAAAAGAGTGACACCAGGAGTGCACACACAGAGTCATCTATTGATGTTCCTCAATTTTCAATGTCTGAGGAACAACCAACGCTCCAAACTGTACATTCTTCTCCTTTTTCTCCCATTATTGATTCTTTTGATACTACAAATTTACATCTTCTTGATTTTTCCCAAGAGGAGCCAATACTCAAGACAAGCTCTCAAACTCATTCCATGGAGAGATCCCTAGCCCCAGAAACAAAAAGGGAACCCACTCTCCATGCAGTCACAAGTAATTCTCCTTTACCCCTCACTTTGTAGGACAAAGTGTGCATATCTATATGAGGGAGGATGTGAGAATAATTAGTGAGAGTCAGGCTCATGACCTATATAAAGGAGAGGACATACACATACAAGAGAGTCAAGCTTTAGAAAGCTTGGAAAAAGGAGAGATAGAGAAGTTGGGTGCCTAACCCCAGGCAAAAGGAAAGGGTGTGAGCAAGGATGAGATCCTTTAAGAAAATAAAAAAGAGAAATTTTCAGCAGGTGCATTTTTAAAACCTGTTGAAACCAACACACCAGAAGCTCAAGTTTCTTCTGTTCCCTCCATTACAATCCAAACAGAAGAAATTGGGACCAGTTCAAGCACAAGGGATGCAACATTACATGTTCTATCCGAAATGTCCAATGCAAACTTTGAAATATTATATGGTCTCAACAAACTCGAGACAATATTTCTGCATTGAAGAAAGGCTAGCAAATGAACCTGTTCTTGAAGAAATTGAAGAAGAGAATGTGGATGTTTGGCTCGATGCAAACTACACAAACTCTTTTGAGGATGCAGCTGCCCAACTAAGGCAGGATTATGTGACCAATATTGGGTCAAATGCAGCTACACCATCAATCAAAGACATTCTAGAAGAAGTAACCAAGGTGGATAAGAAACATACAAAGTTTCACCACTTCTTGGTTACTAGCTTAAATGGTGCAGTCAAAAGAATGGAGGAAAGGATGGAGTTGGAAACAGAAAAGATAAGGAGGTGCTATGAAGGACACTTGTCACGGAGGACTATCACTTCAATTGATACTATCATCAAAGACAAGTCAAAAACTGATAGTAGACTTCAAGCCCTTGAAGCCAATGTCCAACTCCTCCTTCAAAAACAAGATAGAATGGAGCAACTCCTGCTACAGACAATTCCACACTTGGCCACCTCCTCACAACCTAAAGATGCTGATGTCAAAAAGGGGGAGAGTGGTCATTCCAAACATGTTCTTGTACCAAAACCGCAACCAAAATCTGTTCCAGTCCTTGATGCAGAATTGCAAGCAATGATAAACATGTTCCTGTACCAAAATTGCAACCAAAATCTATTCCAGTCCATGATGCAGAATTGCAAGCAATGATGGACAGAATTTTGAAGAAACATTCTGATCTTGAAGCAGCTACAAAGTCAACAACAACACAACCACCACCAACAACAACACCAAAAATACCGGCAACAGCAGCAACTTCTCCTTCCACTGCACAAGCCCCAAGCACAACAAAGGACAAAGGCAAGGGAGTCATGGTTGAAGAACCAAAGCAACAAATATCTTCTCAACTAGGACAGCCCAAGCTAGTGGGGGATGCCATGAAGACTGCTCACTTTCCCACTCAAGTTGAATTGATAGTGGATGGGAAAGTAGAGTTAGTTTATCCTCAAGAGCAGAAACTAATTGAAGTTGATGCTTTACTAGCTCAGAAACTACAAGAGGAGGAGGAGGAGACAAAGAAAAAAAAATCTCTGCAAGAAGATCAAGTGCACAAAAAGCAGCCATCACCAAAAAGAAAAATAAGGAGATAGAAGAGGCAGAGAAGAAATCGAGAAGAAGGTCTTTGGTCCAGGAATCTACAAGGAAACCTTTGATTAAAGCATCTATCAAGAAGCCTATATCTCAAGAACCTCCAAGGCCAACCGAGACTACCTTAGTGGCTATGAGTGGACCAAAAAAAAAGCCGCGAACAGTTCCATCAAGGAAATCTTATAAGGTTGAGATGGCTAGCACAGAGGAAATTATCAAAGCCTTGAAAAAGAGTACAAAGAATATAAATCTGATCAAGGGTAAAAATAACAAAGAATTGCTCCATGTATTTCTAAAAGATGGAGAATCTTTGAAATTTGAGAGGTCAGCCTTGGAGGGACAAACCGAAGAAAATTTGAAGTGGTTGCTAACTGAAGTGGTTGCTGACTGTAGTGCTTGAGACTTCTGATCTCAACAAGGATTTTTGAAGCCAAATTCAAAAGGTGATGAAGGTGAAACATAACTTAGACACAATGCCAGAAGTTGATCCTAAGCCTCTTGGATTATGGTATGAGACTTTCCATGGAGAGAAAGTTTTCTTCCACTATAACAGAGATATCAATAGTGTCACTGAGAGACACATTGAAGGATTTATCAGTCTACTCAAGGATGCAGAAGAAGAAACAGAGATTATCCTGAGAAAGCTGTTGATAGAAAGGCTGGAAGTGCAGAGGAAAAATAGAAGGTAAAGTTGTTGTGTTGGAAGGTACGTTGATTGTTGAATAAGCTGTAATTTTTATTTTTTTTAAAGCCAGACTTAAAGGATTTAAACATGAGTCTTGGTGGAAGCTGAATGACAGATCAAAGATCTTAATTCAGGTACATTTGTAGTTAGAAATTCTTTATTCTTTTTCTAAGTAATTTTTGTGATTTTGAGTTTTGACATCATCATCAACCTTGAAATTATGCTTATCATTCTGATATTCATAATTAGGGGGAGATTGTTAGGTTTTATAACATTTGATGATGATTATCTTTAGATTAATAACTCTGTCGGAGACTACACAACCTGATCAGAGACTAAAAGATCAGAGACTAAATGTTGACTCGATCAGGGACTAAAGCTAAAGCCATCAGGGACTAGTCGTGAATTATTTTCTGATGAGATACAGAGTTCAAATTGAATAAGGAATGTCTTCCACATAGATCAAGATATTATTGAAGACATAGCTGGTAAGGAAACAAGCCAGAAATCTGTTCTTATTCAAAAAGGAAAGATCGTGTTTGATTCGAATAAGGAAGCTGAATCATTATTGATTTAGAATGAAAAAACTGAGTAATTCAGTTTTGAGAAGCTGTAATTAGGTTTACAGAGAATTGTAATTCGAAGCTATATAAGTTTTCATAGTTTTGTATCTTTACTATACAGAAAAGAAAAGAAGCTGATGATCATATTGTTATGATTTTTAGAATTTGTAATCAATTGTTAAAATCAATAAAAACAATTGTTTATAAATTGATTTGAGTTCTTGTTCTTTATATTCCGCAAGAAAAGTTAATTTCTTAAAGAACAAGTAACCGAAAAGAATTCAAAGAACTTGTATTCAACCCCCCCCCCCCTTTCTATAAGTTCTCAGCTATCTCACTGGGAAAACATATTATGATACAAACTCTAAGTGTCATGAGATCAAATTCTCCAATCTCTCACTTCTTGGAGGAGCCAACACTCAATGACAGAGTGATTGATAATCAACATATTCAAATGGTTGATTCCTTTCTAAATGATTTAATCACTGTGGACCACTCAGGGGAAATCAATACACCTGTACATACCAATGCAATAAGTATTTATGTTCCCCCCATTGTACACACTTCCTCTATAGAAACATACACTTCTCCAATTGTACATACACATTTGTCCTCTACTTCCACCTCTATCACCTATGTGGACCCAGTTGGTGTACATACATTACTTGAACTGGCCACAGTTGCTAATCTCATAGCCCATAGGAGCCCCTCTAGGATAATTTTGAGTAAGACTAAGAGAATATCTAGTGAAGAGAGGCAAAGTCAACCCCATGAGAGGACTTTGGCAAAAGGAAAGGAAGAGGGAATTGCCTTAGAAGGCAATGAAAAAGGAGAGCTAAAGAGGGATGCCTTAGAAGGCAATGAAAAAGGAGAGAGTGAGAGAGATAAGGATGAGATCCTTGTAAATAAAGAAAATAGAGAAAATGTAGATATTGTAAATACTTCTTGTTCTTCTAGGAGTGATAAAGATGACACTCCAATGTATGACTTCATAGGAGTTGATTTATACTTTCAAAAGAATCAAATGGTAGATAATGTATGTTAGAGTTAAATGATGATGATGATGATTATGTAATAAATTGTGCAACTGTAAATACTTGAGGTATTTTATAAACCTTAAGATCAACACAAGTTTTGCATCCACTGATGATAAACTTATTCATCAGTGGATGGTCAATAACTTCACAAGGCAAGTCAGAAAATGGAACATCCAAAGGACTTGACAAAGTGAAGAAGAATGTCTGATGTTACTTGTTAACAGTCAAAGTATTCCGCACATCAGATATTCTAAACAAAGTTACGTTGATTAAGTACCGTCAAGGGAACTCGTCAGGGGGAACTCATCAGGGGAACCGATCAAGGGGAACTCATCAGGGGAACCAATCAAGGGAAACCTGTCAGGGGATGACGAAGGCAGACCAACCCGTCAAGGAAACACTTCAGGACATGTCAGTGTCAGGCCAACCCATCAGAGTAACCTGTCAAGGGGAATGACCAACATGGCATCAGTGGAAGCTATCAGTGTATGTCGTCAGTCATAACCATCAGGATCAAGAAGCACTGAGTGAAACTTAACTGAAGGTTGAAGCCCTGATCCAGTCAATAAGCATCAGGAGATCCAGAAGCACTGATCAAAGTCCATCAGGGCTGGTAGTCAGTGGATCGTTATGACAGCATGCACCCGTCATCAGTACATACACGGAAATCAACGTAACGTGTTACAGAAGCAAGAGATATCAACTGGAAAGATATTTCTTGAAGTTTGTTTTGGTCCAATGAGAACTCTCGCGCATTAAATGCACACAGATCAGGGGAAGAAAAAGTAGCAACAAAGTATGCAGCAGTCTGATACATAGGGCAACGATGTGACATACTTGCGGCTAAGTTGAGAAAAGCAGCACGTCTCAAGCACGTGATTTCAACCACTGTTCGACATATAAGCAAAGGAGTTCTCATTACAACACAACACACAGATTGAATCTATCCAACAGATCAAACAAACATAGAAGCACACAACACTAGGAAGCTCTGTAATATATTTCTTGAGAGATTTATTTTTTTAGAGAAAAGTTTTCATAGCTAGTGAGTGTGAGAAGCTGTGTATTTATTCACACAATTTGTAGCTGTAAATCACAGTTGTGATTCTACAGATTTCCAGAAAAACATCAAGTTATAATACAACTATTTTAACTTGAATCTGTGTGTTCATTTCTTATAGTTTTTCTATTCATTGTAGTTGTTTCCAATAAGCACTTTTAAGTTTAAAAGAGCGAAAAGTTTTAGGTGTTTGTATTCATCCCCCCCCCCCCCCTTCTACAAACACTTGAGCTTATATTGCACTAACAATGTACAATTACTCAAACAAGAGCTATCTCGGACCATAAATCCTATTTTGATCAAAGTGCTCAAGTCACAAATAATGATAGGGCGATCTGTGGATGTAGAATCTCAAAAGCTCCATACATATTTTACCAACAAAATAAATATTGTCCATCAAGTTGTGGACTCCTTTGCCACAAGCCAAACCACGCTCAAGATGAAGAAGCTCGCTGACAATGTTGACAAACAACTCTCTACCTTCTCCACCAAACTAGCAAGCATGGAGTTTCTGCAACTATCAATGGTTGACACTCTCCAAAAAGTTCTTCAAGTCACATCTCTACTCTCAATTTCCATTGATAATGCTGTCAAAAAGGGGAAAAAATCTTCAGGGCCATCATCAAGGGTTGTTGCTGAGACATGAATAAGCCAACCATCAGGGGATGTGACTGTAGCTCCTGCTCCAAAAGCCAAGGACAAGGGTAAGGGTATTCTGATTGAAGAACCTAAAAAGAAGACTCAAAGTCAATCAGGACCTAAACTACTTGGAGATGCAATGAAGACAACTCATTTTCCAACACCAGTCGAAGTTATTATAGATGGGAAAATGGAGCTTGTCTATCCTCAAGACAAGAAACTGGTAGAAGCTGATACACTCTATGCACAGCAACTCCAATAGGAGGAAGAAAAGGCTACGGAGGAGGAGAGATAAGAAGAAGAGAAGAAACAAACGAGCATTAGGCCAAAATCCTCCAGGAAACCTTAATCCTCTAAAGCTGCATCAGGGGATAAAGACAAGGTAAACCCAAAATCCCCTGATGCCACCACATCCAAGTCATCTAAGGCCAAGGATCAAGCACCTTCTCCTATACCATATGGACCACCCACATTGGTTGAATCCCTAAGAGATGAAAGGCGCAAGAACTTGGAATTTTTTTTCTCAATAAAAAGCATAAATGTCAGGACAAACAGCAAAAGGGAAAAGCTAATCATTGTACAAAGGAAGAATGGGTCGGAGCTAACAGTCACTTTTGATTGGTTTAGGAGAATGGATGTTGAGCAATTGGGGCTAGTCTTGAACTTAGTTTCAAAGACAACAATGCTAAACAGAGACTTGAGAAGGATGATTGAGAAGCTGAGGAAAGCCATCAATGATAAAAGAAGCTTGCCCACAGCCTTGGAAAGACCATTAAAGCTTTTCTTCAGAATAACTAGTGGGCAAGAGAAAAGCATAAGGATCAATAAAGTTGATGGGCTCAACCTAGAGGAATCGATGCATGTTCTAAGTCAAATTGCTTACCACAAGAATGAACATGTCATCTAGTTTAGAATCTTGCTTATACAAAAGGTGCTAAAGGAGATTGAAAAAACCAGAGTTGATGATGGGACTGCAGCTATGGAAGGGATGTTCCCTCAGTAAAAGGATTCAAAGAATTTCCAAAGATGATCACAAGCCCCATGGGTGTTGAGTTCAAAAATTCAAAAGGGGAGATCGTCACCTTTTACTGGTCACAATTGGCTGCAGCCAACCTGCAAGAAATTGGTTCAGTCCTTGAAGCTCTGAAATCTAACAGGAATGTGAACATTGTCAACTCCAGAAGACTTCTTCAAAAGGAGCTGGAGCAGCTAAAGGTAGGAGGAAGATAATAGACTCAGGATTCCAAATCAAAACCCAGATCAAAGGAGACAAGGCCTTGGAAGTAACTCATAACCTATTGAATCAAGTCATCCATTGCCCTTTGCATCAGCTCAACAAGAAAGGGATCCTGATGTCTAGTGTATATATTTTGTAAGAGGAATAGGAAATACTTGCACATTTATTTTCTCAATTTATACAACAATAGACTAGATCAATACACATGCATTTGTTTATCTTTTGATTTTGTATAGTTTTGGTTTTGACATCATAATCAGTGCATTAATTAGATTTATGGTTATCAAATTGATAATCATAAATAGAGGAGATTGTTGGATATAAATGATGATGATAATGATGATTACAATTTGTTTATGCATCTGTAAATACTCAAGGTGCTCTATAAACCTAAGTATATTTACACGAGTTTTTGCATCCACTGATGATCAACTTGTCATTAGGGGATGAACTGCTCTACACTAAACAAGTCGTCAATGAAAGCTTCTAAAGGACTTGATAATGTAGAGGAGAGGTCTGATGTTACTTAAGAACATTTGAGTATTCCACACATTAGACAATCCAAACAAAGTTAACAAAGCATCAATGATTAAATCAGTCAGGGGAACCCGTTAGGGGAAACCGTCAAGGGATAACAGTCAAGGGAACCCGTCAGGGGATAACAGTTTGGGGAACCTGTCAAGGGAACAACTCAAGGGAAACCATCAAGTGAAACACTAAACACTGCATCAGTGAAAGCCATCAGTGGATACACGTAGGTCTTAACAGGGATCCAGTAGCACTAATCAAGTTTTCATCAGTACTTGTCATCAGGGGATCCAGTAGCACTGATCAAGTCGACATCAAGGCTTGTTATCAGGGGATAGTTATGACTACATACACTCATCATTAGGTCTTACACACAAATCATTGAAGCTGGTTCAAGAAGCAAGAGATATAACTGGAAAGATATTTCTTGAAGTTTGGTGGTCCAATGAAAACTCTCGATCATTAAATGCTCGAAGATCATGGGAATGAAAAAGAAGCAACAAAAGCCAAAAGTAGTATGACACATAACTTTGAAAGGACGAATGATGGGATGTACTGCGACTACGTTGAAAAAGCAGCACGTCTAAGCACGTGGGTTCAATAACTGATCTTCTACATATACAGAAAGTTTTCATTACACCAAAAATACGATGAAGCACAGAGAAACACTAGAGATAAGCTTTGTAATATATCTTGAGAGAAATATTCAAAGAAAACAAGTAGCTAGTGAGTATGAGAAAAAAAGTTGTAAGTCATTACAGATTGTAGCTGATTAATCACATTTGTGATTAACCAGATTTCCAGAAAAACCTCAAGTTTTAATACAACTATTTTAACTTGAATTATTATGTGTTCATTTCCCTTTGAAGCATAGTTCTTCTAAACTCGCAGCTATTCCAGTCTTAGTGGGTTAATTCAAAAAAGATTAAAAAGATTGTAGTGTCTATATTCTACCCCCCCCCCCCTAACAAATACTTGAGCTTATTTAACTCTAACACTTTGCTCCAGTAGCAAGGCTCGAAGCCATAAGAATCTTTCTTGCTTATGATTCTTATCAAGGCTTCAAGGTGTTTCAAATAGATGTTAAAAGTGCTTTTCTGAATGGGCAACTTTAGGAGGAAGTCTAGATTGAGCAACCCCCAGGTTTTGCTTATCATTCTCTCCCAAACCATGTATATAAGCTTGAAAAAGCTTTGTATGGTCTTAAGCAAGCACTACGGGCATGATATGACACTTTATCTTCCTTTTTAGTTAATGAAGGGTTCAGTAGAGGTACAGTTGACACTGCTTTATTCATTAAGAAGCATAAAGATAAAATATTACTAGTACAAATTTATGTAGATGATATAATATTTGGTTCTGCTGATGGAAAACTTTGTGCAAGATTTGTTAAGCTTATGTACAACAAATTTGAGATGAGCATGATGGGAGAGTTGAATTTTTTTCTTGGACTTCAAATTAAGCAAAGCAGTGATGGAATTTTCATAAATCAATGCAAGTATACCAAAGATCTACTTAAGAAATTTAGATTGGAGACAACAAGTCCTATGAAAACTCCCGTGTCATCAGCAATAAAGTTGGATAAAGATGAGCAAGGTAAATCCGTAGATATAACAAGCTATCAAGGTATGATCGGATCCTTGCTTTACTTAACTACAAGCAGACCTGACATTATGTTTGCTACATGTATTTGTGCACGTTTTCAATCTAACCCCAAGGAATCACATTTAGCTTCTGTTAAGAGGATTTTCAGATATCTCAAAGGTACTCCTAATTTAGGAATATGGTATCCAAAAGATTCTAACTTTGACCTTGCTGGATATTCAGATGCTGACTTTGTTGGGTGTAAAATTGATCGAAAAAGCACAAGTGGTACATGCCAATTTCTAGGAGGAAGACTTGTCTCATGGTTCAGTAAGAAACAAAACTTTGTATCAACATCCACTGCTGAAGCTGAGTACATATCAACAGGAAGTTGAGTTGCACAAATTTTGTGGATGAAAAATCAACTTGTTGATTATGGGTTTGATTTCAAGTCTATCCCTATATTCTGTGATAATACTAGTGTTGTAGCCATTGCTTATAATCATGTTTTACACTCTAGGAATAAACATATAGATATAAGACATCATTTCATTAGAGATCATGTACAACAAGGTACAATAGAGATAAATTATATTCCTACTAAAAATCAATTAACAGACATTTTTACAAAACCCTTGGATGAAAATCGCTTTAACAAACTTATGAGTGAATTAGACATGTTAAATTTAGAGTAAGAATATGTTGTACTAACATCTTGTTTGCTTAATCAAGGACTTATGTTCTTAGCAATACGATAAACTCCTTGCTCAGGTGAAGGAAAAGACCCTGCTGATAGCTAAGCAGTCCCTTTACTCCTGTTGTGTCAACTCATTTTGTCTTGCTGAAATCCATCAAGATGTTGCTGATTGACAATTTCTGTTGATAAAAACTTCCTGCTGACATTGAGAAGCATTCATCAATGTTGTTGTCTTAATCTACATCGACTCTGCTGAAAATTTCACAAAAAGGGGAGCCTCCTCGACAAAAGTGTCATTTCAGAAACTAAGTCCAAGACCTTGCTTATGCTTTAAGCAAAGGATGGTCTTGCTGCTTATAAGTTCAAACTCCCTACTCATCTTCGGCTCCCAGTAGCAACTACAAGACTAGCAAGGATAGTGGATCCTGCTGTCTATATATAAGCAGGATATATCTTGATGTAACCCATCAATCCTCACCAGCAAAGACTTGCAATAACATCCTGCTAATATCTCAATGACTTGTCATTTTTTTTCCTTTGGTCACTTCCACTTTTACTGCCGTAAAAATAGTCCATCATTACTTTAGCCGTTTATTTTTTCTCTCCGCATTTAATGCCACTTTGTCCCATTATCTATTTACGACTAATGTCTTTTCGGTAATTAATTCTCACCACTACCCACATATTTCTCCCACTAACTCCTCCACTACTCATCTCAGTAACTGCTTTAAACCTCTTCAACTTCTTTTCACCCCCTATATAAACACTTTCACCCTTCTCATTTGTTTTCACCTTCAAATTGCCCTGAACTCTCTCTAAAACAAAGACTTTCTCTCTCTAAAAACCTGTCAAGACCGTCACCTCTCAGCCCTAAAACCACCACACTCTCCAATAACCATTTAGCAAGAATGGCAAACTGGCTTGATAAGATAGAATCTGAGTCTATCATCGACTTAGACTCCTTTGCTGATGATCAGCAAGATACAGATACCAGAGAAGTTATTATGTTGCTGAGGAATAGTGGGATCTACTATGTGATCTCTGCTGATTGCCCCATCTATGAAAAAATTCTAAGGGAATTCTGCCAGAGTGCACAAGTCCGAGACAGCAGCATCAGTGGTAGAGTAAATGGACAATAAGTATTAATCACAGCAGCAAGCATCAGGGACACACTCCAGATGACAAGTCAGGGTATGCTTTCCCCTCCTACTCTAGTCCCTGCTGTGCTCGCAGAACTTGGGTATGTCAGGACCTACAACACCAAGAAGAGGAAAGATTTTCTAAAGAAATGGGACTTCCTCATGGATATCCTTCATAAGACCTTGCTGCATAAATTCACCTCTCAAGATGAGGCATCAACAAGGGTCATCTCCATAGTATCACTGCTGAAATCTAAGCAGGAAATGAACTGGGCCCAGATATTCTTTGATCTGCTCAAAGAATTCTTCTTTAGCAAGAAGAAAATCAAGATTAGACATGGACGAACACTGTCCCTACTGCCAAAGGGGATTCTTGGAGACAATTTCCCAGCAGGGACCAGATCAAAGAAGCTGCCCAAGAGCAAGATTATTACCCCCTCCATTCTACAAAATTATGAAAGAAACCCTGCTGCACTAACAAAGGCTGCAGCAAAGAGAAGATCGAAGAAAGCATCAGAGTATGCCAGTGTTCCTGCTAAACAAGTGTCTACTGCTACCACAGTTCCTACTATCTAACCCAGTAGAAAGAAAAGAGTTGTCACTCAAATTCAACGGCCCAAGAAGAAATCCAAGGTAGCTGCTGCTGATTCAGACTTTGACCCATCCACCCTCGATTCCGAGGAAAAAGAAGTGTATGATTTCTTTATGGAATTATACGATGAAGACGCTACTGCTCAGGCAATCGCTGAAGGAGGATCAGACATTGAACCTCCCACTGATGATGAGCAGGAACTAGACCAGCAAGGTATACCCTTTGTTGTCCTCAGCTCCACTGTTCCTGCAAAGGATGAGTTGTTCAGAGAAATCGACGAGTATCATCTTGTTGCCTTTTCTTCAATGGTTCCTGCTGATAATCAGAAGAGTTCATTTGATGAACTCTTCAAAGAAATTGATGTTGTTATTGGGGCGATCATTGTTGCTGATCAACCTACCCCCACTGCTGAACTACCATCAGCAAGTAATCCCGCCACACTGACTGAACTAGTCAGCATCACTGAAGTTCTGGAGCTTGCTAACACACCTGAAAGTGTCACAGGTCCAGAAACTAAGGATGATGCTGCTGGCATTGAAATCACTGGGGAACTGCATCACACCAACTTACGTCTTGCTGATATGGTCAAACCTGAACCAATTACAGAGGAAGAAGAGGAAGACTTCTTCAAAGACCAATCAACAGAGACTCCAGCTCTCACCACCCAACCTCCTGTTGCATGAAGATTGGTTCTACTTGGCTTTGCTATTCGTGACAATGTGCCCCTTTCAAAAAGAAAACATGTTGCTATGAAAGGGAAGGGTAAAACAAAGAAGACAGAGTCCAGCAGCAGCGACTTTGAAAGCTCTGATGATGTTTCCGCCAAAAAAAAATGGAACAAAGAACTGAGGAACTCATCAGAGCCTTGTTGATTGAAGATGCTAAATAAGCTGGCTTGGATCCCTGAACAGATTCAAGAAGGTCCTATCCATTTCTCACCAGCACGGGTACCTGCTGAGGGGGAGCCTATCAAAGAAGATGAAATCAACATACTCCCTGCTAATGAGGAGCCTGTTGTTGAGGGGGAGTAAACTCACAAAGAGGCGAACATTGAGAGAATGGCTAAGGTGAGTGCTGCTGGAATCAGGATGGTCAAAAGAGACCTAACTGAGGACAACAATATTGACCTTCAAAATGACTATTGTCTTCTCGACTATGATCTTGACCTCATAATAAGGCATTTCCGAAGGATCCTGTTGAAGAGACTGAAAGAACTTGGATTTGATGCACCTATCAGGCACACATCCTTCTACACTCGAGCAGAAAAGGAAATTGTGCTCTATGAGCAGTTTTTGGATCGAATGTTTACTAAAAATGTGAGCAGCATTTATGGAACCTCAGCCATCTCTAGGAGAGAACTTCAAGAAAAGATCATTCCATCAGAAGCTTCAGCAAGAAGCAGAAGATTATGGCTTGGATTGACTGATGATTTCTTCTCCTACATGCTACCTGATAATTTCATCCTCTTTCTCCCCATGCTTCATTCCTACTGGTGTGGAATGGGCATGCACGCTATTTCAGACTCCTTTAGAAGATCTCCAAACTTCATGGTGCTTATTGAAAATCCTTTGAGGGTAGCCTGAAATATGATCGACTCAGCTCCACAAGCTGATGACACTACTGTTGCCTTTGCCAGCAGACTTCGAATGGACATGAGTAGACACAAATTCCCCATCATCCCTACTGCCAACATTCATGCTACTGAAGGGTTTATTCCTCCTGCTGACCTCTCTGCTGACCTCTCTGCTGAAGATTTTTCTTGTGCTCGAATCAGACCTTTTGCTTCTGGGAATTCCACTGTCCCAGTCAAGCTTGAAGAATCCTATCCTTCCAAGCCTTATGTTGTTGCCTCTAAGCCATCGAAGTCAGCTCGCTCACACTCCTCTCAGTCCACAAAGAAAAGGCTTGCTGAATTGGACTCCAAAATGGACAAGATCTTAGCAAGTCTTAACTCACAGCCTGCTGAATCTGCTCAGAGCTCCAAGGCACCTCCTGCTGCCTCTGATCTTGAAAACCAGATCAACAAAATGGAGCATAAGCAGGATCAAATCTTATTGACTCTCAACAAGCTAATTGACTTTCTCTCTCTGATGGCTAATGATATCAAAAAGGGGAAGAGAGATCATGATGCACAACAAGCAACACAACAACAAGATCAAGTTGCTTTGACTCCTACTCCTATCCCTGCTCCTACTGTGACCCCTATTGTCGTGGCCAAAAGAAGAGTTCCCAAACACATCCCTAATTCTGTGGTACAAATTCTTAACCTTTCTCCATATATGAGACTGCAAAAGGCTCTTGAAGAAGTGGATGTTATGACAAAGAAGTCAGGGCCTGCTGAAAGTCTCAAGTTGCTTGCAAACAGCAAAGACTCTGAATCCAAAATCAAGCAGTATGAGCTGGAAATGAAGAGACTCAGAGACCAGCAAAATGAAAGGGTGTACAACTACAAGAAGGAAAGGATGGAGAGAAGGAAACAGGAAAAGGAGGCCATAGGAAGAAAAAGGGAGGAGACCGAGGAAAGGAGAAGACTGGAGCTACTAAAGTATGGAGAAGATCAGCAAGGATCTGAAGGATCCGTTGATAGTGTAGATTAGCAAGAATTTTATTTTAACTGTCTAATTGTCTTTTACTTTATTTTGTTTTCATTCATCATTCATGTACTTCACAATTTTTTTATGAAATGACAAGAATCTTGTTGCTTGATGTGGTGATCAAAATAACTCATTTTGACATCATCAATTAGGGGGAGATTGTTGATGCACCCCTGCTTATATTACTATTGCTTAAAGAATTATATTTATCGATTTAAGAATTGATGATGTAATATAATCCTTACTTATATGATGTAAAATGACTTAGAAAAATATCCAACTTGTTAGGTGGATATATTCTGCTAGTTAAGAAAGGATTTTGATCACAAGCGAAGACTCTGCTCATTGATCAAGAAGGATGCTGAAGATATATAGAAAATTCCAAGGATTATTCCTTCTTAGAATGGAAATAAGCAAGGACTGATATAGCAAGATTCCTTACCTTGATCCAAGCAAGAGTGTCAGAAAAAGACTATCTTTTGTCTTGCTTAAGTCAACTCCTAGAGAACTTATTCAAAAAGCACTAGAAGACAAAATAACGGCTATCTTTTTGAACAAAGCAAGGAACAACTGGAAAAGTGCAAGTCATTGTCAAGGTAGTACAACTCCCAACGAATCTATTTCAAAATTCTCAACGGATAGATTTTTGGAGTAGTATAAATAGGAGTCATAAATTTCATTTATGATATCTGAACAACCAAGAATTGCTCTGACAATTTGACACTCAAAGAACTCAGCAAGACACAATTCCAAGCTTGAACAAGTGCTATCTAATCTGCTCAACAAGGAACTTACTGCTTAGAGATAGTAAGCAAGAAACAACATCTACTATTAGTCTGTGTGACTACCTGGTCTAAGTGACCCACTATATTTTTGGACTAAGTGTCCTGCTGCTTATTGTTCTATGTGAACACTTTAGTGAGTGTCTTCTCAAGTAAAGAGAAGAAGAGTGGAGTAGGCTTAAACCGAACCACTATAAAAATTATCCTGCCTACTTTACTTTGCTGCTTATCTTTTACATTGCTTATTTCCTTTATCTCTGCTTTGCTCAGTCTCTGCTAAACTCTTTTAGCAAAGACTTATTGATATTACTGCCTCAAGCCATTGTTTTAAAAACTAAGGGGTTCTTTACTAAATTCTGTTGCTAACTTTTTTCAAAATATAAGAAAACTTTTTAATAAGCAAGAAGCATTTTAAATTGTAAATTTTATAAGCAAGACTTAAATTTGGAAAAACACTATTCAACCCCCCCCCCCCCCCCCTTCTAGTATTTTTCCCTTTAGGACCTAACAAAAACTCTTCCCAAGACTTGGGAAGCTTTTCAATCACTGTCATAACCTGAAACTTTTTAGGTAGGTCCATGCCTGCTTCCTTCAAAGCATGGACTAACAACTCAATTTCATGCACTTGTTTAGTCATGGATTTTGTATCCACTAGCTTAAACTCCAAAAACTTTAACACTGAGTATTTTTCCAGACCTTGAGAGTTTGTATTGTGTCTGGTCCAACTAATCCCACAAAAGTTTGGCTGTGAAGGATTCTGATGAATAAACATCAAATAGAGCATTCTCTAAAGCTACCAAAATAGCAGCTCTAGCTACTCCATCCTTTTCAGCCCACAAGTTATGAACTGAAACTGTATTGGGTTGAGCTGGATCAACAATTGGAGCATCATGTTATACCACTATCCATAGGCCCTTTACTATTAACCACAGTTTCATCTTCTTCTGCCAACGAGAGAAGCTTGAACCCCCACTGAACTTTTCTGGCATACCAAAAAGATCGATGGGTTATGGAAATCTATGCATAGCCCAGTCAATAGTGGGAATAGCAGAACTAGGGGCATTAGGATTGTCCATTTCCAATATATAATCAGTTTATGAATATTTCTTTAAGATTGTTGGAAATCTTCTATGCAACAAGAACAAACTGATAAATATATAACAACAAGGCCTTGGATACTGAATTCAAACAAAGAACAATTGGAGGGAGAGACAGTACAATTAGTACAAAATTGAAATACATAAAGAGAGAACAGACTTATCAGGACAAAGAACAATTGAGTAGCCAATCCTTAAAAAATGATAAACTGTTCTTGAAGAAATATTCACCCCACTTAAGTTGCAATGGGATGCTGTGAATGTGAGAACCTGAAAATGTCAATGAATTTTGTTATGAGTTTTCTTTATTTTTTGCATGAAGGTTTAATTTCTTATTGGGTATAAATGATGAAATTATATTTTCTTATGAAAATTCAATGGCAATGTGATGTCCAAAAGATTTTAAATGTATTTTGAAACTCAAGTATTTAAAAGATTATTATATTTAAGATTTTCTCGTGTGAGTGTGTGTCCACGCGGGAAAGGCTCACCGAGTGTAAACAAGTTTAGCTACAGTACCTGCTTTTTAAACCTAACCGCTGGGAGACAGTAGCATTTAATGTACATCACCTCCATCAGTACCCTAGAGTGGGCTATGATAAATGACCAATGGACACTAGCAGCCGTTGCAACCACCCTTTTCTCACCAGTCACTTCTTTTCCTTTCATAGCTAACGGCTGATATCAAATAAATCCGACGGCCCTTGTTGCTCAACAAATGATATATATATATATATATATATATATATATATATATATATATCATGTTGTTATAACCCTAGTCCCACCTTCATAAATTTCTATACAGTATACCACCAAATCCAAGCTTACTCTTAAGACAACTGTCCTTTTTGGAAGAACAACTAGAGCTTTTAACTCTTTCTTGTAGCCAAGGAGGTAAGAGCATTTCATTAAAGTCCTGCTCTATTTCTTACACTTTGTTTCTGTCATACATACCACGTTTAATACCTTGTTCATTTATTTCCAAAAGTATGATTTGAGGCATGTTTTTAACATCCGGAGTTAATATCATTTATTTTGAAAAGCTATCCAAGTTGGGTGTAATATTGTTGATAATCCCTTGGTAGATAAACCTTTAACTACCAAACATTCCTTATTGTTAGTAGTTACTACACCAGGCCTGAGTATTTTCTTTAACCTGAGTTTTGAACCCTAAACTATGTCTAGGAGGGCTTGCAGATCCTAGGAAACGTTATGAATCACTGAGAGGATGATGAGATTTGACCTTAGTGTGGTTATAGTTGAGATCACCACCCTTGGAGAAGTGGGGAAGACACCACTGTACCTGAGACAACTTCTAAAGTTAGTCTCTGACGGTATAAGTTAGTCTCCGACAGTGTTGGTGGTAATTTTTGATGAGATGCATTAGTCTCTGATGAGATGTGTTAGTCTCCGGTGAAGGAAGGGTGTTGTTAGTCTCTGATGGAACTTTGAGATTAGTTACTGATGACGTCAGCCTTAGTCTCCAACAGGCTAAGACTAGTCCCTGATGAAATCATCAGTAGTCCCTGACGGGCAATATATGTTAGTCCCTGACGAGTTTTGTGATGACCAAGCCATACCCTGATGATCGATGATGGCTTAGAGATCATTCCCTAACGGGTGAAAGATACCCTGACGGTTGAGAAGTCATCCCCTAATGACTTTTCCCTGACGAGAGAATGTTACCCTGATGGTGGGGAAACCATCCCCTAACGGGCGAGATATCCCCTGACGGGTAGTTTACCCATTGATGGTCAGTTATCCCCTGATGCGCAGTTGTCTTTAAAACTATAAACGTATTAATTTCCTGAGATTATTTTATGAAGTTTTAATTATTTATTTACCCTAAACAGTTTTTATAGCAGTTTTGGAAACATTAAAAGTTTAAGGACAGCACATATGCACTTTCTCTCATATTTTAACCAAAGTACTAAATTTATTTTGGGATATGTATATTTTACGGAATCTTTCACTCTCAAGTAAATTGAAACTGTTTGTGTGCGAGGGACTGATGCAAGTATATTCTCACTCTTATGCTTATTTCAATTAAGCGCATGATCAATTGATTCGATATGCGTAGAAGGTTATGACTTTTATGTTAAAATTCCTTGTGAATCGGCATGCTATGCTTTAATTTCCGCTAGCATGATATGAATGAAAGTGCATGGATATAAAGGAGTTTTGATTTATCAAATATTATTCAATCTTATATCTGTGCAAATGAATGAGAATGATATGTCCCTTAAATGGGTTATGCCACATGGTTGGCTAGAGAAAAGGTAAGGTGCTGATTTGTTCTTCACCTGACCTAGAGAAAATTTTACGTGACTACGTACATTCACACAAAGAGGGATCATGCGGTCACAGTAGGGCCAACTGTGTACTGTATGGTTAGCAGATCCAACAAGTTTAGCCCCCGATGGATATTTTTTTTGAAAGGATTGTATACAGGTGAATACCTGTTTTCTTCAAGGAGGATTACATGTTGTTTATCATCAGTGATCCTAAAGTTTCTTTCAAGATTTTCGAGGCATTAATATTGTTTCACTGAGCTTCACAAACAGAATTGAACTTCTTTATATATTTCTAATTTATTTCTCTAAATTGCTTATATATTTGTTGGGCGTAAATCGCTCACTCTTGTTGAACTTAAATGTCTTGCAGGACACAATACAATAACTGAACCCTCTGACAAAGGGAAAGCAAAGATGATCGACTACTAAGTTATTTACTCTTTTTAATAACGCTGAGGAAGGAAGGAAGATATTAGAAGATGTAATGATCTATGATTTGTAATTTATAAAGATGAAATAGCTTCTGCTGAAATTATATTAATTTTTGGGTTGTAATAACTCTTTAATATTGCCTTTTTCCAGTATTTATACTATGAATTGATGTGTGTTTATCTTTTCCTTCTCTTGACGAAACCCTGATCCAGTAAGGGATTTTGGGGTCGTCACAGTGAATTTCCTTCTAGGGTAAAACAATAATAACACAGAAATGGTGTAATTCAAATCAATGCATAGCGACTACCACCTTAGTTCCCTGAAAATCCAACAGTTACAAAGTTAGAATTTGTGAGTTGTGAAATCACTTGAATGTTTCTGAGATTCTTTTCAATCAGCGTGTCATCAACATACAAGATTTTCGAGTATTATAGAACATTTTCTTAAGCCAACAACTCGAATAACGTTCCCTTAAAATACTCCATGTAACGTCTACCCACAAAGTGTCATTATTGGGCAGTTACAAATTTGGATAGAACATAACTAGAAATAAATTAAAGTACTTAGTTATTATCTGAATTTGATAATAATACTTAACATTAATTTGAACCATGTTGTACTTTGAATAAATTATCCCCTGACACGAGACAATTTATCCCCTGACAAACAAATATCCCTTGATGGTTGAGACATTTTATTCCCTGACGAATAATTTATCCACTGATAACTAAATATCCCCTGATAATCATATCCTTCGATTGACAAATTATCTGCTGATGACTAAATGTCATCAGTGGATAATTCCATCAATAGATAACCATATCAACAATTAACTCTTATCAGTGAATAACTATATATCAACAGTTAACTCAATCAATAGACAAACACGATGTTATATATCAAATACACTGAGTCTAAATTTAACATCTTTACAAGAAGTAATCTCATACTCATTTATTTATGTATTTTACTAAAAAAATGTCTTAAATCCATGAACTGTTACATATATTAAATTTCAATAAAAAAATAATTAGAATCCTATTTAACATAAATTTTAAAACTTCCATTTTTAACGGTTCTTTATAAGCAAACTTTCATGGTAAAAATACAGTAAACTAACAATTTCTATTTTAGTATAAATTTCGTTGTTGATTTTAATAAAGAAAATAACTTTCTTACATGGTAGATATGTATTAAAAGAACAACTTCAAATATTGTATAATTTTGATGCAAAAGTTATTCAATTTAATCAAGAAAAGAGTTACCATTATTTTTCGTTAAATGAACGTGACGTGTTAAACTTATATTTGTAAAAACAAGATTACTATTGATAAAGCTAACAAATAAATATTTTTTTATAAAATTTAATATTTACGAAAATATTTTCTAATTGAAATTTATGAATATAATTTTGCCAAAAAAATAAAATAAAATAATAATACTCATGTAAATATATGTCGTACAAAGAAAATCTACATAATCTTAAAATCATTTTGTTATCATCAAAACTTAATTAAAATTTATCATGTCTCAGTTAATTTCAGTTTTGGCAAAATTTCAAAATCAAAATCATTAGTTTAGTTTTCTAGCTAAATCAATAAGCATTATATTAGCGGCACACCAACCAACAAATTAAAAGTAGAAAAAGAAAATCAATAATCACATTATATTAGCGGCTGTAGGGTTGGTGAGTTAGTGACAGCTTCTCACTCTTGCATCTCCCTATATATACACATCAACCTTCCTTCACTTGGGACGTGCTCAGATCTTACTCCTTTGAATCTCCTTAATCTCTCTCCTCTGTCTCTCATCAACATTCAGAATAATGGAGTGCGAAGGAATTCTCTTGGGAATGGGGAATCCCCTTCTTGACATCTCTGCTGTTGTAGACGATGACTTTCTCAACAAGTACATATGCTACTCTCTCTCTCTCTCTACGTGATATATTTGTATACATACATCCACATTAATTATTCAGCTCAGGAAGATCTGGAATGCAAATTTAAAATTCAATGAATGTGTGCTTTGATTCGGATATTGGTTGATTCTGAAATTGATTGGGTTATACTTTGAATCATATTTGAGTTGCATTTGAATTCTGAATCTATTTTCACTAATCTGATAAGGATAGATTTCAGATTTGAGAGATGTTTTTCTTTTCTCTGCAACTACGGATCTGGGCCTAAGTGCTTGTGATTATGGTTTATGTGATGCATTGATTTTATTTTACATAGCGGTATGTTGCCTTTGTACTGTAAATTCAGCTGCTAATTGTGTTTAAAGTTATTCGTTTTTCTACATTTCGTGGAAATGATTGCTTTGCCTGTCCATGGTAGGTATATGATGCTGGCTTCACTTTTTAACATATAATTAAGCAGTGTGAAATTAAAACAAGGAAGCCTTTCATTTCCACAAAAATAGTCCAGTTACTTGGCTTCTATCAGATTTACAAAATCTTAAAAATTCGAACTGGGCTGTCAATTTACTTAATAATCATTATGACAACTTTTATATTTAGTACTCCATCCGTCCAAAAAAAGAGCAACATTTATGTGAAGTCCTAAAATTCAAATTATGGAAATAGTTTAACAATTTTTCAGTATAATAAAGAGTTTATTTTGTTGGAATCTTAACACCTTTTGTAATGTCAATCATTTTCTAATCGAAATCAAGTAAATTCAGATCAAAATTTAATTATAGACTTCCACAAAAGTACTAGATAACTTTTTGAAATGTTACTCGTTTTTTGGAATGGAGGGAATAATATTTATAAGTAGTTGGTTTTTGTATTTCTCAAAATCGATTAAATTTAAAAAAATCTAAAGTTTCTGTATATTAATTAGGAAAAAGTGAAAAGGGACCTTTTTTTAAGGAAAATTAAAAAAAAATAGAAATGTGACTAGTAGAACAGGGGGGAGTGTTATAGATATTAGCTTACTAAATGATAGTATTGAGTATAAATTTACCGTGTGGATTTTGATAATTATATGAAATCCTTTGTTTTTTGATCACTTTTCCCTGATATCAAAGCCTATGTTTGACACACTCTGCAATTTCTATTGTTTCTTTTACTTTTTAAGAGTAAAATATTTTAGTAGCAATTGGAATATTATCATATTTGGGTATAATCTAAACAATTTTATTTACCAAAAAATCAAAGGTAGTTAACCAAAGAAATAATGCTCTCATCTGTATGAAAGGTTAATCACTTAATCTACATAGAGTGGTACCAAGGCCATTCATTTGAAAGAACCAGTATATTCTCTTGGTCTATGTTATGTTTTTTTCAGTCTTTACTGTAATATATACACATGTACACACAGACACACATATATTGAAGCTTTGCATTACTAGTTTCTACATATTTGTTTGTTGATTGTGTCTTTTCCTCTTCCTTTTTCCTTTTCTATAGGTATCAAGTGAAGTTGAATGATGCCATTCTTGCCGAAGAGAAGCACTTGCCTATGTAAGCTTTCTTCTCATTTTCTGTTCAATCATTTACAATGTCAAAATGATGGAACTATTCCTGCAAGCTGTTAGAAATCCGGATCCTATAAATAATTATTAAATTAAAGATTTAATGACCAAAAAACCTAAATACTGTTCACTTTTAAACACTTTAACCACTCATCTAATTTTTAACATGAAAGCCTTTAAACTTGTTATAAATGTATCAAACGATCTAACTTGAACTAAATTCCTAATATTTATTAATTAAAATCCTATGTGGCATTTCACTAATTAGGAAAAATGAGAGTGAATTGTCTTCACTTGGAACTTGAGCAAGGATTTTAATTAATAAGAGTTCAGACTTGAGTTCAAATTTTGACACATTTTTAACAATTTTAAAGATTTCATCTTAAAATAATAGATAATGGATTAAATTGTTAAAAAGTAAATAGTTTATAGGTCTTTTTGGCCATTAAGTCATAAATCAAATTCAAGCTCTTGTCTGTAAAGTTTCAGAATATAGCACCAGTACTTGTCAGGGCACAATATTGTAGATGGGTTAAATGGACTTAAGGTACTTGTACTGACTTAAGGTACTTGTACTGGTATTTCAAGTGAAAAACTTAACAATTGAGTGTCCAAACTATAAAAAAATTATTATTTGTTAAATTCTAGGGTTCCGTCAAATTTTGTGTGTAAAATTCTTCTAGCTCAGTTGCTCAGGTACGAAAAATCTTTTCACTCATAGGTAACCAAAAAAGTTGGACAGGACTCTAAGATTTAACGAAATGTTAAATTTTATTTGGGTACCAAATTATTAAGTTTTGAACTTTTGGTACAAATTTGTTACTGAGGTACTTGTACCGATACAATGGCACCAAAAGTCGATTTAACGCAATTGAATACTGTAAATTTATATTATTCTTTCTTATCTAAGTTACTGTGTCACAGACTGTATTTTGCTTCTTTCTGATATACTTCAATATATATGCTTCCATGCAACTTTATTTATGAATTTCACCTTTCCAGGTATGATGAATTAGCCACCAAGTATAATGTGGACTACATTGCTGGAGGTAACTTCAGAATGTCTGTACTGTTTCAACCCTTTTTACACGACTGGGGGGTGAGGGGGTGTAGGGTGTTTGTAAAAGATTTGGCTTTTGATACACTTTGGTTCTTGGAGGTTGTCACTGCCCATATATGTATTTATTTCTTACTGAATATTAACCTATTGAACAACTGCAGGTGCAACTCAGAATACGATAAGAGTGGCCCAGGTATTTTTCGCGTACTTTATGGTTTTAATGAGTTTTATCTAATTGTGCAAAAATAACGGATGTGAACTTTACTTGTTATATAACTTGTGATGGTTCACAGTGGATGCTTCAAATTCCTGGTGCAACAAGTTATATAGGCTGCATTGGGAAGGACAAGTTTGGGGAGGAAATGAAGAAGCACTCAAAACTTGCTGGAGTTAATGTAATTCACTAATCCTTATACACCATTGGTTATGATATTCTCAATAAATATCCACTCCAATTAAGGTGTGTTTGAATGCCAGGAAAGAAAAAGTAAAATTTTAGCACATTGTTAATGTTTGGATTGCAATAAAGTTTTAAGATCCACTCCATCAACTTTCCTGTAACTTCCAACTTTTAAGGAAAACTAATGCTGTAAAATTTGCAAAACTAATGTATGTATTATATTAAATATTAAGCATCTTGGGGTCTTAATAACTGTTTTTGGAGTTTCCGAGTCAGCATCTGAAAAAAAATGCTTGCAATCAGAGAGGAAAATAAGAGAGCTGCCCATGTCCGGCTTCTCTAACCTCCAGACAATTACTAAAGTTCATTGTTTTTCTTTCTTTACTTTCCTTTTTTTTAAAGCCATCAGAGATAAAAAGGGAGAGAGCACACACATTTGTGTGTGCCATGGGGACTTCTGTATGTATTAAATAAATGAAATGGTATAAGGTTTTCTTTTATCATTCTTGCATCCAAATACTTGAATTTTCTTTTCTTACTGGGAACTAAATGCACACTAGAAAATGTCATCCTTTGCTTTCCTTTCCCTTGCATTTAAACTGAGTGCACAACTATACTGCTTGTCTGAAAGTCTAATAATACCCCATAAATCATAATCAGGTCCATTATTATGAAGATGAGACTGCCCCAACTGGTACTTGTGCTGTTTGTGTTGTCGGTGGCGAGAGGTCAGTACAACATTGTTCTGCTCTCATTATATTTTGTTTTTAATTATTGGTTTTTCCATTTCATCTTAGGAAGTTTTTGCATTTGTACGTCCAGACGATTAAGACTGATCAATTATAGATCTTAACTTTCAAGACAAGAAACAACCTTCTTTAATTGCATGCAACATGCTATCTGAGATCCTACAAATTTACTTGCTATGTGAAGATAAATGTACTTCAAAACTTTATGTCACCAAGCAATCACATTTTAATGAAAATTTTAAGGAGTGGATTTTGATTAGGTGGTAAAGTCATCTGTTATTCAACTAGATTTGGTGGATTGTGTTAGGTTTAACAAACCAATAACTAATTAGATTCTCCAAATAAAATTAACCATGTGACATTTGAATGTTAATGGAGAAGATTATTTGAGACTCACTTTTTGCATTTTTAGGATGTGGTCACTCCCAATATGACAGATCAAATGCAGTACAAAAGTTAATTAATATCTAGCAATATGGTATTTTGGCCAGTGATACTAAGTCAAACTTCCTATGAACTTCTGACTTTATAATTGGACTCAGACTTCATAGGGGACATGGTAGCCAGTACTTATCCAGTTCAAGTTGAACTATTTGGTGGTACTCTTCTCTAATTCTCTGTAAATATGAAACTTTGAATTAGGAGACCCATTTGCGTCATTATTTTGCGCATAATGATTTGGAGGGAAATAAATGGTTTTTTTGGCACCATTTTGCGCCTTCCTCATTGACTGTGCAAGAGTCTTACGCCGACTGTAAAGCTTATTTTAAATAAATTTATTTTAGTGTGCTCACTTGAGACATCTGTTGGTAATGCTTCTCTAATAGCATAATCTCGGGTCAACTTTACATTTTATATTCATTTTATTTCTGGCTTCTCTTCCTTCTTTATCAGGGCTTTGATATTATTAATTCAAAACAAGTCATCAATTTTACTTGCTATCATCAGTTAACTTGTTATTTTGGACACAAGTCTGCAACCCTCACTGTTGTGAATATAAAATGAACAAGTTAAACCGTAAGGACAATGTATCTAATACTCATGTTACTACATTGTAATACATGGTACATGAAAATATATACAATACAAACATATACAAACTAGATGACTGGCTCAATAGTTGTCCCCCTGCCTGGGGATTTTTCACTGTTTATTTGGTACCGAATATGAGTAAAACCTCTTATACCTTGTTTTAATTATAACTGACCCAATTTCATTACGCAATATATTTTGCATCCTTTGGAAATTGCTTTCTAACAGAGATTGTGATGGACTTGTTTAGGTCCCTAATTGCCAACCTGTCAGCTGCAAACTGCTACAAATCAGATCACTTGAGAAAGCCTGAAAATTGGGCTCTGGGTAACAGTTTTTCCTCTGGGGTGTGGTTTTAATAGAAGTGTCTTAAACTTATTCTAATAAATGGAACTATTTTCACAGTTGAAAAGGCCAAGTATCTCTATATTGCTGGATTTTTTCTTACTGTATCTCCAGAATCCATTCAGCTTGTAGGTGAGCATGCTGCTGCAAAGAACAAGGTAAATGCTAAATCAGTGAGTCTTGCATGCTACTTCTTTTTGTTGGAGTGGGGCGGGGTGGAGGAGTCTATATTTTTGCCAACCATGAAATGAAACTTCTGACTTGCTTGCAGGTCTTCATGATGAATCTCTCTGCTCCATTTATCTGTGAGTTCTTCAAAGATGTGCAAGAAAAAGCTCTATCGTAAGTTCTATGTTCTTTCTTTATACCCTATTCTCATCCTCCTATACAGTATACACCAACACCAATCACACTTATGGATACAGGTATGTTGATTATGTTTTTGGGAATGAAACAGAAGCAAGAACTTTCTCAAAGGTCCATGGCTGGGAGGTAAGAATAACTTGTTTTCTGGTTGAATGCAGAGGAGCAGTCAAGCATCCAACAAATAAAAATATAGATGGGATCCTAAAATATAATATCAGATTACCTTATTGTTTCAACTTTTTATCATCAGACTGATAATGTTGAAGAGATTGCTATAAAGATTTCCCAATGGCCCAAGGCATCAGGAACACACAAGAGGATTACTGTTATAACTCAAGGTGCAGATCCTGTTGTAGTTGCTGAAGATGGGAAGGTTACACTGTTTCCTGTGATCTTGTTGCCCAAAGAAAAGCTGGTTGATACCAATGGAGCAGGTAACTGCTTCTTTTGCATGGGTTTTAGTTTTGCTAGCATTTTCTGGAATTTAACTTGCACTTTAGGGTGGTTTAAGAACAATAGAGTTGTAATTTGAAATTTTGAACCTAGCCAGCTCGAGATTAAGTCTTTTATATTGGCCAGGCTCAAGCTTTGTTTGATTGGAGAGTTGTGACCACGAACATGTTTAGAATTTATGGTAAAATGGAGTAGAGCAGTAGAGCTTGGTACTGAACGTATTTGCTCAACAAGAAAGATTGGCTGTGACTTATATAGGCTTGTTTGATAAGCTCAAAAACTTGAAATGATTATAATATATGTATGTATAAAATATGTCTGGGAACAATGTTTCCAGCCTAAGCTTTATGGCTGAGTTGCGAATTCAGCTTACAAACATTTAAACTTGCAGTAAATTTTGAACAAACTTCTGAACATAGCAAAACCTTTGAAGGGAAAAAACAGAGAGCTTGAGTTCATTTGAACCAAGTTAAATTCATATTTGCTCAATATCTCGGCACCCCTTGATGGCTAAGTATCATGTGTTTTGTACTAAAAGTGCTTCTTTTGTTCCTTAAGAGTTGTGACATACTCTGCTTAGAGAAAATATTGAAAGTGATGATCAATGGCGTGATACTTGGAAGTCATTGTGTTAACAATGCTCATTTTGAGATAATTTTCTTTTGATGGAAAATTGGAAATAGATAAAACCTTACATCATGATTTTCTCCAAATGCTTAAATCATCATTTATTCACATCTGTTACTCAAACTAAAAGTCTCCGGTTGTCTTCTTCTACATAATTAGTACTTGCTAGCACAATCTCCGTTTAGTCTTGTCGTTTTAAGTTGTATAGATGATAGAACTGATTGTAGTTTGGCAGATAGTACAAGTTGAAGTGTAACAATAAAAGATGGACAAAGTTGCACCTCCATACCTAAAATAAATCTTATTTATAGACGATGTTTTTATAGTAATTTGTTCCTAAGATCAACCTGCGCAGTATTATTTATTGTCTAGTTTAAACCTCGATCGAGATCTCAGGTTTTACGAAGTCTTAACTTTAAAAATTTGTTCCTATTATAATTTATTTATTTAGTTCTTTATTGTACTTCGCAAGTTCATTTTATTTGTGAGTTGTAGCTGGCTGTTTGTGTTGTGCAACTGATTTTTGAATGACTTCTATTGTAGGGGATGCATTTGTTGGGGGATTTTTGTCTCAATTGGTTAAAGAGAAGCCAATTGGAGAATGTGTTCGAGCTGGTTGTTATGCAGCAAATGTCATCATCCAAAGATCAGGTTGCACATACCCAGAGAAGCCAGACTATAATTAGGGTCATTTTCGACAAGCCTGCAGTTCGATGCCATTTTTCATATACCCCATTGTTGCTTCTTTACCAATTGATTGTTTCTGCACTATTAGCCCCTATCCCCTTATTCTGGTATAGGAGGTATTTTGTTTTAGATTTTTATATATGTATTGTTTGTATTTATCTGAGGTAAGAATATAGAACCCTGCTATATGCTTATTAAAGATTTATATTGTTTGAGCATGGATGAGGTTAAATCAAGGCATTAGCCACGTGAAATTCAGATTCCCTTCTCTTAAAAATCAAAACGTATACGGAAATGCAGCTCTAGTGATTTTGCTAGCTTTATATTTCACTATTTCTACCGCTTTATAATCACTGTTTCCCGAACGTATACTGAGATGCAGCTCTAGTGATTTTGCTAGCTCATGTGAGTTTATTTTTCTTTTGCAGTCCTTTTGCTAGTTTTGCTGAAATTCAGTAATTTTTTTTGAAATTTTAATTTTTAACTAGACTGTTTTTCGTGCAAGATAATTTTAGTTTATGGTTTTAACTGAGTAAACTAAATACTACGTATTTAATATATATACAGTAAAGTATTTAGAGAGTAATATCGATAATTCTTATTAATCCTCTTGGAGCTTATTTTTATAATTTCATCATTTTGTTCTATGCGTTGTTTTTCAAAATATTTGAAACAAGAACATATAATTGTATGGATAGGAAAATAATGGAAAAGAATGCATATGAATTTTTTGAATTTTGTCAAATTTAGTTACATAATTTTTTATAATCATTTAAAAATTCATATATTTTGGATTTCGAAAGTGTATTAATTTTTCATTGTTATAAAAATCATATTATGCTTCAAAAAAATTAGAAAATTTATGTGTCCCAATATTTTTTAAATTTTTAAATTTTTTAATTCATATGGTGGTTGGATTCCAGCATGTATGATATAAAAAATGAGTGAAACTAAATTTTTTTGATCTAATATATTTCTTTTTATTATATAACAATTCTTTTTTGTTACTATTATATAATAATCTTGCATTTTATGCTGGTTGTATCTATTTCTAAATTTCTAGAATAAGATGATAACGCAAAATCAGTTATCACTAGTGGAAAGCTTTATTCAGTTTTGATGCATGACTATAATAATTAATGTATCTATTTCAATCTATTTATCGATCTATCTATACAATATATTAAAGCACAAACTACATTCAATCTTGGTTTAATAATTTAGTAGTCATGGTAGTTATACTTTCCTAATTTAATAAGTCATTTTCTAAACCAAATACAACATAAAAGAAGAAAAACAAAATTGAATCAAACAAGAAAAACTATAATACATAAAGCAACCGATAAATATAAGGAAAACTATTATAATAAAATTTTGACCAAAATTATAATTACAATAGAATCCAAATTAAAATTTTATTATATAAGGATTCAAATCTGATTTAGAATTTTCATTAACAAATATTACTATATATATATATATATATATATATATATATATATATAACATGATTTAAGTTGTTATTATTATTATTATTTGAATTGTAAGTTTTAATAAATTATCAATTGCATATGTCTTTTATATATATAATAAAGTTTTGCTTTGAGTCTTTTAGTTTGTGTTTATGGTACGGAAGCTTTAAACCAAAATTATATTCAAATTAAAAATTAAATTAAAATTTTGTTATATCAAATAGCTAAATTTGAAACCAATTTAGAAAACTCATTATCAATACCAGTATGTAGTTCTTAATAAATAAAAACTATAATTATGACACCTAATATATTTTTTTAAAATTATGCATAGTTCTTCATAGGTAATTTTAAACCAATAAAAAAGAAATTAGAATCTATAATTACATATATTGGAATTCATTTGAAAAGAAATTAAAAATAATAATTTAAATTTTCATACATATAACTAATTCAAACAAAAACCGACTTAAGAAAATCAAGTAAATATGCAAGTGAAACAAAAATTTTGTTAAAACATATGTAATATTAAAAGAAATTAAAATACAAAGCCTGCACGTGCACATGTTTTAACGGCTAGTTATATTACATTTAACGGTTTAGTAGTTGTAACAGTCGTATTTTCCTAATTTAATAATTTCTTTAGTGAACCAAATACAATATAAAAGAAGAAAACTCAATTAGAATAGAACAAGGGAAACTATAATATATAAGGAAAACTATTATAATAAAATCTGAACCAAAATTATAACTAATATAGAATCCAAATTATAAAAAAATTATATAAGGAAGTTGGATTCGAATGTGATTTAGAATTTTTATTAACAAATATTAATATATAAAATTTTAGTACATAAAAATTATATTTATCACACATAATATTTCTTTCAACTGTACCATTGTCCAAAAATAATTTCAAACCTATAAATAAGAAATTGGAATTTATATAACACATATTTAAACCAAAAGAAAATTCTAGAAAAAAATCACAGTTTACATTACATACATAAAATAAATTCATGCAAAAAAGAACTAAGGAAAATCAAGTAAAATATATAAGTAAAACAAAAGAAAATTATTATGACAAAAAAAACAAAAATCAAAATACAAAACTCGCGCTTGCGCAGATAAATAAGGAAATTAAATTAGAAACCAAATTAAGACTTGTTATATAGAAAGTTGAATTTGAATTGAATTTAGAACTTTTATTATCAATTATTAATATAATATATATATAAAGTATGAAGAATACTTGCTTACTTTTAAATATATTATTACTTCATAATAGTTTTTGTTTTTAAATTTGAGATATTATCGGGAATAATAACATGCAATCACGAGTTATAAATTTAATACAGTTGTTAAAATGTACTGGGGATAAAATTAAACTAATTGGATACTTGTAATCTATGTTCATTAAAAAAAAAAAAAAAA
>CM025787.1:9419340-9487411 GCA_014636745.2 Centella asiatica | reverse complement strand
ATATATATATATATATATATATATATATATATATATAATGATTTTAAAAAAATTAACATGTCGTTATGTATGTAACATGTAGATGCAATAAACATACAAAATTATTAATATATTTAATATATTTAACATATTCAATAAAATATTTAGTGGTATTCATTATTAAAATTAGAGTATTTGCCGGTAATCATTATCCATACAAATTAATTATAAAATTAATTAACTTATTTAACATCAGACAAGATTTGAGTTATTTCAATTTTTATTATTTAATATTATTTTATTTATCATCAAACTTATTTGGATCGTAAAGTTTTAATAAAGTATCAATTGCATATGTTATGTGTGTGTATATATATATAAATATAGTGGGCCGATCCATAGTTAACGTTAGCTGTGCAGTCTTTCGTAGCTAACATATTTATAACCGTCGATCAGATAATCCAATGCTGGAGATCAAACTTAAAAAAAAAAAAATCCCTTCCGCTAGTGCCTTACTGGCGGAAGGGGCCAAATTTTTATTTTTTTCCCCCTTCCGCCAATTTTATACTTGAAAGTAACAAGTGTAATATATTATAATCATAGTATTTTATTATAACTCAAAGTATTATAGTATTTGATTATAATAACTCAAAATATTTTAAAATAATACTATGAGTTATAATAAAATACTATGATTATAATAAAATACTATGACTATAATAAAATATTATAATAGTATAAATTAAATATAATGTTAATCATAATTATAATATAATCATAACGATAATTAGTAATCTAATATGAGTTAAATAATATTATGATTATACTATAATTATTATGATTATTAGTTATTGTTTTAATTAATTAAGTACAATATTATGATTATAATCAAATACTATAATACTTTGAGTTATAATAAAATACTATGGTTATAATATATTACACTTGTTACTTTCAAGTATAAGACTGGCGGAAGGGGAAAAAAAAAATTTGGCCCCTTTCGCTAGTCTCACTGACAGAAATGACCAATTTTTTTTTTTTGCCTTCCGCCAATCTCACTAGTGAAAGGATTTTTTTTTTTTTTTTAATTTTGATCTCTAACGTTGGACCATAACTTGAGAGAACCATAACTTGAGAGAAACATATCGAAAGAATTCCACATAGTGGTTTATCATAGTTGTCGTACTATTTTAATTTAATGAATATAATATTTTCTTTCCTAAACCTATAATTTGGAAAACAAAATGATTGGAAATTAATAAAAAATAATAATGTATAATTAATAACAAACATAAGAAATTTATTATGAGTGATAGGATATGAATATAATTTAGTGGGTGAATAGATTATATTACAATAATGGTTGTTTTTAATATTTTAAAAATTTATGTTAACTCTTTTTAAGTTTTACCTTCTTTTTAGTTAATTAGGTTTAAGAAATAATTGTGTGAGCAAGAAAGTAAAGAGATGCACAACTGTTAGGAATTATGTTAGATGTTATTATTCTTTTGTTCAATTAATAGATGTGCACTTGTAAATTCTCAAAATGTTTTATAAACCTTAATATACTTGCATAAATAAGCATTCACTGATAAATAATTTAGTTTGTCAGGGAATAACCATAACTACACTAGGCAAGTTATCAATGATTATCTTAAAGGACTTATTAGTGTTAGAGAATGTCTGATTGTACTTAATGTTCAAGTTTTTCTCACATCAGACATTCATGAATAAACTAACAAAGTATTAGTGGTTAAAAAGATGTTAGTATTTAAGAAGGCATCAGTGGTTAAATTTTTCAGGGAATATCATCAGGGGATAGCTTGAATACTGCACAAGTAGATGACATTGGTGGATAGCATTAGGGAATCAAGAAACACTGATCTAATTTTGCATCAGGAATTAATATCAATGGATAGTGAAACACTAATCAAGTCTACACCAGGCCTTGTCATCAGGGGATAGTTAAAACATAGTCTTCTCATCATCAGAAATTATAAGTTATGCACTAATACTTGACATAGAAGTAAGGAGTATTTCTAAGAAGATATTCCTTGGGATATGGTGGTCTAGTAACAACCTTTTTCACCAGAACTGCATGGAGAATAGAGACTGGAAAAGTAGCAGCTGTACCCATCAGAAATCTGACACTTGCCTCCCTGATAGGACAATGACATCATACTGAAGGAGGAGTATGCCAAGCACAAGATTTCTATTTTTGTTTTCCTACATATGCAAAGGTTGTAACAAATAGTAAAATATCAATTTATAACAAACTTATCCATATAGTTCACAAAATAGAGAGAGAAGCTCTGTAATTGTTCTTGACAGAGAAAGTTATAGAGAAATTGTAGCTAGAAGTGTGAACAAAGTGAAGCTATATTTGTTTACAGATTTGTAGTTGATTAATCACTTGTTGATTATACAGATTCTCAGAAAACCCCCAAGTCATTATACAACTATTTTAACTTGAATTATTGTGTATTCATTTTAATCTCAATACTATTTTTCTGTGTTCATCCTCATCAAGGGATAACTGTGCAAATATTCCAGTTTTTGTTTATCAAGTTTTAAAGAGCAAAAAGTTTGTGGTGTTTGTATTCAACCCCCCTTATACAAACACTTGAGCTTGTTTAGTTCTAATAACAGCCGATTTATACTAGTTCAGAATATACTATCTAGGTATACTCTTACTCTGGTCCTCAATGTGGCGACCTGGAAATTTGTTTGTCTATAAATTTTTGTATTAGGAATTAATTTCCTATTTACGTGTATAGTTAATATTATGATTTTTGGATGTCTGAAATGGGGCAAGTAAATTATGTATTAGTGATGTTCGTAAGTTGCTTAAAGGAATACAAGTGTGAAGGTTAGCAAGTTTCATTCAAAACAACTTGAATGACTTACGTAAGAGAAATGATCTCATAAGTACGTTTGTTGTTTGATTAATAAGTTGTTTGTGTGTCATTAGTTGATAAAGCTTATATGCATGTGTGACAACAACTGCTAATGTTGTTAGCTGTTAAACAGTTATGATGAGTAGTCGTTTTATTAACCAATAATTTTACTCCAAGCTTAATCTTAGCCTACTGCTCTTGACCTCTATAAATACCTCATTCAGAGGTAAAATTTTAATCCCTTTTCTAAAAATTTCTCTTCTAAAGTCCTTTTCTAAACTTACCATCTTCATACAACTTCATCTTCTTTCTTTCAGACAATTACTTTCAGACAAGCTTTAATCCCTTCTGTCAAGTCAAGAGGTAAGAATCTTATGTTCTCCTCTGTTTTTCTTTTTGCATAGCATCCGAGAGTATTAGCTATATGTGTTAAGTTTTCAGGAAGGAATAAAGCTTTTAAAGAGTATGTTGTTTTGTAAAGAAGCTTATGCACCATGGACAAGAAGATTATGCATTCTGGGCATCATTCTTGTTCTTGAAAGATTTTCCATCGCAGCAGAGACAAGCTCTAATATTAGTCTCTGATGAGATAAAGTTAGTCTTTGACGAGATAATATTAGTCTTTGATGACGTCAGCCTTAGTCTCCGACAAACTAAGTTTGGTCTCTGATGACGTCAGCCTTAGTCTCTGACAGGCTAAGTTTTGTCCCTAATGATGTCAGCTGTAGTATTCGATGGGTAAAAGTTAGTCTGTGATGACTAATGACGTTAGTCTCTGATGAACATCTATGATTTGTCTCCGACAGGTTTGGCGCTGAACAAGTGAGTTTGACACTGAACATTTATCCATTGAGGAGTTTGGCGCTGGACAAATCATCCACTGATGAGTTCAGCGATGACTTAGGGAGTTTGGCGCTAAACAAGTTATCACCCGACGAGTTTGGCGATGAACAAAATTATCCCCTGATGGGTAAGTCATCCACTGATGACTATTCCCTGATGGGTGAATTATCCCCTAATGGTCGGAAGCTATTCCCTGATGGCCGAGAGATCATCCCCTGATGATCAAAGACCATCCCCTGATGGATGAGATATCCCCTAACAGATGATTAATCCACTGATGGTTAATTTAGTCCCTGATGATCATCCCCTGTTATGCACAGTTTTATATTATCTTTCAAGACATGGATTTCTCATGATATACCAACAATTATATTTTACAGAACCTCTCACACACTAGTATTTTGAGATTTAGAAACTAGCTAAGGACCAAGGCAAGTATATACTCATTCCACTTCCTTTCTTACTAATTACGTAAAATCATTATTTTGATTTATGTAAATGAATGATGATAATGCTTGTGCAAGACAATGATTTCTTTTTATGATTAAGTAAATTATGATCATTGATCTGATGTACGTGAAAAGATGTTGATGTTTGAGCTATATATTATTGGGTGGTTGCTAGCTGTTTAAAATTTGCTAGCTCACCAAAAGATGATGTAAGGGTGTTGCAGGCTGTGAACTTGTATGCGCACCCGAGCATATCCCATATGGATATATATACAAAAGTTATTGGTTGTCGCCGCTCTTGATTGGTTGAGCACACCAAAGTTTTTGGTAGTCGCCACTATTAATTGGCTGAGCACGCCAAAGTTTTATAGCAAGAATTGAGTGCTTTCGCCTGACATTCTGGCCAATGATGAGAGGGAATGAGAGGCTGAGGCATCGGTAATCTGACCTTCGCAGACCAATATTTTTTGCGCTGACTACGTATGTCATATGACGAAGTCAAACGACCAGGCTGACCAGCTGGGATGAAATTTGATTGTAAAGGAAGTCAAATAGTGATCATGCTGGTCAGATGATGTATTATCTGGTGAAGAGAGGATGTTAGAGTTAATTAATGATGATGATGTTTAGAGAATAAATTGTGCATCTGTAAATACTTAAGATACATTATAAACCTTAATATCAGCACAAGTTTTGCATCCACTGATGATAAACTTATTCATCAGGGGATGATCAAACACTTCACAAGACAAGTCGTAAAATGGAACATCTAAAGGACTTGACAAAGTGAAGAGGAATGTCTGATGTTACTCTAAAAAGACTGAAGTATTCCGCACATAAGATATTCCAAACAAAGTTTCGTTGATTAAGAATCGTCAGGGGAACCAGTCAGGGCAAACTCATCAGGGAGAACTTGTCAAGGGAAACCGTCAGGGGAACTTGTCAAGGGATGACTGAAGCAGACCAACCCATTAGAGGAACGCGTCACGATATGATAGTATCAGGCTAACCCATCAGGGGGAAAGCTCAACGCTGCATCAGTGGAAGCCATCAGTGTATGTCACAGGTCATAACATTAGTGGATCAAAGAAGCATTGAGTAAAACTCAAGTGAAGATTGAAACCCTGATCCAGTCATTAACAAGACTTGTCATCAGGGGATCCAAGAAGCACTGATCAAGTTCATCAGGGCTTGTCAGTGGATGGTTATGACAGCATGCACCCGTCATCAGGACTTTCACTCAAATCAACGAAGCTTGTTATAGAAGCAAGAGATATTAACTGGAAAGATATTTCTTGAAGTTTGTTATGGTCCAATGAGTACTCTCAAACATTAAATGCACGTAGATCAAGAGAAGAAAAAGAAGCAACAAAAGTAGCAGCAGTCTGACACATAGTTTCCAAAGGACAACGATGTGACATATATGCAGCTAAGTTGAAAAGAGCAGCACACCTTTGCACGTGGTTTCAACCACTGATCTTCTATATATGCAAAGGAGTTCTCATTACACAAAGAGAGATCAATCCAACAGATCAACAACTTAGAAGCACACAAATCACTAGAGCAGCTTTGTAATATATCTTGAGAGAAATATTTCAAAGAAAGATTAGAAGCTAGTGAGTGTGAATTTGAAGCTTGTAATTTTATTACAGATTTTGTAGTTGTTTAATCATATTTGTGATTATACAGATTTCTAGAAAAACCTCAAGTTTTAATACAATTATTTTAACTTGAATCTGTGTGTTCATATTTTATAGTTTTTCTGTTCATAGTTGCTGTTTCCAATCAGTGTCAGCTAAAGTTTAAAAAGAGCAAAAAGTTTATAGTGTTTGCATTCATCCCCTTCCTTCTACAAACACTTGAGCTTATATTGTTCCAACAGAATTCAAAAAACTTGTATTCAACCCCCCCTTCTACAGGTTCTCGGTTATCTCACTGGGAAAACAATTGGTATTGGAGCCTTTAATTGAAATTACTCAATTAACACGTTCCAAGAGATGGCCAACGATGAAGGTAGCAGTTCCAGCATAATAGCTTATGTAGCAAGTCGCGATGGTGGAACCAGAATTCCAATTCTGAAATGAGAAGAATATCCTATGTGGAAGCAAAAGATGTACATGCACTTGAGAGCAACAGATGCTGACTATATTGAAAGGATTGAAAAAGGTCCTTATCTTCCCAGGAAATTTGTTCCTGCTAAAACTGTTGATGGATCTGTTGTTGCTGAACACTTTGAACTTGCTCCTGAAAGTGATTATACAAACGAAGGCAAGCTGCAAGTGTTAAAAGATGCTAAAGTTATGAACATACTTTATAATGGAATTGACAAAAATATGTTCACAAGCATTATCAACAGCACAAAATCTAAGCAAATCTGGGACACCATCAAAGTCCTGTGTGAAGGGACTGATCAAGTCCGAAAGAACAAGATATCATTGTTGACTCAACAATATGAGTTCTTTCAAGAAAAGCCTGGTGAACCAATAACATTAGTCTATGAAAGGTTCAATATTTTGCTCAATGACTTGAAAATACTTGGAAAGTCCTATGATAATGAGGATGTCAACACTCAGTTCATGAGATTTCTTCCACCAAGTTGGGATCCAAAGACTACTGCAATAAGGGAGGCTCATGACTTAGACATACTCACACTGGACAGGCTCTATGGAAATTTAAAGACATATGAACTTGAAGTAGAGCAACGACAACGCATGCATGGAAGGGACAAAGGAGCTGTGTTAATGGTTGAGACAAGCAAGTCTCAAGAGAAGCTTGATGATGAAACTTCAAATGCAAGTTCGACTGATGAGGAAGATGAACTGGACACTGATGATGACATGGAGGAATTCATGGCATTCATGGTGAAACAGTTCAAGAAATTTAGGGCTAGTAGAAAAGGAAAAAGATCTTCAAGGAAGCCTAACCCTAAACGTGAAGGTCAAACTATGACCTTTGACAAGAAGAAAATCAGATGTTATAACTGTGATGGGTTAGGGCACTTTGCCAATGAGTGCAAGAAGCCTAGATCTAGTGATAGATCTAAGGATGAAAAATCAAGGAAAATGGGGAACGACTTTGCTGACAAGAAGTTCAAATCAAAAAGCAAAGCCTTGATTACTGAGGGCAAGGATTGGATTGACAGTGACTCTGAGGAGGAAATTGTCAACTTTGCCCTAATGGCTCGAAGTGACGAGTCAAGTGATTCTACAAAGGTATGTGATGCAACTCAGAATTTTAATGTGTTTAACTGAATTGATACATCTAGTATTGAAAGCATACAAAAAGATATGTCTGATTTGCATGTTAGTTTTAGATCATTAACAATTGATCATACTAATGTAAAAGAATCACATGACCTTCTCTTGAAAAGAAACAAAATTTCTTGAAGAGAGATTGGTACAATTTGACTCTATCAAGTTTGACTTAAACAAAGCTCATCATATGATTGATGCTTTGAAAAAGAGGGAATATTACTTAGTTGAGCAACTTGAAAATGCTCAAGCTAAGATTAAACAGTGGAATACTTCCTCTAAAAAGTTGACAGACTTGGTAGAATGTCAAACGATAGGTCAAAAATCTGGACTAGGTTATGATGAATATCTAGACAAGAGTTCAGATTTAAACGATCTAGTTGAAGCTGCTAACTCCTCTACAAGTAAGCCAATTGTTTTGAAAAGGATTAATTTTGTCTCTCGTGTCAATGAACCTAAATTTATTAACACTCAAAATCAACAAATCACTGCAAAATCAAAGATTGATCAAAAGACAGTGAATGTTGTTGACAAGAGTGAAAATAAAAGATTAAATATTGAGTTCATGACAAAAACACAATTAAATAAAAAATTGGAAAATCTTCTTGACAAAAAGGTTGAAAAGTCAGTGGAGTCTAGCAGAAATAAGAAAAATAGGAATGGAAAGATAGGCATTAATAAATACAAAAATTATGCTAGGATGCCTGATGCTCCTAGAAAGACATGTCATGTATGTGGTAACCCCAACCACATAGCTGTTCATTGTAGGAGTAAAAATAAAATTCCTATAATAGAGACTGCACCTTCAAAGATAATAAAAGATAAATCACCTGTAAAAAGGTCAAATCATCTTTGCATTAACTATGAAAATTCTAAGCTTGGCAGTCTCTCACAAAAAGGTAGCAAGACTAGTGATTGTATAATTAAAGTCAAAATTGCTAAAAGACAATCAACTCAATCTGAGTCAAGTCTTGAGTCTACAACTAGTGAGAAAAGACCCAAGAAAGTTTGGGTCCCAAAAATTTCTAACTAGTTACTCTTTACTATGCAGGGCAAAAAGAAGAAAACATGGTACTTGGACGGTGGCTGTTCAAGGCACATGACTGGAAATAAGTCCCTGCTAAAACAGTATGAAGAGAAAAGTGGCCCAAAAGTCACTTTTGGAGATGACAGCAAAGGCCATACTAAGGGTTATGGCAATGTTGAACATGGAGATGTCATCTTCACTGAAGTAGCACTAGTTGATGGCTTAAAGCACAATTTACTGAGTGTGAGTCAACTATGTGATAAGGGATTCAATGTCACCTTCAAAGAAGATCAATGCTTGGTGTGTGACAAAGAATCTGATAATGTGATATTGACAGGGAAAAGAAAAGTAAATTTGTATGTTGCAAACCTTATCTCTTCCTCTGATCAAATCATATGTCTCTACAACAAAGCTTCAACTGATGAAAGTTGGCTTTGGCACAAGATGCTTTCCCACTTGAATTTCAAGAATATCAACAAGCTTGTGAGGAAAGGACTGGTAGCTGGCATTCCACAATTGGAGTTTACATATGATGGATTGTGTGATTCATGCCAGAAAGGGAAACAAAGAAGTGTATCATTTAAAAGCAAATCAGCAACATCAATCATTGACCCTTTACAGTTACTACACATGGATTTATTTGGTCAAGTGAATGTGATGTCTATCTTAAGAAATAGATATGCTTTGGTTATTGTGGATGATCACACGAGGTATACTTGGGTAAAATACCTCCATACAAATGATGAAGCTGCTCAGTTGATAATTGATCATGTCAAGAAGATAGAAACTGAGTCAGGAAAAATAGTAAGGGTAATAAGGAGTGATAGAGGAACATAATTTAAGAATACCCAAGTTATTGAATTCTACACTGAAAAAGGAATAACTCACAAATTCTCTGCTCCAAGAACCCCTCAACAAAATGGAGTTGTTGAGAGGAAAAACAAAACACTTATTGAAGTAGCAAGGACTATGTTACAAGAAGCAAAGCTTCCTACATATTTTTGGGAAGAAGCTATTAGCACAACTTGCTTGACATAGAACAGATCCTTGATAAACAAAGCATACAACAAAACACCTTATGAATTGATGATTGGAAGAAAACCAACTCTCAAGTTTTTACATGTGTTTGGTTGTAAGTGCTTGGTACTGAGAGATTCATCAGAGACAAGAGGAAAATTTGATAACAAGTTTGATGAAGTAATCTTCTTAGGTTATTCTCTGTCAAGTAAGGCATACATAGTATATAATCTAAGAACAAAGGTCATTGTGGAATCATTTCAAGTTGTATTTGATGACAGAAAGATTCCAGGAATGATTGGACAAGGATTGCATGAACCTCTCAGTTTTGAGAATGAATTGGATGCATGGGAATATCCATTAGAGACTAATGACAAACCCCATGATAGTAATGATTACTACTTAATTTAGGGGGAGTTAACAGTTGTGCATGAAGTACCAAGGACAAATACTCTATCAGAGGCTAGAGTATTAGAATCAAATGAAACACAACATTAGTATACCATCTGAGACTAATGGTTCACCAGGGACTAGGGTCATTGATGCATAATCGGAGACTATCTTGACACCAGAGACTAGAGATATAAACAACTCAGGGGGAACTAATAATGAAGAAGTTAATGGTTTAGAGGGAGCAGTCTCTGATCATGAAGCTAATGAAGCCTCCACTTCAAGGTCAAATCTGCCTCGTGCAATTCCATGGTTGAGAGATCACACACCAGATTTGATTATTGGAAGTATAGAGGATGAAGTCAAGACAAGAAGTGCAACTCAAAATGAATGTTTATATCTCAGTTTTCTATCAAAGATTGAGCCAAAGAAAATTGAGGAAGCACTTCAAGATCCTGACTGGATAATAGCAATTCAAGAGGAATTAAACCAATTCACAAGAAACAAAGTCTGGAGACTAGTACCCAAACCAAGGAATAGATCAATAATTGGTGCCAAGTGGGTCTTCAAAAATAAATTGGATGAAGCTGGTACAATTACAAAGAATAAAGCAAGACTGGTTACAAAAGGATATTCTCAAGAAGAAGGAATAGACTATGATGAAACTTTTGCACCAATAGCAAGACTTGAAGCAATCAAAATCTTGTTGGCTTTTGCAGCCTACAAGAACTTCAAGGTGTACCAGATGGATGTCAAAAGTGCTTTCTTGAATGGAAAATTGGAAGAGGAAGTCTATGTTTGCCCACCCCCGGGTTTTGTGGACTCCAAACTTCCAAATCATGTATACAGGTTATACAAAGCACTTTATGGCTTAAAACAAGCACCAAGAGCCTGGTATGATACTCTATCTCAATTTTTACTTGAAAATAAATTTGTTAGAGGTATCATAGATAAAACTTTATTTTATAGAAAGCAAGGCTCTAACATTATACTTGTGCAAATATATGTAGATGATATTATATTTGGTTCTACAAATGAAAAACATTGTGAAATTTTTTTAAAACTAATGCAGTCTAGATATGAAATGAGTATGATGGGAGAATAAACATTTTTCTTAGGATTGCAAATAAAACAATCAACTGATGGAATTTTTATCAGTCAGTCCAAGTATATCAAAGACTTATTGAGAAAATATGATTTGGTTGATTGTGCATCTGCAAAAACACCCATGCCTACTGCCACTAAGCTAGATAAGGATTTAAAAGGAAAGAAAATTGATATTACTAGCTATAGAGGCATGATAGGCTTTCTTTTATATCTAACTGCAAGTAGACCTGATATAATGTTTTCTACATGTTTATGTGCTAGATTTCAAGTTGACCCTAGAGAGTCACATTTGATTACTGTAAAAAGAATACTCAGATATCTAAAGGGTACCCCAAACCTTGGTTTATGGTATCCCAAAGAATATGATTTTAAACTAATTGGTTATTCAGATGCTGACTATGCAAGTTGCAAGCTTGACAGGAAAAGCACAAGTGGAAGCTGTCAACTTCTTGGAGGCAGACTTGTTTCTTGGTTTAGCAAGAAACAAAATTCAGTTTCTACTTCAACAGCAAAAGCTGAATATATTGCAGTTGGGAGTTGTTGTGCTAAGATTTTATGGATCAAAAATCAACTCTTAGACTATGGTATGTCATTATCCAAAATTCCTATCTATTGTCATAATACAAGTGCCATAGCTATAACAGAAAATACAGTGCAACAGTCAAGAACAAAACACATAGATACTAGATATCACTTCAGAAGAGAACATGTAAGTGAAGGAAATATTGAATTGCACTGGGTTACAACTGATAAACAACTTGCAAACATATTCACAAAGCCTTTAGATGAATCTACTTTTTCTAGATTAGTTTCTGAATTAAGAATGTTGAATTATGCTTCTAAAAATTAATTTCATATTTTGAAAGCAAGTTGTTTAGTTGTGAGAAGCTAGAATTTAATCTCTGGGTTGCAGCTGTTCTTAATGGACAAAATTTTAGAAGCTAGAATTTAACTTCTAGATTGAAGCTGTTTTAATTAAACAGAATTTTTGAAGCTAATAATCATTAACTTGATTGTTGGAAATATTTTGAAAAACAAAATTGTAGCAGGGACTACATTTTCTTAGTCCCTGAAAGCTTAAGAGAAAGAGACTAGCTTAGTCTATGACAGTGTTTTTAATTAGTCCCCTACTTAATTAAAAATTGAACTATCGGAGACTATCTTAGTCCCCGACAGTATTTTTAATTAGTCCCCGACTTAATTAAAAATTGAACTATCGGAGACTATCTTAGTCCCCAACAACGTTTTTGATCGAGACTAGTCTCTTATGAGTGAACATATCAGAGATTAGGACAATCTCCGATTGAGGGTAAACTGGTAGTTACTCATACCCACGATTGAAAACGGTTCACTATCTTTAGAATTGCAAACGTTTCTAACACTTTGATAAAAGTAAATTCAAACAACTTTGGAATCACAAACTCTTAAGCTTTGAAATTATTTTCTCTACAAACACTCTGCAATTTAACCTTTTTCAAAGAATTTCTTCCAAAGTTCACACAGATCTCTTCAATGGCCGCCAAAACGGTATGCTTTAAGTTTGGGGGACTTTGATATCATCAAGACTAACCATGCAGGGGTGGCTGACAAGCATGAATTTGAAGCACAATACCACCTTTTCGTGGATTTTTTTCAAAACTCCACACTTTCTTATGCCATATACGAAGCTCCCACACAAGCCACTGGAGTTGTCACGGCTATGTGGTCCACTGCAACCATAAAGGACAAGGACGCTAACTCTCCTGTGGTAAGTTTCAGGTATGATAATACTGTCTATAATATAGATCATACTATTGTTAATAATGCTTTACATTTACCTGTGTATGAAAACTTTGATTCTCCTGCATCTGATGAAGAAATTTTTGCTATGTTTAAAAATTTACATTATTCTTCAGAAATTGTTTCTGTTGGGTCTATCACACGACCCCATCTAAGGTAGAAGTGGTCATTGTTCTTTGACATTATTACAAAAGCTTTTACTTCTAAATGTAGTGGCTATGATGCTATCACTACACTCACACAACAAATCACTTTTAGTGTGTTGTATGATAGACATCTAAACATTGGGCTTTTAATTCTGCAAAATCTTTTGGTAAAACTTAAATCTGGTAATAAAAATAAAATTTATTATGCTAGGTTTTTGATGATGATTGCATATTATCTAATACCTAACCTTAATATTACTGGAATGCAAGTTATACCAACTGTTTTGTAGAGTAAAAGAATTTTTACTGATGTGAAACACAAATCTGCAAAGGTAAAGGTTCCTTTATTTATTCCTCTTGTCATGAGATCTACTCTCATTGCTAGGCTTCCAAACCTTTATTCTTTAGTATTTTTTGAGGATACTGAAAACAAAAACCCTATTAATCCTCCAACCACTTCAAAACAACAATCTATAGCCCCCTCCACAGTTTCTCAAAAGTCTGTGGTTGCAAAGACTCAAACAGCCATCACAAAGCTCCCAAAAAAAGAAAAATAATTGAGGGAGTAAGTGAGGATGAGGGAGATAAAGAAGATGAGGTGACACCTCAGAGAAAGAAGAGAGTTATAACCCTAAGCCTAAAGGAATCCATTGCTTCCCAAAAGGCAATGGAGGTTATAAGGAAAAACAGTGAACTGTCAATATCCTCCCAAAAGGATGTTGACATTGAAGAAAGTTCCCAACCAGGAACAAACTGTACGGAGTCTGCACAACCTCTTGTTCACCAATAAGAGGAACCACAAAGAGAGAAAATACAAGAAAAGAGTGACACCAGGAGTGCACACATAGAGTCATCTATTGATGTTCCTCAATTTTCAATGTCTGAGGAACAACCAACACTCCAAACTGTACATTCTTCTCCTTTTTCTCCCATTCTTGATTCTTTTGATACTACAAATTTACATGTTCTTGATTTTTCCCAAGAGGAGCCAATACTCGAGACAAGCTCTCAAACTCATTACATGGAGAGATCCCTAGCCTCAGACACACAAAGGGAACCCACTCTCCATGCAGTCACAAGTAATTCTCCTTTACCCCTCACTTCTTAGGACATAGTGTACATATCCATATGAGTGAGGATGTGAGAATAATTAATGAGAGTCAGGCTCCTGACCTGGAAAAAGGAGAGGATATACACATACAAAAGAGTCAAGCTTTAGAAAGCTTGGAAAAAGGAGAGATAGAGAAGCTGGGTGTCCAACCCCATGCAAAAGGAGAGGGTGTGAGCAAGGATGAGATCCTTGAAGAAAATAAAAGAGAGAAATTTTCAGCAGGTGCATTTTTAAAACTTGTTGAAACCACCACACCAGAAGCTCAAATTTCTTCTGCTCCCTCCACTACAATCCAAACAGAAGAAATTGGGACCATTTCAAGCACATGGGATGCAACATTACATGTTCTATCTGAAATGTCCAATACAGACTTTGAACTCTTAGATGGTCTACAACAACGACAAAACCACATTTCTGCATTGAAGACAGGGCTTGCAAATGACCCTGTACCTGAAGAACCTGAAGAGGAGAATGTGGATGTTTGGCTTGATGCAAACTACACAAACTTTCTTGAGGATGCAGCTTCCCAACTAAGGCAAGATTATGTGACCAATATTGGGTCAAATGCAGCTACACCATCAATCCCAGACATTCTAGAAGAAGTAACCAAGGTGGATAAGAAACATACAAAGTTTCACTTCTTCTTGGTTACTGGGATCAATGGTGCAGTCAAAAGAATGGAGGAAAGGATGGAGTTTGAAACAGAAAAAGATACGGAGGTGCTATGAAGGACACTTACCGCGGAGGACTATCACTTCAATTAATACTATCATCAAAGAAAAGTCCAAAACTGATAGTCGACTTCGAGCCATTGAAGCCAATGTCCAACTCCTCCTTCAAACACAAGACAGAATGGAGCAACTCCTGCTATAGGCAATTCCACACTTGGCCACCTCCTCTCAACCTCAAGATGCTGATGTCAAAAAGGGGGAGAGTGGTCATTCCAAACATGTTCCTGTACTAAAACTGCAACCAAAATCTATTCCAGTCCTTGATGCAGAATTGCAAGCAATGATGGACAGAATTTTGAAGAAGCATTCTGATCTTGAAGTAGCTACAAAATCAACAACAACAATACAACCACCACCAACAACAATACCAGCAGCAACTGCAGCAGCTCCTCCTTCCACTGCAATAGCCCCAAGCACTCACAAAGATAAAGGCAAGGGAGTCATGGTTGAAGAACCAAAGAAACAAATTTCTTCTCAACCAGGACAACCCAAGCTATTGGGGGATGCCATGAAGACTGCTCATTTTCCCACTCCAGTTGAATTGATAGTGGATGGGAAAGTAGAGTTAGTTTATCCTTAAGAGCAGAAACTAATTGAAGCTGATGCTTTACTAGCTCAGAAACTACAAGAGGGGGAGGACATGGCAGCAGCAAGGGAGGAGGAGGAGGCAAAGAAAAGGAAAATCTCTACAACAAGGTCAAATGCACAGAAAGCAGCCATCACCAAAAAGAAAAATAAGGAGATGGAAGAGGCAGAGAAGAAATCGAGAAGAAGGTCTTTGGTCCAGGAATCTGTAAAGAAACCTATGATTAAAGCATCTATCAAAAAGCCTACATCTCTAGAACATTCAAGGCCAACCGAGACCGCCTTAGTGGCTATGAGTGGACCAACAAAGCCACGAATAGTTCCATCAAGGAAATCTTATAAGGTTGAGATGGCTAGCATAGAGAAAATTATCAAAGCCCTAAAAAAGAGTACAAAGAATATAAGTCCGATCAAGGGTAAAAATGACAAAGAACTGCTCCATGTCTTTCTAAAAGATGGAGAATCTTTGAAATTTGAGAGGCCAGCCTTGGAGGGACAAACTGAAGAAAATTTGAAGTGGTTGCTGACTGTAGTGCTTGAGACTTCTAATCTCAACAAGGAGGTGATGAAGGTGAAACAAAACTTGGACACAATGTCAGAAGTTGATCCTAAGCCTCTTGGATTATGGTATGAGACTTTCCATGGAGAGAAAGTTTTCTTCAACTATAACAGAGATATCAACAGTGTCACTAAGAGACACATTGAAGGATTTATCAGTCTACTCAAGGATGCAGAAGAAGAAATAGAGATTATCTTGAGAAAGCTGTTGATAGAAAGGCTGGAAGTGCTGAGGAAAAATAGAAGATAAAGTTGTTGTGTTGGAAGGTATGTTGATTGTTGAATAAGCTGTAATTTTTATTAGAAGCCAGACTTAAAGGATTTAAACCTGAGTCTTAGTTGAAGCTGAATGACAGATCAAAGATCTTAATTCAGATACATTTGTAGTTAGTAATTCTTTATTCTTTTTCTAAGTAATGCTTGTAAATTTTGAGTTTTGACATCATCATCAACCTTGAAATTATGCTTATCATTCTGATATTCATAATATTAGGGGGAGATTGTTAGGTTTTATAACATTTGATGATGATTGTCTTTAGATTACTTAGATATACAAATGTATAGAAAGTGTTAATTAGTAACACTGAAGTTTTGTAGCCGGTAGTTATCTCTTTGGTTGTAATTCGTTTATTATTTGTAAAGAGATAGATTATTTCTTTACTTGTAAGTAATTGCGGGAAATTTGTATCAAAGCTTCAACAAGTCAAAGTGTGTATTTGATCCGTCGGAGTTTACAAAAAGGCTTATCGGAGACTAAGGCAACACTTATTGGAGACTAAGGATTTTGCCTATCGGAGACTAAGGCTTACGTCATCAGAGAGTAAATCTAAAGCATCAGAGACTAAGCTGACGTCATCGGAGACTAAGCCTAAAAGCATCGGAGACTAATAACTCTATCAGAGACTACAAAATCTGAAGTCGTCAGAGACTAGAAGACCAGAGACTAAATGATGACTTGATCAGAGACTAAAGCTAAAGCCATCAGGGACTAATCGTGAATTATTTTCTGATGTGATACAGAGTTCGAATTGAATAAGGAATGTCTTCCATGTAGATTAAGATATTATTGAAGATGTAGCTGGTAAAGAAACTAACCAGAACAAAGGAAAGATTATGTTTGATTAGAATAAGGAAGCTGAATCATTATTGATTTAGAATAGAAAACTGAGTAATTCAGTTTTAGAAGCTGTAATTAGGTTTACAGAATTGTAATTCGAAGCTGTATAGAATTCATAGTTTGTATCTTTACTATACAGAAAAGAAAAGAAGCTGACGATCATATTGTTGTGATTGTTAGAATTTGTATTCAATTGTTAAAATCAATAGAAGCAATTGTTTATAAATTGATTTGAGTTCTTGTTCTTTATATTCCGCAAGAAAAGTTAATTTCTTAAAGAACAAGTAACCAAAAAGAATTCAAAGAACTTGTATTCAACCCCCCCCCCCCACCCCCCCCCCCCCTTTAATAAGTTCTCGGTTATCTCACTGGGAAAACAACACATAAATTTAGGGCTGTTAATTTTGCATAACTTGATAGCTAAACTTAAAACTAGTGATAAAAATAAAATATATTATGCTAGGTTTTTGATGATGATTGCAAATTATCTGATTCCTAACTTAGATATTGCTAGTATGCAAATCGTGCCAACAGTTATGTAGAGTAAACGCATATTCACTGATGTGAAGAAGAAAGCTGCAAAGGTAAAGGTTCCTCTTTCCTTTCCTCCTATCATGAGAATAACTCTCATAGATAGATTTCCAAACCTTTACACTTCATCTTATTTTGAGGATCTTGAGCAACAAACTAGAAACCCTGTCGATCCTCCAACACCTTCTTCACAATAACAATCTGCAGCCCCCTCCACAGTTTCTCAAAAGACTGTGGTTGTAAAAACAAAGAAAGCCACAAAGTTAGCCATTAAAAGAAAATCAACACAGGGTGACAGTGAGGCTAAGGGAGACAAGGCGATTGAGTTGGCTACTCAGAAAAAGAAGAGATTGATAACCTTAAGCCAAAAACAATCCATTGCCTCTCAAAAGGCATTGGAGGTTAAAAGGAAAAGTAGTACTCTGTTATCATCCTCCCAAAAGGATGCTAACATTGAAGACAGTTCCCAACCAGGAACACCAAGTACAGAGGCTGCACAATCCCCTGTACAAACAAAAGGGCAAGCCCAGAGAGAGAAAAGATAAAAAAGAAAGAGTGACACAAGGAGTGCACACACAGAGTCTCGTTCACTTAATGCTCCTCAAATTTATGTTCTTGAGGAGCAGCCAACACTCCAATCTTTACATTCCCCTATCTCTCCTCTTATTCTTGATTCTTTAGAACTTGATAGTTCAAATCTTCTTGATTTTTTCCTAGAAGAGCCAACACTCCAAGAGACTGACACACAAGAACCACTTGTTTAAAGTACAAGTGTAGTCAGTTCTCCAATACATTCCTTGGAGAGATCCCTACCCATAGAAATACAAACGGAACTCCCTCTCCTTGTAGTCACAACTAGTTCTTCTTTAACCCCCTCTTCTGTAGGACAGAGTGCACATACCCAAATGAGTGAGGTGGAGAGAATACTTAGTGAGAGTCAAGCTCCTGACCTGGAAAAAGGAGAGAATACACAAACACTTGAAAGTCAAGCTTTAGATAGCTTAGAAAAAGGAGATGTAGAGCAAGATGTCCAACTCTAGGAAAAAGGTGAGGGAGTGAGCAAGGATGAGATCCTAAAACAAAATAACAGAGAGACAAATACATTCTTAGTAAGTGACTTTTTAAAGCCTGTTGAACCCTCCGCCACCATTGAAGCTCAAATTTCCTCTGTTCAAACAACAACTTCCCAAACAGAGGAAATTGGGGGAAGCTCACAGACAGGGGATACAGCTTTACAATTACTTGCTGACATGTCTAATGCTGATTTTGAGATGTTATATGGACTTCAACAATGCCAAGAGCATATTTCAGCCTTGAAGACAAGCATTACAAATGAACCTGATTCTGTTGAGATTGAAGAATAGAATGTGGATGCTTGGTTGGATGCAACCTACACCAATTCTCTAGATGAAGTAGCTGCCCAATTATGACAGGATTATTTGACCAACATAGGGTCTGGTGCATATGAGGAATTGATCAAGCTTGATAAGAAAAAACTCAAGCTCAAGCACTTTATGATCACAGGTCTCAAGGCTGCCATTCAACATGTTGAAGAAAAGATGGAGCTGCAATCCTCCACTGAAAGACGACTTCAAGCATTGGAATCCAATGTCTAATCTATCATGTAGAAATAAGACAAGTTTGATTTTGCTCTTCAACATCTCACCCAACTTCTTGAAACGACAAGTCCAACACTGGCTATTGCTTCCTCAAAACCTTTAGATTCTGATGTCAAAAAGGGGGAGAGTAGTCAGTCCAAATAAAAAGAAGTGGTGTCTGAGAAAACAAGCTATGTTGACTTGATGGCCGAATTGACAACACTTCAAGATGCCAAGAGAGACCTTGATGCAGCTATCAAGTCAAGCATTGCAACAACAACATCATAAACAACAACAACACCACTAACAACAATAGCAACAGTTCCTCCTCCTATTGCATTAGCCCCAAACACCAAACAAGACAAAGGCAAGGGCATTCTGGTTGAGGATTCAAAGAAGCCAAAAACAACTCAACCAGGACAGCCTAAGCTATTATGGGATGCCATGAAGATTGCTCACTTTCCCACTCCAATTGAGTTAATAGTGGATGGGAAAGTAGAGTTAGTTTATCCTCAGGAGCATAAATTAATCGAAGCTGATGTATTGGTTGCTCAGAAATTGCAAGAGGAAGAGGAAATGGCTACAACAAGAGAGGAGAAGGAAGCTAAGAAAAAGGCCTTGACAATAAAGAGGACAAAAGCTCAAAAGTCTGCAAAGACTAGAAGGAGAAATAAGGAGATTGAGCAGGCTAAGAAAAGGGCTAGGAGGAAGCCGTTGATGAATGAATCTCAAGAGAGATCTAAAACTACTCTGGTGACCTTGTTTAAACCTCGACAATCTACATCAATACCAAGTAGTAAAATCTCCAGGATTGGAATGACTAAGACTTTTGAATTAAAGGAAGCATTCAAGAAAAGTGTTGAGTCTATTAATCTAAAAAAGGATGAAAATAACAAGGAGTATCTCAAAGTCATTCAAAAAGATGGAGAGACTCTGCGTTTACAAAAGCCAAGTCTGGAGATGAGATCATTCAAAGACATGGAGTGGCTGTTGTTTGTTGTTTCTGAGAATTCTGTGTTAAATTTGAAATTTAGAAGTCAAATTCAGAAGGACCTTGAAGAAATTTGAGTTTTGACATCATCATCAACCTTGATTTATGTTAATCACTTTGATAATCATAAATAGGGGGAGATTGTTAGGTTTTATAACATTTGATGATGATTGTACCTAGAATACTTAGATATACAAATGTACAGTTAGTGCTAATTTATAGCATTTGGATTTTTGTAGCTGGTAGTTTACTCTTTGATTCATGTAATTTATTTTTATATAAGAGTAAGTTGATGTGTATTATAAGAGACTACCAGAACTGCATTAGAGAGTTCAACAAGTCAAAGATTATGTTTAGTCTATCGGACACTAAGGCAAAAGCTTATCAGAGTCTACAACTTAAAGCATCAGAGACTAATCTTAAGTCGTCAGAGACTAAGTGTAAGTCATCAGAGACTAAATGTAAGCATCGGAGACTAATCTTAAGTCATTAGAGACTAAGATTAAAGCATCGAAGACTAAGCTTAAACTGTTAGAGACTAAACAGTTGATCAGAGACTAAAGTTGAAGCAGTCAGAGACTAAAATAAAATTACTCTCTGATGTAGTACAGAGTTCTATTTGAATTAGAAGTTATCTTCGACATGGACATTGAAGAGTCATTGAAGACAAAGTTGGTTAGAAATATACCAGTGTAGTAATTAAGAAAAAGATAGTTATTTGAATTGTAAATAGAAAACATATGTTGAATAGGATTAGAAGCTGAATTCATATTCAGATTTGGAAGCTGTAATTAATTTTACAGAGTTGTATTAGAAACTGTATGATTATATAGATTTGTATATATATAGTACAGGAATTGAAGCTAACGATCAATTTGTGATTGTTAGAATTTGTAATCAATTGTTCATCAATAAAAGAAATTGTTTATAAATTTATTCTTGTTCTTGTTCTTTAATTTCCGCAAGTAATAATGCTTTGAAGAACAAGAATTTGAAGAGTTTTCAAAAACTTGTATTCAACCCCCCTTCTACAAGTTCTAGGCTATTTCACTAGGACAACATAAATAAAAAATAAAAAAAATATTTTTGGTCAGGGGTTATGTTTGCAGTTGAGCTTGTTAAGGGATATTCATTAATCCCTAATGACACTGCATTAGGGAATGGTCACTAATCTTTGGTGACACAACGTTAGAGAATAGTAACTAATCCCTGATGACGTGGCATCAGGGATAATAACTAACTCTTGATGACGTGACATTAGGGTCTTCCGAAAAAGCTATTTATATGCGATTTCTCTTTCCTTGATGACACACCAAACGATTATCTGCTCTTATTCTAAAAACTGCTCAAGCTTTTTTCTCTCTTATTCATAGAAACCCTAGATTTTATTCTCAAATCATCAAAATATTTAATGGCACCAAACACTGTTCAAAGAATTCCTAGGGATCTAGTAATTCAACAAACCAACTACGTTGGCTTCTCTGGCATTAGTGAGGTGGACGCATGTTTCAAGCCAATGATGCGCTACTTAATTAACTCTGAGTATAACAAGGCCATATTCACCAATGACGAGATGTCAGGGGAAGCCATCTCAGAACTCTGGTCTAGCGCCAAGTTCATCCATTACTCGACAAGACCAGATGCTGTAAAGGTGATCTCGTTCAAAATTTCTTCTGAAAAGAGAAAAATTACTCCTTCAAGAATTAATTCTACGCTTGGATTGCGCACAAGTGATTTTGTTGAAGTGCCAACTGACGTAGAATTGCTTGATTTCTTGAGAGACATAGGCTACAACACCCTAGACCCTGTGGTGTTGAAGTTCAAGGATCTTAAGAGGATGTATGTGAAAAAAGAGCTTTCTTATCTCTTTGATACCATCACAAAGATATTCTTAGGCAAGTCCTCAAACTTTGAGGTGATTACCTCTCTAACTCTAAAATTATTTATGTCATGATTAGAAATGTAAAAATAGATATAGGGAAATTAATTTTTGATGATCTGGTTATTAAAATGGGTGGTCATACTTCTAGGAACTTAGAAGTATATTATGTTAGATTTTTATCCATGATTATTAAAGATCAACTACCTAATCTTTCTTATGAGAACAATGATATAGCAATACAGAGTTATACACAAATGAAGAGGCTATTCAATGAGAAAAACAAGAAAGCCTACACAAATGAGCCATTTGTGCTTCCACAACACATGGCACATGCAAACACTGTAGCCCAATCCCCTTCCCAACCTCTTATTTCTTCTACTTTTACTACAATGGCTGAGACAACTACCACTTCTCAACTTACCCAAGTAGTACAACCCTTTTCTAAACATCACCTCTCAATAGCCCAACCCTTAGTCGTCCAAAAGACTAATGGTACTAAAAAAAAACCCTCAGAAGTAACCACAACAACTGAGGGGGAGCAAGGAGAAAGAGTGGTTGGCTTGAAGGAGAAGAAGAAAAAGAAGAAAGCTAAGAGAGATAACCCAGAACCAAGCCAAGCAGTATCCTCCCAAAAGAGCTCTCCTAAGCCAGACAGATACAATAAAACTTCTCACAGAAGAGCTCTCACATACAACAGATCATGTCTTAGTCAATGTCTTTGGAGAAGTTACAATTGAACGTTATCACAACAAGACAGAGATAGGAAATCGAAGAGGAAGTCAAAGCGAGATCACAACTATTAGACTTAATCAAGACAGCTCAAGAGGACTTCGTAGTAGAAAGAGAAAAGCTGATCAGAGGAGGAGATGGAACGTGTCGAGTCCATGACGATGGTTTAATGAGATTTGAAGACAAAATCTGGATTTCGGCTATAGTAGAATTGAAAAGAGAATTACTGCAAGAAGCTCACAATTACAGATTCTCTGTACATCCAGGAGGGACAAAGATGTATCAAGACCTGAAGTAGGACTTTTGGTGGCAGAATATGAAGAGAGAGATAGCTGAATGGGTCAGTACGTGCCTCAATTTTCAAAGGGTCAAAGCTGAACATCAAAAGTTGAGTGGACTGCTACAATCCTTGGATATCCCAGAATGGAAATGGGAATACATCACAATGGACTTCGTAGTTGGACTACCAACAACACTGAAGGGAGCTAACACTATATGGGTAATAGTGGATAGATTAACCAAGTCTGCTCACTTTTTGCCCATCAAGGATAACTACAAGATGGATCAGTTAGCCAAGCTGTATGTGAAGGAGGTTTTAAGCCGACATGGAGTACCGATCTTGATTGTGTCAGATCGCGATCGGTGTTTCACGTCCAGGTCATCCAAGACTATTTGGGGACGCGATTGGATATGAGTACTGCATTCCACCCGCAGACTGACGGACAATCCAAATGGACAATTCAAACCTTGGAAGACATGTTGAGGGTGTCTTCATTAGACTTCAATGGTAACTGGGATGAACACCTACCGCTCATTGAATTCGCCTACAACAACAGTTTCCACGCAATCATCAGTATGGCCCCATTCGAAGCCTTATATGACAGGAAGTGCAGGACACCGTTATTCTGGAACAAAGTCAAAGAAAGAAGACTTGAGGGACCAGAGATGGTTCAACAGACCGAAGATACAATCAGAGTCATCCGAAAAAGAATGAAAGCTGCACAAGACCGACAGAAGCAATACGCAGACCAACATCGGAAGGATCAAACATTAGAAGTCGGAGGGCATGCACTGCTGAAAATTTCTCCATGGAAAGGTGTCATGTGTTTTGAACAGAAAGGGAAACTAAGCCCTTGCTACATTGGGCCTTTTGAGATACTTCGACGCGTTGGTGAAGTAGCCTACGAATTGGCACTACCCCTAGCCTTGGGACACGTGCATGATGTTTTTCATGTGTCAGTACTTCGACCCTATAGGGGGGATCACGCTAGCATCATCGATTACCAACCGATTGAGCTTCAGCCAGATTTGCGCTACGAAGAGATTCCAGTGCAAATCCTGGATCGACAAGTTAAGATTCTAAGAAATAAGGAGATTCCCTCCGTGAAAGTATTATGGAGAAATCACAATGTTGAAAAAGCAACATGGGAGTTAGAAGAAATGATGATGCAAAAGTACCCCCATCTTTTTCAGTAGTCAAGTTTTGAGGACGAAACTTATTTTTAGGGGGGGGGGGGGGGGGGAGGATGTGAGAACTCGAAAAATAAGATGAATTTCGTTGTATGATTTATTTCATTTTATGATTAATTTCATGTATGAAGGTTTAAATTATTTTCTTTTCCTATTTTATATTTGTTATTATTTTGGGTGTGAATAATAAATTCATATTTTAATGGAAATCTTATAGCAATGTGATGTCCAAAGTTTTTATATATATTTTTAAACCCAAACCCTTTAATGATTTTTTTAATTTAATTATGATTATCATATTTCTCTTTACTTGTATTCAAGCACTTATCAAGAGTAAGTGTATTTTTCACGTGGGGAAGGTTTTAACGCTACAATACCCATTTTGAACCAAAGACGATAGTGAGATAAGAGCATTAATTGCACTATGTTAGGATTGAGAGCACATGACCGTCAAACCAGCTAATCTACTCCAACAATACACTAGATTGTTGGCTGTGATTGATGATTGACTGACTTTAGCATCCACCCTTTCTCACCAATCACTTCTTTCTAAAGCTTGATATTTCATTTCACAGCCAACGGCTAAAATCTATTTCCAAATAATCTAACTGTTGTTGTTGCTTTGCAAGTGAGATATATATATATCTCCTGGTTACAATCCTAGCCCCACTTTCATAAATCTTCTATACGGCAAACCACCCACAAAATCCAGGTTCACTCTTAAAGAACAACTGTCTTTCAAAAGGGACAACCCAAGCTTTTAACTTCTTCCTTGCAGCCAAAAAGGTATGAACATTATACTAAAGCTCTGTTCTATTCCTGCATTTTTTATGATGCCATGTTTGTGAGCATACTAGGTTCATTCACTTTCAAAAGTATGACTTAATGCATGCTTTTAACACCTGGTATTAATGCCTTTTATCTCAAAAGCTACCCAAGAGGAGAGTAAGATTTGTTGACGACCACCTAGTGGACAATCTTTAACTACCAAACATTTCTTTTTATCAGTAATGAAACACCATGCCTGAGTTTTCTTCAACTTCAGTCCTTGAGGTTAGTAGCATCTATGAGTTGTGGTAGACGATAAGAATGTTACTGACTGCAGATGGGATGTTGAGAGTTGCCCTAGTCGTGATCTTGGTCATCTGGTGATAATACCACCCTCTGTTGAGTAATGAAGTTACCCATGTACTGGAGACAAGTCTTAGCTTAGTCTCTGTCAGCGGGAAGTTAGTATCTGACGAGTATTGTTAGTCTCTGACGAGATAACATTAGTCTCTGATGACGTCAGCCTTAGTCTCTGACAGGCTAAGTTTAATCTCTGATGGAGGAGGATTTCCTTAGTCTCCGATGGAGGAAAATGTCTTAGTCCCTGATGAAGAATTTTCTTAGTCTCCGATGAGTAAATGTTTCCCAAAGAGTTTGGGGGTAGCCAACTGAGTTCGGCGCTGAACAAGTTGTCACCCGATGAGTTTGATGATGATCAAGGTCATCCCCTGATGGCCGAAGACCATCCCCTGATGGTCGAGGATCATCCCCTGATGACCGAAGACCATCCCCTGATGGTCGAGGATCATCTGATGAGACTACAACCCGTGATGATCACTTTTCATGTTTCAATGTTTATCCACTAATGTGCAGTTTGCCTTGAAAGTATAAAATATTATTTTCTTAAATTATTTTATGATGTTTATCACTTTTCATGTTTCAATGTTTATCCACTGATATTATTTTCTTAAATACTATTTGATGAAAAGAGGGCAGATGAACGATTCAAGATTTCTTTCAAGTAAAGGGTCAAATCCCTCGTTGTCATTCGGGGACCCTGGAAGCTATATATGTATTTTCTTTGAAGTTATTCAGAGGTGCAAACATTGTTTCCGTCCAATCCTCATAAACACTTGAGCCAAGAAAATTCTCCTATTTTCAAAGCCACCAATACTTGATTATATACTTGTGGGCGTAAATCGCTCATGTTGCTATTATGTAATGTTTTACAAGTTATGGCGACAAGGCCGAGCCGTCTGCTAAAGGCAAAGAAAGGATGACATAGTGAACACTTTCTCATTGCCCTCTTATGGATGGCATTTTCGAGAAAAAGTGAAGCGTGAGACGATTATCGAATTGTTTAGATTGTAAGGCCTATGTGGGCCCTCTTTTGGACTTCCGCTGTTAGAATTCTTAGTTATGGATGAATGTAATAGAGAATAAAATTTACTTCTCTTATTTAATGATATGTATGCTTGGATGTTATATCTGTTCTCTTGTCAATTTTTGGCAGTGCCCGAAGTTCGGTAAGGGATTTTTGGGGCCGTCACAGCAAGGGTATCCTAATTGAAGAACCTAAAAAGAAGAACTTTAATCAATCAAGATAACCCAAGCTACTCAGAGATGACATGAAGACAACTCACTTCCTAACACCTGTTGAAGCTCTAGTAGATGGGAAAGTGGAGCTTCTCTTTCCTCAAGACAAAAAGATTGTGGAAGCTGATGCACTCTATGCACAACAACTTCAACAAGATGAGGAGTTGGTTGTGGAGAAGGAAAAGGAAGAAGAGAAGAGAAGTGTCAAGCCAAAAACCTCAAGCAAAACTCAGCTCTCAAGAGGTGTATCAGGAGATAAAAGCAAAGACAACTCAAAAAGGCCTGATGCTTAGGTACCTTCAACATCCCCTGATGTTACCAAATCCAAGTCATCTAAAGCCAAAGTTCAAACTCTTCCTCCTATAAAATATGGACCACCTACATTGGCTAAATTTCTAAGGGATGACAGACTAAAGAACCTGACATATATGCACTCCATCAACAATATAAATGTCAGAGTAAAGAGCAACAACGAGAAAGTCATTGTCATCCAAATGAATAGTAGGTCAGAGTTCACAGTCTCCTTTAACTGGTTTATGAGGATAGATACTAAACAACTTGCCCTAGCTAAGCAAGTTGTTCCCGACACAACAGAACTTGAGAAGCTGAGGAAAGCCATTAACGACATCAGAAACTTGCCCACAACCATGGAGAGCACCCTTGAAGTTATACTATAAAGTTGCTGATGGCAAAGAGAAGAATATAAAGGATAAAGATGTTGATGAGCTTGACCTTAAGGAGGCGATGCATGTTCTAAGCCCAATTTCTTATCACAAGAATGAACATGTCATCAAGTTCAGAGTTATGCTTGTCAAGAAAGTGTTGAAGGAGATTGAAGAGATCAGAGTTGAAGATAGGATCTCAACAGTTATAAGGGATGTTCCCCTAGTAAAAGGATTCAATGAATATCCAAAGATGATCACAAGCCCCATGGGTGTTGAGTTCAAAAACTCTAAAGGGGAGATCATCACCTTTTACTAGTCACAACTTGCTGCAACTAACTTGGAAGAGATTAGATATGTCCTTGAAGCTTTGGAACAAAGCACAAATGTCAACATTGTCAATTTCAAAAGATTGCTACAAAAGGAGTTCGAGACATTGAAGGCTGGTGGGGAAGACAAAAGACTCAGGATTCCTGATCAAAATCCTAACCAAAGAAGATAAGGACTTGGAAGTGACTCTCAACTAATGGAATCAAGTCATCCATTGCCTTTGTAACCGCTCAAAAGCATAATGATCTTGAAACTTAAATGATAAACACTTGTTTCAGTATTGTAAATTTTGTAAATAGTTTTTCTTTCTATTTTGTACAAATACACTTAGATTAATGCAATTGCATTGCTTATTCTTTATTGTTTATAGTTTTAGTTTTGACATCATCATCAGCGAATAAATTAGATTTATGGTTATCTAATTGATAATCATAAATAGGGGAAGATAGTTATGTATTATGTTAATGATGATGATGTAATTATTCATTTGTTCAATTAATAATTGTGCACTTGTAAATACTGAAGGTAGTTCATAAACCTTAGTAAATTTGCATAATTTGGTATTCACTGATGGAAAACTTAGTATGTCAGGGAATAATCATTACCACACTAAGCAAGTCATCAGCGAATATTTTAAGGACTTGATAGTGTTAGAGAATGGTTGGTTGTACTTCATGTTCAAGTATTCCATACATTAGACATTTAAGAAAATGCCAACAAAGTATCAGTGATTAAAGATATGAGTATTTGAAAAGGCATCAGTGGATAAACCCATCAGGGGATACCGTCAAGGGATGGCCTAAATACTGCATTAGAGGATGTCATTAGTGGATAAATCTATCAGGGGATACTATCAGGGGATAACTTGACTGTCAGGGAATAGTTTGACCATCAGGGCATGAGGTTAGCAGTTGAATCTATCAGGGGATAGGCTGAACACTGCATCAATGGATAATATCAATGGATAGCACTGAGACTTAACATCAAGGGATCAAGAAGCACTGATCTAATTCTATATCAGAGATTAGCATAAGTGGATAGTGAAGGACTGATCAAGTCTGTTTTCCCAATGAGATAGCCGAGAACTTGTAGAAGGGGGGGGGGGGTTGAATACAAGTTCTTTGAATTCTTTTCGATTACTTTGTCTTCAAGAAATTAAATAATACTTGCGGAAATAAAGAACAAGAACTCAAATCAATTTATAAACAATTGCTTTTATTGATTTTGACAATTGAATACAAATTCTAACAATCACAACAATGTGATCATCAACTTCTTTTCTTTTCTATATAGTAAAGATACAAAACTATGAATTCTATACAGTTTCGAATTACAATTTTCTGTAAACCTAATTACAGCTTCTCTAAAAACTGAAAATTCCAATTAATTCAGTTTCTATTCTAAATCAATAATGATTCAGCTTCCTTATTCGAATTAAACACAATCCTTCCTTTTTGATTAGGAACAGATTTCTGGCTTGTTTCCTTGCCAGCTACGTCTTCAATAATATCTTGATTTACGTGGAAGACAATCCTTATTCAATTCAAACTCTGTATCTTATTAGGGAATAAATCACGACTTAGTCCCTGACGCTTCATCTTTAGTCTCTGATGATGTCATCACTAGTCTCTGGTCTTTTTGTCCCTGATGACGTCAGATTGCATAGTCTCCGATGGAGTTATTTAGTCTCCGATGGTTTTAGGCTTAGTCTCTGATGACGTTAGCTTAGTCTCTGATGCGTTAGACTTAGTCTCTGATGCACTAAGGTTAGTCTCAGATGACGTAAGCATTAGTCTTTGACGCTTTAAGTTTAATCTCTGATGACGTAAGCTGTAGTCTCCGATAAAAATACTTAGTCTCCGATAAGTATTGCCTTAGTCTTCGATAAGCCTTTTTGTAAAATCCGACTGATCAATTACACATTTTGACTTGTTGAAGCTTTGATACAACTTTCTAGCAATTACTTGCAAATAAAAAATGAATCTATCTCTTTACAAAGAATGAATAATTATAATCAAAGAGATAACTACTGGCTACAAAACTTCATTGTTACTAATTAACACTTTCTATACATTTGTATATCTTAGTAATCTAAAGACAATCACATCAAATATTATGAAACCTAACAAAGTCTAAATCAGGGCTTATCATCAGGGGATCCAGAAATATTGATCAAGTCAACATCATGGCTTGTCATCAGAGGATAGTTAGCCCAGTCCACACGTCATCAGGGATTAAAAGATATACACTAATACTTGGCATAGAAGTAAGGGGTATATTTGGGAAAATGTTCCTTGAAATCTGGTGGTCCAATAACAACCTTTACACCAGAAACGCATCGAGAACAGGGACTGAAATAGAAGCAACTATAGCTAGTAGCAGTCTGACACGTGTATATCCGAAAGGACAATGATATGACATATTGCGACTACGTTGAAAAAGAAGCGTGGCAAGAATATGAGCTCTATCTCTGTTTTCCTATATATGTAATAGTTGTTACACACTACTAGTAACACAAGTGAGAGAAAACAAGATACATATTAACTTAGAAATATCTCTGTCATCTTCATACACTAGAGAGAAGTTTTGTAATAGTTTTTGAGAGAAATATTCAGAGAGAAATTGTAGCTAGTGTGTGAAATAAGAAGTATTCATTTATAGATTTGTATATGTTTAATCACTTTGTGATTATACAGATTCTCAAAAAAATTCAAGCTATAATACAACTATTTTAACTTTAATCTTTCTGTTTTCATTTTAAATTACTGTACTATTTTTTTGAGTTCATCCACATTAGGGGATAAACTTGTAGCTATTCCGGTTTTTGTATTTAGAGTTTCTAATAGCAGAAAAGTTGTGGTATTTATATTCAACCCCTCTTTTACAAACATGTTAGCTTATTTTGTTCCAACAGACCACTTGACCATCACCTGAGTATAGTACTTATAATGCTACGTTTGAATTTAATGGAATAAAATGAGAGAGTATGAATTTGCTTTTATAAACATTTTATAATTTTTATGAGAGATAATTGTGGAATAAACATTTCATTTTGTATATAATTTCATTTAATGATAAAGAGGAATAATTCATTCATTTTTATTTATTATGATTCTCTCTCTATTTCTCTCTATCTTTCCTTTTACCTCTACTTTACTATAAATATTTTCAACATTTTAATCTATTTTTCCTTTTATTCGGTTACCCTTATCTCAAATCATATCTAGCATATCTTTTGTAAACCCCAAAGAACGAAAGAAATTTAAGCAATTGTTATTTGGTAACATGAATAAATATATAGCATATCTCATGAGGCATAATAAAATAGTATCACTCGGATAACAAAGAAAACATATCACATCAATTAATAAAGAGTTTGAATTGCACGTTGATATTATTTCTCATCCTTTATACATATTAATAAATTTTTTGAGTACAAACGTACTATACATTTGTAATGCAACATAATTAATGTGAAATGGAAAAATTAACATTAAGAGAATATATATATATGTGTGTGTGTGTATGTATGTATGTATGTATGTATGTATGTATGTATGTATGTATGTATGTATGTATGTATGTATATATATGTATGTATGTATGTATGTATAAAAATATTGATAGAATATATTAGCATCAATCAATTAATTCCCAGGTCTATGGCTTCCAGAAACTTGTTGACAGAATTGTTCACAACCGAACTCACATGATTCGAGGGTAGCTCCAGTGACTTGCATGCATGTCGGCATGCAGTCTTTAGCACAATCCGACATTGCTTCACTCCCAAATCTGCTGCTGCAAATTACTAATATCATCAAAACCATCAACAACAATCTACAAATGATCAAGGGAGTATTCTTCATGGCAATTTAATTTCTCCTAATTGCGAACGTTATCCAAATAAATAATTATTTGTGAAAATTTTTTATGGAATATACGTCGGTTAGGTATATATAGGGACGAAGAGAGAAGGAGAAGTTTAAGAGAAAAAAAAAATTCTGCCTTAAAAATATTTATGTAATTAGCAAAAGAAAAAGAAAAACAATCTTCGCTTATAATATCCTTATAAGGAGTGGTTGAGAGTGAAATATGGAGAAAAATGAGGATTTAAGAACTATTGGCTTTGGAATCATGTTTGTATCTTTAATTTCGCATCCAATAAATCCTAAATTTGAGGGGAATTAGTATACCCACGGAAGAAAACACAAATAAAGTGGCGAAACGAGAGTGAAATTGTCGTTCGACTAAAAGTTGTAAACTAGAAGTACAATTCCTCCCTTTATCCCTCTGTTCTACCATAAAATTGATGGAGGGATAAAGCCTTTGAAGTATAGTCCCAAGTATTTTTCACAAATATTTATCTTTCAATCTCAAAAAAGCCGTTGATATTGTTGAAGTATAGTCCCAAGTATTGTCAAAGCCGTTGATATTGTGCTCTCCTACGCCGCTTTTAATACATATGCACATTTATTCTGTTAAACATCATCATCATCATTTATATCTAACAGCTTCACACTTCTGTTCTCCTTAATCTCTCTCCTCGCACTTCTCCTTCTTCAATTGAAGCCGCCAGCATTACACAATCTCAACTCTCAAGTACCCAAGTGAAAATAAAGTTACGGTTTGAAAGTTTATGTAATTCAATAGGCAGAGCTAAACAAGTACGCTATTTTTATCAATTTGCTAATGTAAACATCATATGGATGTAATTTGTTCCAATATTGTGAATTCTATTTTCCGGTAGTGTTTTGTTTATCAATGGTTAAGGGTATTAATTACAATAAAAAATTAAAGTGTTGTGTTGTATACTTGTATGGGGCACCAACATCAGTAAAATGGGGGCGGGGCTGGAAATAAAACAATATCATCAACTATGTAGCTCCATGAGATCAATCATAGAGTGGTAAGAGGTCTTGAATGCTCAAAATGATGCAGAGATCGGTGGTATATGGTTGACTGCATTCTGGCATTTTATTTTTGTTTATCCTTATAGTCCCTATGGCTTCTAACAATTGTAATGGAGTTGGTTATGGTGATATTAGAATGATTTGATATGCTACATATAGATTCTTCATATTAAAGTTTGTAATTAAGAGTTGTTAAATAGCAGATTTTGTATAGAATTTTAATATTGTGGTGTGTCTTCTATAATTTTGTGTTCTTTTCTTTGTAGTACATATTAGTAGTTTATAATGTTGGTCACTTGTATCATTTCTCAGACTCGGAATGACATGACCACCAGTTTTTAGAAGGAACACAAACTTTAATCCAATAAAGTGTGTTTTAGCTCTATTCTTCTGCTTCTAAACTGGAAATTCTTCTCAATGCCGACAGGTTCAATATAAATAAATGATCGAACAGTGTGCGATGTATCCTCAAGCATACCCAACGACTACGGAGGCTTAGAAGCAAGGGATGATAATAATCTGGGCAATATTATACTAAGTATATGCTTAAATAATAGTTGGGATTCAAATAAGTTGAACAAGGATGATAATATTCGGTTGAAAGATCTGCTTTTGAAAACATGATTTAGATTACCATAAAAGTCCAAGGGGTTACAATTGAATGTATCAACAAAGTTGGTTTTTTTTGACACTGTAGTTTCCTGGGGTATGCCCCTTGTGGTTATAAAATGACATAAGTTATTACCCTTTATAAATGATGTATTCGCACCACTATGTACTTTTGTTCGAGCCATTTTCCGTCCATTTCTGAAATTGTTCGATAGGTATACTTCCTGCAATGTGCCCCTTGTAAATGTGTATGCTCACCTTGTGGTTATAAAAAGTTACTAAAAAATGCATAAGTTTTTACCCTTTATAAACGATATATTCGCACTACTGTGTACTAGTGCAATATTTTTCTCTTTTTTAACTTTGATAAATTCTTTTTTACGAATATATTCTAGAGTAATTTTAGCCTGACTACTTTCAGACATAATAATAAAACAAAATGCTAAAAATGATAATTACTTTTAAAATCTTTTCCAATTCAAAAGGCAATAATAAAAATTAGTGCATCAGTATCCACTTAAATTCACAAGGTACTTTCTACTATAATATATCTGCATTCTGAACTTATCCAAACAAAAAATACAAATAAGACACCTCTAAAAGAATCTCTTGTTATAATTTGATAGAATTACTTACAATTTTTCATTAAAAAAAATAACCCCCTAAGCTGCAACAGAAAGTACTTCCGCCTATAATTCACATCTTTATACCATGTCAAGATTCATAGATTATCATCCACCCATAGAGATTCCTGTAACGTTAAAAAAAATATTAAAATCGCCAACATGAAATAAAAACCTCAAAAAAATTGAAAACAATGTGTTACTTACATTCAAGTCAATAGTATTGTTACGACTTTCTTGTGTTTAAGAAAAGATACACGTGTTGGGAATAAATATTGAAAAATACTAAAATGCAAATAAAGAAATAATTCAATCACAGAAAAAAACATAAAGATTTATCTTAATTTATCCAAATCAGGGATATGTCCAACCTGTCTGAATATTATTACTATTGATCCAAGTTTTTTACAAGATACAATTATGATTGAATATTTTACATTCCGCTAATCTATCTTGCAAACTCTCAATAGTTACAAAATATTTTCACCCCCTTATAAGAGACTTTCACAAAAAGCTAAATATTATGATTTAATTTTAATCCATAAACACAATAAACCATTGTATTTATAGATTCCCAACATATTGTTAGAAACCCAAAAAGAATTGAAAATATAATCAAATCCAAAACTCAAATGGAAACCTATTCTGATTAGGTATAAAATGCATCTCAATAGGAAATAGAAAAAACATATTCCTAATTGGAAAAAGATAATGTTAAAGTATGATCCAACTCCAATATTCTCTCACTTGGTGAATAGTTCACACATAATGCAACAGTCCCATACTTTGAGTCTTCAACCCAACTTTAGAAGTACAACACTGAAACTTATCCAAAGTAACCGACTTGGTCAAGAAATCCACACAATTTTCCATTGTGTTAACCTTCTCCAAGTGCACCATTTTGTCATTCACCTTTTCTTGGATAAAATGATACTGAATGTCAATATGTTTCGTCCTGGAGTGATACGCTGAATTCTTTGTCAAATGTATAGCGTTTTGGCTATCACATTTCACCACAATGAATTTTTCCTTAAACCCAAGTTCCTTGCACAGTCGATGAAGCCATATTGCTTCATTCCCCGCATGAGTCAATGTCATGTATTCTGCTTCAGTAGATGACAAGAAAATCACACTTTGCCTCTTGCTCATCCAACTAACCAGTCTATTGAACAAGTTGAATACATAACCACTCATCGATCTTTAACAGTCTAAGTCACCACTCCAATTCGCATCAGCTGACCCCGTCATAACAAGAGACACCTTATCTCTATTACCCTCAAAACATAAAGCATAATCTGAGGTTTCATAAAGATACATGAACACCGTCTTGATGGCAGTCCAATGCTCCTTATCTAGATTAGACATATATCTATTCAATACTCCCACTGAATGAGCAATATTTGGTCAAGTGCACACCATTGCATACATTAAGCTACCAACCGCGTTAGCATACGAAATGTGTGTCATCTATTCCTTCTCCTCATCAATATTAAGAGATAGCTCCACAAATACATTAACTCCAACTAACATAGGAGTCCCAACTAGCTTGCAATCAGAAATGTTGAACTTCTTCAAGATTCCTTCAACACATTTTCTTTACCCAAGCCACAGTTTTCGTTGTCCTCGATCTCTCCGTATATGCATGCCCAAGATGTAAGTAGCAACCCCAAGATCCTTCATATCAAACTGTTGTGCTAGCAATCCCTTAGCAATTTTGATCTTCTTGCTATTACCTACCAAGAGCATATCATCAACATACAAAATTAGAATGACAAAATCCTCACCTGACCTCTTCACATATACACAATGATTAGCTTGGCTTAGAGTGAATATAATCTGTTGAGCATAACTATCAAACTTTTGATACCACATCCAAGGTGACTATTTCGGGCCTTACAAGGATTTATCCAGCTTGCAAACCGAGTCCTCATTTCCCTTGAACACAAACCCCTCTGGCTACTTCATGTACAGCTCCTCCTCAAAATCCCTGTTAGGTTCTATAACATTTGATGATGATTATACTTATAATACTTAGATATACAAATGTACAATTAGTGCTAGTTTATAGCATTCAAATTTTTGTACCTAGTATGTTAGAACAAAATAGGGTAAAGTGTTTGTAGAAAGGGGGGGGGGGGGGGGCGGGGGAGGGAGTACAAACACTACAATCTTTTCGTTCTTTCTACGTCTTTTTGCAGAAGCTGGAAGATCAGAAAAACTTAAAGAAATAAAGATAAGTATGCGCACATTCAAGTTAAAATAATTATATTAAAACTTGGGGTTTTTCTGGAAATCTGGTTAATCACAAATGTGATTAATCAGCTACAATTTCTGTAAATGATTACAACTTCAAATTCACACTCACTAGCTTATCACTTTCTTTGAAATATTTCTCTCAAGATATATTACAAAGCTTCTCTAGTGTTTTGTGTGTTTCAATATGTTAGTTGATCCGTTGGATTGATTTTTCCTTTTATATGAGAACTCTTTTGCCTGTGTATCAGATCAGTGGATGAACCCACGTGCTTAGATGTGATGCTCTTTTCAACTTCACCGCATATATGTCACATCGATGTCGTTTAGGAACTATGTGTCAGACTGCTGCTACTTTTGTTGCTTCTTTTTCATCTCTTGATCTGCATGCATTTAATGATCGAGAGTTATCATTGGACCACCAAACTTCAAGAAATATCTTTCCAAATTATATTTCTTGCTTCTTCAACAAGCTTCATTGATTTGCATGTAGGACCTAATGACTAGTGTATGCCATCACAACTGTCCACTGATAGCAAGCCCTGACGTGGACTTGATCAGTGCTTCTGGATTCCCTTGATGACAAGTCCCAATTAAGACTATATCAGTGCTTCAAACTTCACTTGAGTTATCCAAGTGCTCCTTGATCCACTGACGTTGAGACTCAGAGCATCCACTGATGGCTTCAACTGATGTAGTGCTAAGCTTTTCCCCGGAAGGGTTTCCCTAATGAGTTAGCTTGTCACAGTCATACCCTAATAAGTTCCCCTGACAGGTTGGCATGTTACTGTCATGCCTTGACGCATTTCCCTAACGGGTTGGTCTGCCTTTGTCATACCCTGACGGGTTTCCCTGATGATTTTTAATCCCTGAAGCTTTGTTGATCTTATTTGGAATGTCTGATGTGCGAAATAACTTAAGTGACTTTGAGTAACAACAGACATTACTCTTCACTATTAAGTCCTTTATAAGTTTTCACTGATGACCTGTATAGTATAAAGCAATTCATCCCCTAATGACCAAATTGATCATCAGTGGATGCAAAATTTGTACAGATACTTAGGTTTATTGAATACCTTATGTATTTACAGATACACAACTTATTATCTAAACATCATCATCATTATTTATATCTAACATGGTAGTTTACTCTCTGATTCATGTAATTCATTTTTGTTTTATATATGAGAATAAGTTTATTTGTATTATAAGAGACTACCAAAATTGCATTAGAGTTGTCGAAGGCTATAGATTAAAGCATCAGAGACTAAGCTTAAAGTATCGAAGACTAAGCTTAAATCATCGGAGACTAAGCTTAAGCTGTCGGAGACTAAACATAATTAATCAGAGACTAAAAAGTTGAAGGAGTCAGAGACTAAAGTGAAGATTACTCTCTGATGTAGTATAGAGTTTTATTTGGTTTAGAAGTTAATTTCAACATGGACATTGAAGGAATATTGAAGATGAAGCTGGTTAGGAAACTAACTAGAGAAAAAAATATTTTTTTTTATCGTGGAATGAGATGAATGAACCTAGTCCAATTGTACATAGAAAACATATATTAAATAGGATTAGAAGCTGAATTACGATTCAGATTTGGAAGTTGTAATTTATTTTACAGAGTTGTATTAGAAACTGTATGTTTTCATAGATTTGTATATATACAGTACAGAAATTGAAGCTGACAATCGATTTGTGATTGTTAGAATTTGTAATCAATTGTTAATTAGTAAAACCAATTGTTTATAAATTTGTCTTGTTTTTGTTCTTTATTTTCCGCAAGTTATATTACTTTAGAAAACAAGAATTTGAAAAATATTTCAAGAACTTATATTCAACCCCCCTTCTACAAGTTCTAGGTTGTCTCACCGTGACAACAATCCCCCATGAAGGAATGTTGTCTTTACATCCATTTGTTCAACCTCAAGATCATAAGCAGTTGCCGCAAATGAAATAGTTCTAATAGAAGTTAGCTTTGCCACTAATGAGAAGATCTTTGCATAGTCCACTCCTTTTATTTGAGAATACTCATTTGCAACCAACCTAGCTTTATACTTCTCAACTTTACCATCTGCATTCTGCTTCTTTTTAAATACTCACTTGCACCCAATTGCCTTCCTACCCTTAAGCAATTTCACAAGCTTCCATGTGTGATTCTGATCAAGTGATCTCATTTCCTCTTTCATTGCTTCCTCCCGCAGATTAGCATCATCCAAGGCTCTCACTCTTTAACTGAACCAGGTTCATCACTAGTGACTGTCAAAGCATAAGAGGTACTAAGTGAATACCTGCTAGGTGTTCTCCTAACCCGTGTGGATCTCCTCAATGTAGGCTCTACTTGAGGCTCTTGTTCAGCCTCCACTCCACGATCTGAATCAACACTATCAGCATTATCCTGTTGAGCTGACTGTTCTTTATCTGAATCATCATCAACAACTTCTGATGTACCATGTGGGTCTTCATCTTCCACATCACTTACTAAGCTCACATCAAACTTAACATGACTAGTCTCCTTAGGTAAACCTTTAGCGACAACATCAACCTTTGGTGTTTCTCTAAACACCACATCTCTGCTATACACAATAGTTCGGGTCTCTGGATTCCACAATTTGTACCCCTTGACTCCATCTTTATAGCCAACAAACTTGTACTTCTCAGATTTGTAGTCAAGTTTTGTCCTTTTCTCCTTAGGCACATGCATATAAGCATCACAATCAAACACACAAATATGTCCCATAATTGGCTTCTTTCCAAATATTACCTCATATGGTGTTTGATCCTTTACTGCTGAAATAGGAGTTTGATTCTTTAAGTAACATGCTGTAGCAACTGCTTCTACCCAAAACTTAGGTACCAAGCCTGCCCAACTTCGCATACATCTAGCTTTATTCATGAGTGTACGATTCAGCCATTCAGCCACTCCATTCTACTGAGGTGTATACCTTATGGTGTTTTGCCTTACAATGCCTATTTCTGTACAATACTTGTCCATGAACTTATACTCCAAACCATTGTCAATCCGAAGAACTTTGATCTTTCTATCAAGTTGATTTTCAACTAATGCCTTGAATTCCTTGAACTTTTCAAGCACATCTGATTTCCTTTTCAAGAAATAAATCCAAGTATTCCTTGAGTAATCATCTATAAAGGAAACGAAATACCTTGATCCTCCAAGTGATTAATCTGAAGACTCACAAATTGCCACCAAGTACAAGTCATTGTCATCCTCTTTTTTCTTAGGATCACCCTTGTCTCCTTTGACTACTTTGTTTAGACAATCTTTCTTACCATGTCCAAGTTCTAAACAATTCTATCTCCCACATGATCTAGATCTGGCGTTTGACGGCCTACTTTTGTCTTGGTTGTTGCCTCTCACAATCAAGGCCTCCTTGGTGAACTCTCCATACCTTGGCGTCTCATCTCCTCAGATAATAAGGCCACAACAACACTCTCAAATGAGATCTCTATATTCTCACTACCAATCGCAATAATTAAATTGTCCCACGAGTCTGGCAGTGAACAAAGCAAGGTAATGCTTTGTCATCATCCTTCATATCACAATTAATTATAGCCAATTGACTTACTAAGGTATTAAATTCCTGAAGATGAGCTGAGAACTATCCACCATCCTCCATCCGCAACTTGTTCAATTTTTTCCTTAGAAATAATTTGTTGACAAGATATTTACTTTGGTAGAGGTTCTTTAATTTTGTTCATAGGTCCTTTGCATATTTTTCACCAACAACCTTCACCAAAACAGTATCGGCTAAACACAACCGAATCAATCCTCGAGCCTTTCGATCCAGTTTCTCCTATTCGGCAATTTTATCATTTGTCATCGTATCAACAATAGAGGAAGAACTACCATCCCCTTCTCCCCCTTTTCTGTACTAAGTACTCCCTCAAAATCTTCAATCATCGATCACAGATCACAATCCATGAGTAGATCCTCCATATTGAGTTTCCACAGCTCAAAGCTCTTCCTATTGAATTTATCAATCTTAACTCTAGATGTATTCGCTGACGTCTTAAACCCAAATTAGTCCCAGAAACTCCGCGCACAAACCAAGCTCTAGATACTAGATGTTGGGAATAAGACCTTGATAAATACCACATCACAAGCAAAGAGATAATTCAATAATAGAAAAGAACACAAAGATTTACCCTAGTTCACCCAAATTCGGGCTATGTCCAGCCTGTCTAAATATTATTACTATTGATCCAAGTTTTCCACAATATAGAATTATGGTGGAATATCTGACACTCTGCTAATCTACCTTGGAAGCTCTCAATAGTTACATAATATTCGTACCCTCTTGTAAGAGACCCTCACAAAGAACTAAATATTATGATTTAATTTTAATCCATAAACACAATAAACCATTGTATTTATAGATCCCCCAACATATTGTTAGAAACCCAAAAGTAATTTGTTGTTGCACCCCTGCTTATATTATTATCATTGCTTAAACATTTATCTATTGTTTAATATATAAGAATTGATGATGTAATATAGTTCTTGCTTAAGTATTGTAAAAGGACTTAGAAAAATATCCAACTTGTTAGGTGGATATAATATGTAGTTAAGGAAGGAGTTTGATCACCATCGAAGTCTGCTGATATGATAAATTAGTTGATCAAGAAGGATTCTAAAGACATGAAGAATTTTCCAAGTATAGTCCTGCCTAGAATGAAAATAAGTAAGGACTTAAGTAAGCAAGATCCTTTGCTTGATCTAAGTTGAGTTGTCAGAAAAAGTTATCTTTACCCCTGCTTAGTCAACTTCTAGGAGACTCTTCAGAAAGGCACTAGAAGACAGAATAACGGCTAACTTTTTGAACTAAGCAAGGAATGCTATAAAGGTACAAATAACATCAAGAACAGTACACTCCAACAGATTTATTTCAAATTCCCAACGGATAGATTTTCTGGAGTAGTATAAATAGGAGTCATAAATTTCATTTATGACTACTAACAAAACTGAACAACCAAAAACGCTCTGACACTCTGATATATTAAAGACTTCTGCAAGACTTCATAAAGCTTGAACAAGTGCTATCAATCTACTCAACTAAGGAGCACTCTATTTAAAGATAGCAAATAAGATTTACTCAATCTGCTTAGAGTCTGTGACTAATCTAGTCTAAGTGACCTAGTGTAAATTGGACTAAGTGTCCTCCTGCTGATTGTTCTGTGTGAACACACCTGCTGATTGTTTTGTGTGAACAAGTTTTAGTGATAGCCTTCTCAAGTAAAAGAGAAAAAGAGTGGAGTAGGCTTAGTCCGAACCACTATAAAAATTCTCATCTCTATTCCTGCTTATCTTTCATATTGCGTACTTGTTTTTTTTTGTGCTTTCCTTAAGTCCTGCTGAACTATATCATCAACGACTTACTATCTTTGCTCCTTTTAGCCATTAACCCTTCTTTCTAAAAACTAAGGGGTTCCTTGCTTAACTATTCCGCTGCTAAATCTTTTCAAAACATAAAAAACTCTTTTATAAGCAAGAAGTGTTTAAATCAGTAAAGTTTTCTAAGTAAGACTTATTTTTTGAAAAACACTATTCAACCCCCCTTCTAGTATTTTTACCCTTTGACACCTAACAAGTGGTATCAGAGCTTAACACTCTTTGCTAAGCCCTAAAGCTTGAGAGGATCCTAACTTAATTTTTCTAATGGCTTTAAGAAGTGATTTTGGTGGCAAGCCCCCAATGTGTACCAGAGACAGATTTGCTAATTGGAAATTAAGAATACAGGTGTGCATGGATGCATTTGATGAAGAACTATATGAAGTAATAAAAGTTGGGCCTTACATACTAGAAAAGATAAACCCTGCTGATCCCAACAAGCTTATTCCTAAGCAAGGAAGGAATGGATTGATGATGAGAAGAAATTGGTAGGTTACAACAAGAAGGCAATGAACATTCTCTTCATGGTTCTTGAAGAAGAAATGTTCGAAAGTGTGTCTAACTGCACCTCTGCTAAAGAGGTTTGGGATGCCTTGTTGGTTCTCAATGAAGGAACGATAGAAGTCAGAGAGAATAAGCAATCCTTGCTTATTCAACAGTATGAAATGTTTAGCATGCAGCAGGGGGAGAATCTCACTGCTATGTACGAAAGATTTACTGTCCTGCTCAATAATTTGCCCGCAATAGGGAAAACCTACAACACAAAGGACATAAATCTCAAATTCATGAGATCATTACCAAGGCAGTGGGATCCTAAAACCACTGCTGTCAAGGAATTAAGAAATTTACATACTACTAACCTCCAACAACTTTATGAAAACCTGCTTACATATAAAATGGAGTTGGCTCAAAGAGATGCCACAGCTAATTCAAGGAGGAAAGATAAAGGAGTGGCATTGAAGGCTGCTAAGTCGAAGCAACAAGCAGATTCTGACTCAGAGTCTGCTAATAGTGATGAAGATATGGCTATGCTAGCCAAGAAGATTAAAAGGTTTATGAGGAAGGACAGAGGAAATTTCAGAAGAAATACAAGCAGCAGCAAAAGAGATCCATCAAAGGATCTGTGTTACAATTACAAGAAGCCGAGACACTATGCTACTGACTGCCGAAATTCAGCAAAAGAAGAAAGGAAATTCCCTGCTAATGATAAAAGCAAGGGAAAAGAATACTACAAGAAGAAATATCAGCAAAAGAACAATTCAAACTTCAAGAAAGACAAGGGACTCGTTGCTGAAAAGTCATGGAGTGAGAGTGACAGTGACTCAGAAGACTCAGGACCAGAAGTAGCCAACCTCTGCTTAATGGCTAGAGAATCTAAGATAGGCAAGGAGGTTGATCTTACTGAGGTATTTGATTTTGACTCTCCTGATCTTACTGAAGCTGAGTTGCGCTCTTTGCTCAAAGATGTAGCATCTCAGTGGCATAGATATAGAAGATTGTTGAGAATTGCTTCAGCAGAGTCTGATCAACTAAAAAGAAAGAACTCTGAAATCTTACTTACACTTGAAAATGTGCAAGCTGAGAATTTGGAGTTACTTGCTGCTGATGATGAGAGGACTCTGCTTAGATAGCATCTCAGAGACTCTCAAGAGAGAGAGTCTAAGTTAACCTCTCATGTTGAGGAATTAACTATTACAATCTCCACATGGAACAAATCTTCCTCAAACGTTTGTGCTTTGCTGAAAAGCCAAAGAAGCATGCTAGATCGAAGTGGAATTGGATCCGGGACTTGCGAAGTCCTTGCTGAAGGGAGTGGAGAAAGTGATGTTCAGTCTATCAACAGAACAATCTCTGTGCATTTAGCAGAGTGTGAACCTCCTGCTGTAACCAAAGGTAACAGAAATGTTACCTTGCTAAAGAACAAATTCCCTGCTGACCGTAACTATGAGCAGGGATGTGATGCTAAACATACCAATGGTGGAAAGTTTAGCAAGAAACACATTCCTCCTGCTCGTCGTTACAACAATGTGAGGAATTTGGAATTTGGCAAAGGTTGGGTTAGGAGCAAACACTGGAAACCACCTCAACCTAAGAGAAGAGGTAAGCAACACACACATCACAACATAATGCATTTGAGATGCTATTGTTGTCATAGGATTGACCACATAGCTTCTCTTTGCCTTGCTGACCCTTACTATACTGGTTGGTCTCAAAAACCAAAAATGAGACAAGTATGGGTCCCCAAGGGTACTAACCTAAATGGACCCAAGTCTTGCTGGGTACCAAAGTGATTGCTTATGTTTTGCAGGAAGTGAGCAAAGAACAAATTTGGTACTTGGACAGTGGATGTTCAAGACATATGACGGGAGATAAAGCCTTGCTCACCAATTTTAAAGAAAAGGATGGACCTCAAGTGATCTTTGGAGATAATAGTGCTGGAAGAACTAAGGGATATGGTTCAACAGGAAATGGGTTAATCTGCTTCAACAAAGTTGCCTATGTGGAGGGTCTCAAGCATAACTTGCTTAGTATAAGCCAGTTGTGTGACAAAGGGCATAAGGTCACCTTCTTAGACAATCAATGTCAGGTAAGAGATCTTCAAGCAAATTCTATAAAGCTTTCTGTTTCAAGAAATGAGAATGTTTATGTAGTAGATTTGGCAAAGCTAAGTCCTGCTGAAACAACCTGCTTTCTTGCTAAAGCTTCAGCAGATGCTAGTTGGTTATGGCATAAGAGACTTTCACACTTAAACTTTAAAACGATTTCAAAACTCGCTGCTAAAGATCTTGTAAAAGATTTGCCTAAATTTTCCTTTGAAAAAGAAAAACCATGTAGAGCCTACCAATTTGGTAAGCAAACAAAACAATCTTTCTTAAGCAAACCTGAAAAATCAAACTCTATGCCCCTCCAACTATTACATCTTGATTTGTTTGGCCCTATATCAACTAGTCTTGGTGGAATGAAATATGAATTCACTATTGTGGATGATTTCACAAGATATACATGGGTATTATTTCTTTCTCACAAGAATGATGCGTTAGCAGAGTTTGAGAAATTCAGTAGACAAGTGCAAAATGTGAGAGAACTCAGAATCAAGTTAGTAAGAAGTGATCATGGTAGAGAGTTCAACTTTGGAGGCTTTACTGAGTTTTGTGATAAGCAAGGAATTTCTCATAACTTCTCTGCACCAAGGACTCCTTGGCAAAACGGAATGGTTGAAAGAAAGAATAGAACCTTAGAAGAAGCTGGAAGAACATTGGTTCCTGATGCTAGACTTCCTGAGTACTTCTGGGTAGAAGCAGTGAACACTGCTTGCTACACTCAAAATCGATCACTCATACATCCAACCTTAAGCAAAACTCCATACGAGCTATGGAAAGGAAGAAAACCAAACATAAGCTATTTCAGAATCTTTGGATGTCCCTGCTATGTTCACAATAATGGTAAGGAGTACTTAACTAAATTCCAAGAAAAATCCGATGAAAGTATTTTCTTAGGGTACTCTACTCACAGCAAAGCTTTTCGTATTTTTAATAAGAGAATTCTAACAGTAGAAGAGTCAATTCATGTAGTATTTGATGAAACTAACCATGAGGAACCAAGTGGTTCACTCCCTCTTATAGCTGAGCAGGAACCAAATGAGAATCAACAGGCCGCAGAGACTAAGGAAAACCCTGCTGAAGTACCTTCAGAAAGCACTGCTTCATTGGATAGCACCCCTACTGAAGTAAAAGAAGATGAACCCAACTTGGAGGAACCAAGACAGCAAGACATTCGAACAGATCTACCAAGAAGGATGAAATGGACCAAGTCTCACTCAAAAGACTTGATAATTGGAAATCCTACAAGCTCAGTAAAGACTAGAAGATCTGCTCAAAACGAAAGTAGTTTTCTAAGCTTCCTATCCCAAATGGAACCTAAGAAAATTGAGGATGCTCTTGCTGATGCTGATTGGATTCTTGCTATGCAAGAAGAGCTAAACCAATTCAGTAGGAACAAAGTTTGGAATCTTGTTCCCAGGCCAAGAAATCATGCAGTAATTGGCACCAAGTGGGTATTCTGAAATAAGATGGATGAAGATGGAGTCATCACAAGGAACAAGGCAAGACTTATGGCTAAGGGCTATTCTCAGGAGGAAGGAATCGACTGTGATGAAACCTTTGCTCCAGTAGCAAGGCTTGAAGCCATAAGGATGTTTCTTGCTTACGCTGCTTATGAAGACTTCAAGGTGTTTCAAATGGATGTCAAGAGTGCATTTCTGAATGGAGAACTTCAAGAGGAAGTCTATGTGGAGCAACCCCCAGGTTTTGCTGATCATACGAATCCTCACCATGTATATAGGCTTGATAAAGCCTTATATGGTCTTAAGCAAGCTCCACATGCATGGTATGACACTTTATCTTCCTTTTTAATTGATGACGGTTTTAGTAGAGGTAAAGTAGACACTACACTTTTTATTAAAAAGCATAAAGATAAAACATTGTTAGTACAAATTTATGTAGATGATATAATCTTTGGTTCTACTGATGAAAAACTTTGTGCGAGATTTGCTAAGCTTATGCAGAGTAAGTTTGAGATGAGCATGATGGGAGAGTTGAATTTCTTCCTTGGACTCCAAATTAAGCAAAGCTATGATGGAATTTTTATCAACCAATCCAAGTCACTAAAGACCTGCTAAAGAAGTTTGGATTGGAAATAGCAAGTCCAATGAAGACTCCCATGTCATCAGCAACAAAGTTAGACAAAGATGAACAAGGTAAACCAGTAGATATAACAAGTTATCGAGGTATGATCGGATCCTTGCTATACTTAACTGCTAGTAGACCAGATATTATGTTTGCTACATGTATTTGTGCACGTTTTCAATCTAACCCCAAGGAATCACATTTAGCTTCTGTTAAGAGAATTTTCAGATATCTCAGAGGAACTCCTAACTTAGGAATATGGTATCCAAAAGATTCTAACTTCAACCTTGCTTGATACTCGGATGTTGACTTTGCTGGGTCTAAAATTGACCGAAAAAGCACTAGTGGTACATGCCAATTTCTAGGAGGAAGACTTGTCTCATGGTTCATCAAGAAGCAAAACTCTGTATCAACATCCACTGCTGAAGCTGAGTACATATCAGTAAGAAGTTGTGTTGCACAAATTCTGTGGATGCAGGATCAACTTGCTGATTATGGGTTTGATTTCAAGTCTATCCCTATATTCTATGATAATACTAGTGTTGTTGCCATTGCTTATAATCCTGTTTTGCACTCTAGAACTAAACATATAGATATAAGCCATCATTTCATTAGAGATCACGTTCAGCAGGGTACCATAGAGATAAACTATATTCCTACTGAAAATCAATTAGCAGATGTTTTTACAAAACCCTTGGATGAAAATTGTTTTAATAAATTAATAAGTGAATTAGGCATGTTAAATTGTGAATAAGCATTTTGCTACTAACATCTTGTTTGCTTAAGCAAGGACTTTTGTTCTTAGCAATATAAATTCAGGAGAAGAAAAAGTTATGCTGATGTTTAAGCAAACGTTTTATCCTTGCTGAAAGACACATTTCATGTTGCTGAAATGATCAAAGATACTGCTGATAAAGCCCATGCTGATCAACAATGAAATTGCTGAAAAAATTCCAAAAAAGGGGAGACGTCCAGACAAAAGAGCTGTTTCAAAAACTATGTAAATCTCCTGCTGAAACGTCAAAGATGTTGCTGAAAGAAGAACCTCTACTGATAAAGTGCAGCACATATGCTACTACAAATCTACGTCAACCCTACTGAAAATATCAAGAAAATGGAGATCTTCTGACAAAAGCAATATTTCAAACCAAGTTAAAGACCCTTGCTTATCCCATAAGCAAAGGATGACACTGTTGCTTACAAGACCCTGCTGATAATCTGCCTAAAAAGGAAGCTACAAGATCAGCAAGGATATTGTCTCTGCTGGCCTAACTGTGACCGCATGATCCCTCCTTGTGTGAACATACGTAGTCACTTAAAATTCCTCTAGGTCAGGTGAAGAACAAATCAGCACCTTTCCCTTCTTCTCGCCAACCATGTGGCATAACCCATTTAAGGGACATATCATTCTCATTTGTTTGCACATATATAAGATTGAAAAGTAACTGAAAATCAAAGCTCAGTTATATCTATGCACTTTCATTCATATCATGCTAACGGAAATCAAAGCATAGCATTCTAATTCACAAGGAAATTTAAACATAAAATTCATAATCTTGTACGCATGTCGAATCAATTGATCATGCGCTTAACTGAAATAAGCATAAAAGTGATAATGTACTTGCCTCGGTCCTTTGCAACAAAAATTCAAATTCAATTTATTCATGAGTGAAAGATTCTGTAAATCATGCATATAATAGTTTAATACCTCAATAAGAAAAATGTATATGTGATGTACTTAAACTTTTAATGTTTCAAATTTGAACCATTGAGGTTAAAGGAAAAACATCATCAAATAATTTAAGGAAAAATAATGTTTTATAGCTTTTGAAGACAGACTGCGCATCAGAGGATAACTAGTCATTAGGGGATGACTGGACATCAGTGGAAAAACTACTCGTCAGGGGATGTTTCGCCCGTCAGGGGATGTCTCTCGACCATCAGGGGATAGCCTCTTGGCCATCAAGGTATCATTCACTCATCAGGGGATAATTTCCTCACCGCCAAACTCGTTGGGTGATAACTTTGACTATCGCCGAACTCTCTTGGCTGACAGGGGATGATTTGTTCATCGCCAAACTTAGTAAGTCGTCATTACTGAACTTCATCAGTGGATCATTTGTTCAACACCAAACTCCTCGAGGACTAATATCTTTAGCCATCAAAGACTAACATGTTTTTCCCATCAGAGACGACGGATGACGTCATCAGGGATTAAACTTAGCCTATCAGAGGCTAAGGATGACGTCGTCAGGGACTAATTTAAACTTCCTTCATCAGAGACTAACAACATTTCCTTCATTGGAGACTAAGAAAATCCTTTGTCAGAGAGTAACATCTATCTCATCAGAGACTAAAGTATGTCATTTGAGACTAACAAATATCTCGTCAGACATTATCTTTATCTCATCAGAGACTAATATTAGAGCTTATCTTTGCTACGATGGAAGACCTAACAAACTCAACCTAGGATGCCTCATGAAAATGCAAAAGAATATAATCCTTTAAAGTTTTATTCCTTATTGAAAAAATTAGCATACATGGTTAATAAATCTTTGATGCTATGCACGAAAGAAACTGAATAGAGTACCAGGTTCTTACCTTTTCGTCTTTAAAGGAGAAATTAAAGCTTGTCTGAGAATAATTTTCTGAGAGAAAGACTTGGAAATTTATGAAGATGGTAAGTTTAGAGAAGAACTTTAGAAGAGATATTTTTAGAAAAGAGATTAAAAGTTTACCTCCGAATGAGGTATTTATAGCAGACTAAGATTAAGCTTTGAGATAAGATGATTGGTTAATTTGGATGGTAAAACGGTTGTTTATCATTACTCTTTAATAGTTAATCAACATAATAAGCAACTATTGTCACACATGCATATAAGCTTCATCAATTAATGACACACAAGTAACTTATTAATCAAACAACAAACGTACTTATGAGATCATTTCCCTTACGTAAGCCATTCAAGTTGTTTTGAATCAGAATTTCCAATCTTCACACTTGTATTCCTTTAAGGATTTTACGAACATTACCAATAATATATATACCTAAATTATATGGCCCCATTTTAAACATCCAAAATCGTAATATGAACTATACACGTAAATAGCGTACATAAATTCATAAAACAACCTCATATAAAATTTTCGGCTTCTCATAGGAACGCGTTAGGTATTGTTGTGGCAAGTCAAACTCATCAGGGGAAACGCGTCAGGGCATGAACAAGACATGTCAACCTGTCAGGGGAAGACATCAGAGTATGACAGTGTCAGGCTAACCCGTCAAGGGGAATGCTCAGCATTGCATCAGTGGAAGCCATCAGTGTATGTCATAAGTCATAACATCTGGGGATCAAGAAGCACTTAATAAACTCAAGTGAAGTTTGAAGCACTGATCCAGTCTTTAACAAGACTTGTCATCAGGGGATCCAAAAGCACTGATCAAGTTCACATCAGGGCTTTCCGTCAGTGGATGGTTGTGACTGCATACACCCGTCATCAAGTCTAACACGCAAATCAATGAAGCTTGTTGAAGAAGCAAAAGATATTAACTAGAAAGATATCTCTTGAAGTTTGTTGGTCCAATGACAACTCTCGAACATTAAATGCACGCAGATCAGGGAATGAAAAAGAAGCAACAAAAGTAGCAGTAGTCTGACACATAGTTTCTAAAGAACAACGATGTGACATATATGGGGTAAAGTTGAAAAGAGCAGCACGTCTACGCACGTGGTTTCAACTACTGATCTTCTATATATGCAAAAGAGTTTTCATTACAAAAATATCAATCCAACGGATCAAACAAACACTGAAGCATACAAATCACTAAAGAGAAGCTTTGTAAAAGATCCTGAGAGAAATTTTCAAAGAAAATAAACGCTAGTGTGTATGAAAAAGAAGTTGTAATTTTATTACATAAACTGTAGCTGTTTAATCACATTTGTGTTTAACCAGAATTCTAGAAAAACCTCAAGTTTTAATAGAGCTATTTTAACTTGAATTCGTGCGTTCATCTGATTACTTATTATTGTTTTTCTGAGTATCATAACTATTTCTCTGTCTGCAAAAAGTAGAAAAAGAAAGAGAAAGTTCTGATTGTTTGTATTCATCCCCCCCCCCCCCCTCCCCTTTCTACAAACAACTTAGGCTATTTTATTCTCACAATTGGTATCAGAGCCAACTAGCAGATTACGCTTGCTAGACAATCATTATCAATGGCCAATAAAGCAGGAAATAGTAAAGTTCCTATGTTGAAAAGGGGAAAATACTTCTTCTGGAAACAAAGAATGATAGTTCATCTAAGAGCAATCGATGATGAATATTTATAGATTCTGGAGGAAGGCCCTCACATTCCAAAGAAACTCATTCCTCAAGAAGTTGTCAATGGAGTCAGTGTTCCAGAAAAATTAGTTCCAAAGACGACTGATGAAATGACACTAGAGGAAAGAGAAAAAGTAAAGAAGGATCTAAAAATCATAGGCATCCTATATAATGGTTTAGATGATGATATGCTAAATAGTATTATGAATCTTCCAACGTCTAAATCTATATGGGATACCATACAAATCATTGGTGATGGAACTGAGGAAGTGAGGGAGAACAAACTGCAGCTGTTAACACAACAGTATGAGTGGTTCACGATGAAAAATGGTGAAACACTCACTGAAATGTTTGACAAATTCAACAGGTTGGTAAATGACCTGAGAATATATGGGAAGGCCTATGCTAATAAAGATGTGAACAGAAAGTGCATGAAAGCCCTTCCCATATCATGGGATCCTAAGACGACAGCCATCAGGGAATCCAAGGACATGAATCTCGTAGACTTGGATAGGCTTTATGGCACCCTACAGACATATGAACTTAAAGTTCAACAAAGATCTGAAATGTCAGGGGATGCCAGGAAGTTTAAATCTGTAGCCCTGATGGCTGCCAAAAAGGACAAAGAAGAAGCAGGACCAAGTGTCTTGATGCAGTAGCAGTCAAGGGATGCTGAAATTGAAGGGGACAACGAAGCTGACTCAAAGGAGAATGAATATACTCCTGAAGAGTTAGAGCAACTGGATGAAACCATGGCTTTTCTTGCAAAAAGGTTTTCCAAGCTGAAATTTTAAAAGCCTACAGGATCCAAAAGATTTTCAGCAAGGAAGCCCAGTAGCACTAAAAACTTTATTGACAAATCCAGAATAAAGTGCTACAAATGCAATAAAATGGGCCATTTTGCAAATGAGTTTCGCAAGACCTCAAAGGAAGGTGAATCCAGAGGAAAGGAAACTGAAGTGGATTACAAGAAAAAGTACTTTGACCTTCTTAATGCTTCCAAGAAGGGAAAAGCGTACATTGCTGAAGGAAAGGACTGGGCTGACTTAGATGAAGAAGACAATGAAGAATATGTCAACCTAGCCCTGATGGCCTCATCCACTGACAGTAGCAGCTCACAAGTAAGTCTTGAAATTTCCTCTAACATGTCTAAAAATGATTGTGTTAAAACTATTAAGGAAATGACTTGTGAGATAAAGGATCTTTATGACACCCTGAGGAGTGTTGTAGCTGAAACTGAAAGAGTGCAGAAAATAAATGAACATTTGACTGCTAGAAACACTCTTTTAGAATCAGAACTCTCCAGACTTGAGAGTCTTGAAAAAGAACTCTCAAGAACTAAAAATCTTCTTGATTGTGCTATTAAAAGATAGGAATAGACCTCCAATCTTCTAAGTCAAGAAAGGGAAGTCATAAAGAAATGGAATGAGTCTAGCAAGAAACTGGAGGATCAGTTGAGCAGTCAAAAATCTGATCCCAGATCTGGTTTAGGCTATGGATAGACTCTAGTGAAGCAACCTCCCATTGAGGTTGAAAATGCAGCTAGCTCTGGAAAAAGGCCATTACAACCTATTAAGTTTGTAAAGGCTGTAACAAAGTTGGAAAAAGGGAATGTTTTCCCGATGAGTGAAGCTTCCACAAGTGGTGGAACTAGCAAGAAACCTATTCTTACCAAAGCACTCAAACCCCCAGTCAAGAAGGAACTAGTCTGTGCATCAGTGGATACACAGTTATCAGAGGATAAGAGTGAATTAGGCCTTCGTAGCCCTTCAAGGGCTAAAGGCCTGTCAGGGGAAAATAAAAAGAATAGGAATGGTAAGCTAGGTGTAAACAAAGCTAGTAGTTACACTTCCATTCATGAAGCCCCTAGAAAAGTGTGCTGGAATTGTGGTAGTAATAATCATTTATCTTTTTAGTGTAAAGAAACACCACAAATTTTATCTGGCATAATTTTATATGTTGATGATTTACCTACTGTTCAAGCATGCACCCATAAGGGTAAAAATAAGGAAGTTGTTGATAAATCAAAAGCATATTTTGAAGCTCCTAAAAAGGAGAAAGTTTTTAATTTTCCAAAATCAAAAGTCATTCATAAAGAAAAGAGTATTTTACTATTAATTGTGACTAAACCTAGAGAACCCAAAGCCACTTGGGTACCAAAAGCAAATTAAATCTTTTTTGTGTGCAGGGAAAAATCAAAAGCAGTCAAATTTGGTTTCTAGATAGTGGTTGCTCAAGACACATTACAGAAAATAAAGCCTTGCTCACAGAATTTCAAGAAAAGGTTGGTCTAGTAATCTCTTTTGGTGATAATAGCAAAGGACTGACTCTTGGTTATAGCAAAGCAGCAAATGGGAATGTCTTATTTGAAAATGTAGCACTAATTGATGGGCTTAAGCACAACTTGTTAAGCATAAGTCAACTGTGTGACAAAGGATACATCATTTCTTTTAAAGGGGATCAGTGCTTGATCTCAAATGAGGATGATGGGAAGCTGGTTTTGTTAGGGATAAGAAAAAGAGATCTCTACATTGCTGATTTCAATTCAGTAAGTGGAGAATCATGTTTCTACAGCAAGGCAACCCCTGATGAGAGCAGACTATGGCACAAGAAGCTTTCTCACCTAAACTACAAGGATATTAATGATTTAGTGAAGAGAAAGTTGGGAACTAGACTACCTCAAATGGAATTCATTCAAGAAGGATTATGTTCAGCTTGTCAACAAGGGAAGCAAAGGAAAATATCCTTTGTCAGCAAGGAAGCCACAATGACCAAAGATCCAATTCAATTGCTTCATATGGATCTCTTTGGCCCTATCAACATTATGTTAGTGTCAAAGAAAAGATTTGTAATGGTTATTGTGGATGACTACACCAGATACACTTGGGTCAAGTTTCAAAATTCTAAATCAGAAGTACCTCAACAAATCATTGACCATATTAAGAAAGTGGAAACTGAGTTAAGGTCAATGGTTAGAATTTCGAGGACAGACAATGGAACTGAATTCAAGAATGCAGTTGTTGATGGATTTTGTGTGAAGAAAGGCATTAATCATACATTTTCTGCTCCAAGGACTCCTCAACAGAATGGTGTAGTGGAAAGGAAGAACAAAACCCTGATAGAAGTTGCTAGATCAATGCTAGCAGAGGCAAGGATTCCTACTTATTTTTGGGCTGAGGTAATTTCTACTACTTGATTCACTCAAAATAGGTCCTTAATCAACAAGGCTCACAACAAGACACCACATGAGCTAATGACAAAGAGAAAGCCAAACATCAAGTTTCTACATGTTTTTGGATGCAAATGTTATGTATTGAGAAACTTTGGTGAAAGCTTAGGAAAATTTGATCCAAAGGCTGAGGAAGCAATTTTCTTAGGTTACTCCTTGACATCAAAGGCCTACAGGGTTTATAACAAAAGACTCCAGGTAGTGATGGAGTCTATAAATGTAGCTTTTGATGATCCAGAGATTTCTGGACTCAAAGACCCTGGTTTTCATGAAGAGCTCAGATTTGAAAATAAAGATGACTCTGATTATCAAGAGAATGAAGCTGATGAGTGTAGAAAAATGGAAAATTTAACCATCCCTGATGTCAATCCAAACACTCTAGAAGCCCCTTCGACAGATAGAGTCAATTTCCTGGACAACAAGTCAGGAGATACTCCATTAGGGGATCATCCATTAGGCCATGCACCATCAGGGGATAACTATAACCCTGATTTAAGCATTAATTCAGGGGGAGTTCTCTCAGAAGATGGGAGCACAGACTTAGGGGGAGGAAATGATAATCAAGCAAGCTTATCAAGATACATCTCCAATCCCAAATGGTCTAGAAGTCACACAACAGATTTGATTATTGGTGATCCGAACAAAAAGGTGCAAACTAGAGAAGCAACATCTAATGAATGCCTATATGCTTGTTTTCTTTCACAAATGGAGCCAAAGATATTTGAAGAAGCCATTCAAGATACAAACTGGATTATGGCTATGTAAGAAGAGCTAAATCAATTTGAAAGAAATCAAGTATGGAAGTTGTTGCCTAATCCAAAAGGCAGAATTATTATAAGCACCAAATGGGTATTTAGAAACAAGATGGATGAAGCTGGCATTGGTATCAGAAACAAAGCAAGACTGGTTGCAAAGGGTTATCTTCAAGAGGAAGGGATTGACTTTGGTGAAACTTTTGCACCAGTAGCCAGACTTGAGGCTATAAGAATTTTCTTAGCCTATGCAGCATATTCAAACTTCAAAGTTTATCAAATGGATGTGAAAAGTGCCTTTCTCAATGGGAAATTGGAACAGGAGGTGTATGTCCAACAACCTCTAGGGTTTGAAAGTTCAAAATTCCCAAATTATGTATTCAAATTAGAAAAGGCACTTTATGGACTAAAGCAAGCTCCCAGAGCTTGGTATGACATACTGTCTAAGTTTCTGGTGGAGAACAAGTTTTCAAAAGGTATCATTGATAAGACATTGTTCTTTAGACAACACCAAGGTCATCTGATTCAGGTTCAAATATATGTTGATGATATTATCTTTGGATTCACTGATACTAGATTGTGTGAAAAGTTCTCCAAACTCATGCAAAACAAGTTTGAAATGAGCTTGATGGGTGAATTATCTTATTTCTTGGGACTGCAGATCAAACAAGTCACTGATGGGATTTACATCCATCAAAAAAAAGTATGCCAAAGAACTTCTCAAGAAATTTGACATGGAGGACTCAAAAGTAGCAAAGACACCTATGGCCACTGCTGTAAGAGTGTATGCCCTAGTGGCCAATTATGTAATGATTGTGACACTATATTTATGTTATGTTTTGGTTAAATGATAATTTCTTTTATTAAGTTTTATTTACTGCATTATATAAATGTTAACATAATAAATGTCCTTAGAAGAATGATACTAATTATATGGATTCAAGTATGTCACTTGAATATGAGATCATATAAGTATGTAATGTATCATTATTCTTAAATGTCCCTAGTCGAGTATCATTGTCTGACAACAATAATACATTGAGACTAGTATGTGGATTAACTGATGGTCACATCTTATTGGTCATAAATATATACGAGATATATTAAGTTGATACATAGGTACATGTTATAGAACATTGTACTGGACAGACCCACCATGAGAATTCTAGATGGAGCGTTATGCTATGTGTCATAAGTAATTCTCATAGTGACAATGATGTAATAGTCCTTAGACCTGAAGTCATGACATTTCTACATAAGGAGTTATGCGTTTTGACATTATCAAAAAGTCACCTTTAACCGGGTGGACGATAAAGGTGATTGTTGGATGAATAATGAGTTATGGGAGAAATGGGAATGATGTAGATGAAATTTAACCCTTCTATAAATTAGGGGTGATATCTATAGGCCTCTTGATTGAGTGAGACTATGAAATGCATGGCCATGCTCAAATAAAGATTTGTTTCATATAGTTTACTTATTAATCAAGAAAACTGAGATTAAATTATGAAGAGGATGACACATTCATGCCTTGAATTTAATCTTAGATATCATGGTTAAAAGGATTAAGTTACATTGAAACATTGGTCACAAAAGGTAACGTCGAATCTATGACTTTATTATTACTTGGGTAACTGTGATGTATTACTACATGTCACTCACTGTTTATAATTTTATAATATGATTTAAAATTATTGTCAACGTAATAATAACCTACAGGGTCACACACAAAGAACATTCGTCAAGGAAATATAATTTAAATGTCAATGACTTTAATATATATCAATAAGATTGATTTAATTAAATCATGGCTTTAAATTATATATATATGTAATCTGTATGAAGTAGAGTCCTTTGGAAGGAAATACGAATATATATATATATATATATATATATATATATATATGTATATTTGTATATATATATATATTAATTAAGTGAGACTTGATTAAATATATATCTAATAAATATAAAATTCAGATTTTAATTCTCCTAATTAGATTAGGTTTTGAAATTACTCTATAAAAGGCTATATATATGATATATCAGCGATTCTCTCTAACTAACGCTTCACGTATTCTAAGAACCCTAGTCGCTCATAAGAGAGAGACTAAAGTTAAGAGAGATAAAGGGAAAAGAGAGATACAGATCATACAGCTAGTACTATAACTCTCCTTGTTCGGATCGTAAGACGGTTCGTGGGTGTTCGTGTGGATACTGTAGAGACGTTGTCCAGTTGTATTGCGTTAAAGATTTGGAGACGATCAACACCTTCACAAAAGCTTCAGATTCGCACTTTTAATTGGTAAAATCTTAAACTATCTGTATTAAATTGTTTCGCATAGATCCTCAGGTTTGGGTTTCGTTTTGTTTTTTTTTTAAATCGTATTTTTCCGCTGCGTTTTATCCTACGGAACCCAACAACTGCAACCAAGATTGACCCTGATAAGAATGGAAAGAAAGTTGATCTGAAAACTTATAGGGGAATGATTGGATCACTGCTATATTTAACAGCAAGCAGGCCTGACATTATGTTTGCAACATATCTTTGTGCAAGATATCAAGCTGACCCAAGGGAATCTCATCTCATTGAAGTGAAAAGAATCTTGAGATATATCAAGGGCACTACAGAGTTGGGACTTTGGTATCCAAAGGAGTCTGGATTTGAATTGCTGGGATATTCTGATGCTGACTTTGGAGGATGCAGAATTGACAGAAAAAGTACAACAAGAACCTCTCAGTTTCTAGGAGGAAGGCTTGTATCTTGGTTCAGCAAAAAGCAGCACTCAATTTCAACATCAACTGCTGAAGCTGAATATATTGCAGCTGGAAGTTGCTATGCACAAATTCTATGGATGAAAAATCAGTTAATGGACTATGGCCTGAACTTCAATAAAATTCCAATCAGGTGTGACAACACTTGTGCCATTGCCATTGATGAAAATCCTGTGCAACATTCCAGAACCAAGCTTATAGAAATCAGATATCATTTCATCAGAGAACATGTTATGAATGGAACTATTGAACTACAGTTTGTTCCTACCAACAAGCAACTGGCAGACATATTCACCAAGGCTCTTGATGAAGCCACTTTTCTCAATCTAGTGGGAGATCTGGGCATGGTGAGTTATGTAAAGTGAAAGTAAAATATCTGGATAAAAGTCTTGTCAGAAAGGTAGTTGGAACAACACAAACTATCAAATGCCTAAAGTTCTTGTTCTCCTAACTCATCTCATAAATTCCTGATGAAATTAATTGATATGTGATTATATATGTTAATACTGTGAATAGTATATATGTATTTGTGTATACTGTATTTTTTGTTTGTTTGTATTTGTTTTTGACTGATGTATCAGGGTTAGGGTCTCTATCAAGACGCATCAGGGTCAGGGTATCCGATCCGTGCATCAGGGTCAGGGTATTCGACTCGTGCATCAGGGTCAGGGCATCCGTCTTATGCATCAGGGTTAGGGTATGTACATACATTGAGCATCAAGGTAAGGTAAAGTTCTTTTAATTGCATCAGGGGATTATGTTCAGTAATGTGATGACAAATCGTCAAGGAGTTCTTCTCTCACTGATGACGTATCATCACAGAACTGAAATGACTACCTGATTGCGTGTTTTCAGGAGCAGTTTTCAAACGTCAAAAGACAAGTATTAATACTCTATCTCTCCTACTCTTTAAAGCACCTTAAAACATTTAATCTATCTCTGATATTTGCTTGAGTTTTCTTTTTCTCTCTCTCATATTCACAGAAACCCTAGACCTTCAACTCTTACAGAGTATCAATGGCACCTAGCAACATTCAACATATTCCGAGAAACTTGGTGGTTCCACCCACAAATTATGTGGGCTTCTCCAATATTGACGAGGGGAGTGATTGCTTCAAGCTGATGATGAACTATCTACTCAAATCTGGGTATAGTCGAGCAATCTTCACTGATGAAGAAATGTCCAGAAAAGCACTTTCACAACTCTGGCCGAGTGCTAAATTTATGAACTCTTCAACAAGATCAGATGTTGTGAAAGGGATTTCATTCAAGATTTCCTTTGAAAAGGGAAAAATAACCCTTTCCAGAATTAACTCCGCACTGGGGTTACCAACACAGGACTTCGTGGAAGTACTTGATGATGTTGAGCTGCTCAACTTCTTAAAGGAACTGGGCTATAATGCTGCTCCTAGCACAGTGTTAAAGTTCAAGGACCTCAAGAGGGTTAATATGAAGCGGGAGATTTCTTATCTCTTTGACACCATCACTAAGGTGTTCTCAGGTAAGTCTTCTAACTTTGAGGTAATAACCTCTTTAACTTTAAAAATAGCTTATGCAATAATTAGAAATGTAAATATAAATATTGGAAAATTGATTTCTGATGATCTTGTAAATAAAATGGGAGTGTTAATTCTAGGAAATCAGAAGTTTAGTTTGCTATATTTTTGTATATGATTATTAAGGAACAATTTACTAACCTCTCTTTTGAGAATGATATTATTGTACAGACCTACAAGCAAACAAAGAAATTGTTTGTAGAAATAATAAAGAAGTCATACACTGCAGAACCATTTGCTCTTCCACTGCATATGGAACAGGTAGTGCGTACTTCTCCCTCTACTTCCCAACCTGTAAATTCTTCTCCTTTAACTACTAAGGCAGAGATCACAACCACTTCTTTCCCTTCCCAAGTAGTACAATCAATTTCCACACAACCACTTTCTATAGCCAAACCCATAGTCTCCCAAAAGACTACGGGGAATAAAAGAAAACCCAGTGAAGTTACCACATCAACTGAGGGGGAGCAAGGAAAGAGAGTGATTGACTATAGGAGATTGAAGAAGAAAAAGGGGGCCACGAGTGTTACCCAACAGCCTGACCAGGCAGTATCCTCTCAAAAGGATACTGCTTTTGATAAGGAATTAAACATATTTCTAACTAGTTCATCTCAAAAGGAATTAGTTATTGAAAATAGTCCCCAACCAGGGACACAGTTGAGTGAGGCACATACACTGACCATAGCCCTTGATGAAACTAACATCAGGGTCTCTGAGAGCCACTTGTAGATAACTGACACAGTGAGTGCACACACAACTTCTTTTGATGGATCACCTCCTCATTTAGTGATCCAGCCAACACTCCCTTCTACACCACTCCCTTCTTTCTCTGTTCCTCAAATTTCTTCAGATATTATGACACAAACTTTGAATGTCATAAGATCAGATTCTCCATTTTCTCATTTCATGGAGGAGCCAACACTCCCTGACACAGTGATTGATAGTCAACACACTCAAATGGTTGACTCATTTTTACTTGATACAATCACTGTTGATCAGCCCGGGGACATAAATTCATCTGTATATACTATTGCAATAAGTTTTTATGTTCCCCCACCTGTACATACTTCTTCTATAGAAATATACACTTCTCCAATTGTACATACACAAATTTTTTCCACTCCCTCTTCTATCACTTCTGTGGAACTAGTAACTGTTGGGTTTCGTAGGGTAAAACGCAGCGGAAAAATACGATTAAAATAAAACAAAACGAAACCCAAACCCAAGGATCTATGCGAAACAATTTAATACAGATAGTTTAAGATTTTACCGATTGATTGTGCGAATCTGAAGCTTTGGTGAAGGTGTTGATCGTCTCCAAATCTTTAACCCAAACCAACTGGACAACGTCTCTATGGTATCCACACGAACATCCACGAACCGTCTTACGATTCGAACAAGAAGAGTTACAATACTAGTTGTATAATCTGTATCTCTTTTCTATCTCTCTTAACTCTAGTCTCTCTCTTATGAGCGGCTACGTTAAAACGTTGGTTATGAGAGAATAGCTGATATATCATATATATAGCTTTTTATAGAGTAATTCCAAAACCTAATCTAATTAGGAGAATTATAATCCGAATTTTATATTTATTAGATATATATATTTAATCAAGTCTCACTTAATTAATATATATATATATATATATATATATATATATATATATATAATTTAAAGCCATGATTTAATTAAATCAATCTTATTGATATATTAAAATCATTGACATTTAAATTATATCTCCTTGACAAATGTTCTTTGTGTGTGACCCTGTAGGTTATTATTACGTTGGCAATAATTTTAAATGATATTACAAAATTATAAACAGTGAGCGGCATCTAGTAATACATCACTATTTCCCAAGTAATAATAAAGTCATAGATTCGACGTTACCTTTCTTGACTAATGTTTCAATGTAACTTAATCTTTTTAACTATGATATCTAAGATTAAATTCAAGACATGGATGTGTCATCCTCTTCATAATTTAATCTCAGTTTTCTTGATCAATGAGTAAACTATATGAAACAAATCTCTATTTGAGCATGGCCATGCATTTCATAGTTTCACTCAATCAAGAGGCCTACAGATATCACCCCTAATTTATAGGAGGGTTAAATTCCATCTACATCATTCTCATTTCTCACATAACTCTTTATGCATCCAACAATCACCTTTATCGTCCACCCGGTTAAAGGTGACTTTTGATAATGTCAAAACGCATAACTCCTTATGTAGAAATGTCATGACTTCAGGTCGAAGGACCATTACATCATTGTCACTATGAGAATTACTTATGACACATAGCATAACGCTCCATGTAGAATTCTCATGGTGGGTTTGTCCAGTACAATGTTCTTTAACATGTACCTATGTATCAACTTAATATATCTCGTATATATTTATGACCAATGAGATATGGCCATCAGTTAATCCACATACTAGTTTCAATGTATTATTGTTGTCCCACTGACAATGATACTCGACTAGGGACATTTAAGAATAATGATACATTACATACTTATATGATCTCATATTCAAGTCACATACTTGAATCCATATAATTAGTATCATTCTTCTAAGGACATTTATTATGTTAACATTTATATAACGCAGTAAATAAAACATAATAAAAAAAATTATCATTAAACCGAAACATAACAAAAATACAGTGTCACAATCATTACATAATTGGCCACTACGGCATACACTCTAACAATCTCCCACTTGCACTAGAGCCAATCACTCATGTATCTAATACCAATAACAATAGTGTGACCTTCGTGCTTCTGCTGAGACAAAGCCTTGGTCAGTGGGTCTGCAATATTTTCTTCTGTCGGTATTTTGCAAATATGTACATCACCTCTCTCGATGATCTCTCGAATGAGATGAAAACGCGTAAGTATATTCTTGGATCGTTGGTGAGATCTAGGTTCCTTCGATTGTGCAATGGCACCATTGTTATCACAGTAGAGGTCTACTGGATCAACAATAGAAGGAACAACACCAAGTTCAGTAATGAACTTCTTTATCCATACAGCCTCCTTTGCTGCATTGGAAGCAACAATATACTCAGCCTCTGTTGTAGAATCGGCAACTGTCTCTTGCTTTGAACTCTTCCAGCTCACAGCTCCACCATTAAGGCAAAATACGTAACCTGAATGTGACTTATAGTCATCGTTGTTAGTTTGGAAACTAGCATCAATGTAACCCTTTACTGTTAGTTCCTCTTCACCTCCATATATAAAGAATGCATCCTTAGTCCTTTTGAGGTATTTTAGGATATTCTTGACTGATGTCCAGTGACCTTCACCTGGATTTGACTGGTATCTGCTCATCATGCTCAAAACATACGAAACATCAGGACGCGTACATAACATTGCGTACATGATAGATCCAATTACCGAAGCATAAGGAATCTTACTCATGCGATCCTTATCATCTTGTGATTTAGGACATTGAGCTTTAGAGAGTGTTACTCCATGAGACATGGTTATGTAACCTCTCTTAGCATCTTGCATGCTAAACCATTTCAACACTTTATCAATGTATGTACTTTGACTTAAGCCAAGCATCTTTCTCGATCTATCTCGATAGATCTTGATACCTAGAATATAGGTTGTTTCACCCAAGTCTTTCATGGAGAAACATTTTCCCAAACATGTCTTGACTGCTTGTAAGGAAGGAATGTCATTCCCAATAAGTAATATGTCATCGACATATAATACTAGGAATACAATATGTCTCCCACTAAACCTTTTGTAAACACAAGGTTCATCTTCATTCTTGATAAAGTTAAACTCTTTGATTGCTTCATCAAAACGAAGATTCCAACTCCGAGATGCTTGCTTTAATCCATAAATGGATCTTTGTAGCTTACATACCTTTCCAACATCTTTTGGAGTGACAAAACCCTTGGGTTGTGTCATATACACATCCTCAAGCAAATTTCCATTAAGGAAAGCTGTTTTGACATCCATCTGCCAGATTTCATAGTCATGAAAAGCTGCAATAGCAAGCAAGATCCTGATGGATTTAACCATGGCTACTGGAGAAAAAGTCTCATCATAGTCAACACCTTGAACTTGTTTGAAACCTTTTGCTACCAATCGCCCTTTATAGGTTTGTACATTACCATCCATGTCAGTTTTCTTCTTGAAATCCCACTTGCACCCAATTGGTTTTATCCCTTCAGGTGGGTCAACCAAAGTCCACACTTGGTTGGCATACATGGAGTCCATCTCAGATTTCATGGCTTCAAGCCATTTCTCAGACTGAGGTCCGTTCATAGCTTCTTGATAGGAAGTAGGCTCATCATCATCTATGAGCATTACTTCGCCACTTTGAGTGATAAGATATCCATAATATCTTTCAGGCTCATGTCGTGTCCTACCAGATCTACGAGGAGCTTGTGTTACTTGAGCAAGTTCAGTTTCCACAACAACTTGTGGCTCCTGCTCATGTTCCATCTCAGGTTCATTTGTATTTTGTGGTTCTCAAATTTCTTCGAGTTCTACATGCCTCCCACTGTTTTCTTTAGAGAAAAATTCTCTTTCTAGGAAAACTCCAGTGCGAGCAACAAACACTTTGTTCTCCGAAGGTTTGTAGAAATAATACCCTTTTGTTTCTTTAGGGTATCCCACAAAATTACACTTATCTGATTTAGGTCCGAGCTTGTCGGAAGCTAGATGCTTTACATACGCTTCGCATCCCCAAATCTTCATAAAAGACATACTAGGACGTTTCCCAGTCCACATCTCATATGGAGTCTTTTGAACCGTCTTTGTAGGAACACGGTTAAGTATAAAAGCAACAGTGTCTAGGGCGTGACCCCAGAAGCTTATCGGAAGATCTGCATAACTCATCATGGATCATACCATGTCTAACAAGGTATGATTCCTCCTTTCAGACACACTATTCCATTGTGGTGTTCTTGGTGGAGTGAGTTGTGATATAATACCGCACTCTTTAAGAAGATTATCAAATTCCTGACTCAAGTATTCACCACCTCGATCTGATCGAATGACTTTTATACTTTTGCCAAATTGGTTTTGTACTTCATTTTTGAATTCTTTGAACTTTTCAAAAGATTCGGATTTGTGTTTCATAAGATACACATATCCATATCTACTGAAATCATCAGTAACTGTAAAGTAATAAAATCTAGATCTAGCTTGCGAACTCATGGGTCCGCATACATCAGTATGTGTAAGGCCCAATACATCGCTGGCCCGTTCACTGTGTCTAGTGAAAGGTACTTTAGTTATTTTTCCCAACAAACGAGACTCGCATACATCATATGATTCAAAATCAAATGAGTCCAAATACCCATCTTTATGGAGTTTGGATATGCGTTTCTCACTGATGTGGCCCAAACGACAATGCCAGAGATAAGTCGGATTAGAATCTTTTGATTTTAGCCGTTTAGTATTTATATTATAGATGGGCATTTGTAAATCAAGAACATAAAGACCATTAAACAATTGTGCTACTCCATAACACATTTCATTTAAATTAAAGGAACAACTGTTGTTTTTTATTATAAATGAAAAACCCTTCTTGTCCAAACAAGAAACAAAAATAATATTCCTGCTTATAGTAGGCACATAATAGTAGTCTTCAAATTCTAATACTAGCCCAGTGGGCAAAGACAAATGGTAAGTGCCTACAGCTAATACAGCAACTCTTGCTCCATTTCCAACGCGTAGGTCCACCTCGCCTCTAGCCAATGGTCTACTCCTTCACAGTTCCTGCACATTTACACAAATGTGAGAACCACATCAGTATCAAATACCAAAGATGTAGAAGTAGATAAATTGACTTCTATAACATATATACCTGAATCGGAAGTCCCACTTCCTTTCTTCTTCTTTAGATCTTCTAGGTAAGCATGACAATTCCTTTTCCAGTGTCCAGGCTTTCCACAGAAGTGACAATTATCTTCTTTAGTTATCACACCTTTAGGCTTCAAAGCCTTATTGGATTTGGATTTGGCGACAGATTTAGATTCCATCTTCTTCTTTTTGCCCTTTCCATTTCTTTTGGCATTCCCCTTTTGCACCATCAACATGGGAGAGGGTCCTGCCTTTTTCATGTTGTTTTCAGCAGTTCTTAACATGCTCAACAATTCAGTAAGTGGTTTCTCAATCTCATTCATGAGGTAATTCATGACAAATTGAGAATAGCTATTGATCAGAGATTGTAAGACAAGATCAGTTTGAGCCTCCTGAGTTAGTGGAAAGCGCAACCTATCTAGGTACTCAATATACCCAATCATCTTCAAAACATGTGGACCGACTGGATCACGTTCTCCCTGCTTGCAATGATACAATGTTTTGCTCGTATCATACATCTCCTGCCGAGCATGCCCCTCGAACAACTTCTTAAGATGTTCAAGCATGTCATAAGCATCCATCAACTCATGTTGCTTCTGAAGCTCAGGGTTCATGGTTGCTAACATAAGGCAGCCCACATCCAGTGCATCATCTTGATGCTTCTTGTAAGCATTATGCTCTGTTCGTGGTGCAGTGGTAGCTGGTGCAGCATGAATTGGTCCATCCAGGACATAGAGCTTGCGCTCCTGCTTGAGGACAATCCTCAAATTCCTATGTCAGTCTAGGAAATTAATCCCATTCAGTTTTTCCTTCTCAAGGACTGATCGCAATGAAAGGCTACTATTGTTATTGTTTGCCATTAATATCTACAATTCATAAATGCAAAATTAATAAGTAAATTTGCAGAAATTTTAATGTTATGTTTTTGATAATGGCACATTCAAAATATACCTCCCACTATTTTATTCAAATTAATAGCCCTCACCATTAATTTGAAATTATTTCTTTTAAATACTTCTAGTGAGCCAAGATCTATATTTCATTATGCCCTAAGTTAGCTTTGGCTAATCACTCAAAACATAATTATTTAGGTAGACAACACTTTGTCAATTATATCATATATAACTCTTGGATAGTTTGTCGAACAACATTTGTTCAAGCTCAACTAATGAACTTATATAAACTCTATGCCTCTAAACCCACAATCCTATTTTGATAGCCTAGTTAAGTCAAGCCCAATTTTAACAGTTTGGATATCACAATTATCCTATCGCACCATGCCAAGATAAATAGGGTACTTTGCTTTGGCAAATCCACACCCATCGATCAAGGCCTTGATGAGTGTTAATCATTGGAAGGCATCTGTTTTAGACTTAATGATTTTATGAGGGATTTTATTAATTAAATTAGATCTCACCAACTATAACTTTTAAGCATGCACATTTATTCATTATATCATATATAAGCATAAATAAAGTGCAAATTAATTGTGACACAGTTATGGCCAAATCATATGCCAATCTTTCCAAGCTAATGAAAAGATTGAAGGTCAGTGTAATGTGGTAATTAATCTTCAAACTTGGCAACTTTCTTGAAACTTCGTTTGCATGCATCCTTTTCTTTATCTCCATCTTCTGCTGGTCATCTTTATAGATTACATAATAATGAAACCTATACTAAAATATTCTATGTTGTACATTACATTATAGAAAGAAACCTCGAGTTACATTCGAGGGGAGTAAGATAAGAAGAGAATATTACATCCAGATATAAGAGAAGGCACGACATGCAAGCCGTATTTCAAAACAAAATCTACTAACCTATGGGTCGTAAGGCCATAACTGTGCACCATGCATATCATAATAAGCACATAATAACACGATTTAAACAATTAAAATAATTAAAATATAATCAAAATTTTTATTGTGCAATTTTTCTCTATCGGAGACTAAGCTCGTCAGGGACTACGCGCATCAGGGGATAAATAGTCTATCGGAGACTAAGTTCAAATTAAGCCTTTCGGAGACTAAGCTCGTCAAGGGATAATGTGTAACTATCAAAGACTAATCATATTAGCTTGTCAAAGACTATTTATTAAGCTTGTCGGAGACTAATCCCATTAACTCGTCGGAGACTAATTATTAAGCCTGTCGGAGACTACACTTAGCCTGTCGCAGACTAAGGCTGACGTCATCAGAGACTACACTTAGCCTGTCAGAGACTAAGGCTGACGTCATCAGAGACTACTCCTAGCCTGTCGGAGTCTAAGGCTGACGTCACCAGAGACTACACTTAGCCTGTCGGAGACTAAAGCTGACGTCATCAGAGACTACACTTAGCCTATCGGAGACTAAGGATGACGTCATCAGAGACTACACTTAGCCTGTCGGAGACTAAGGATGACGTCATCAGAGACTAAGAATTCCTTCATCAAAGACTAAGAATTCCTTCATCAGAGACTAAGAATTCCTTCATCAGAGACTAGGAATATTAATATACGAAATTCTGAAAACAATTCCAGAAATCGAAACATATCCTATATATCCAGAATCGTATAAGCCTTCATAATCCCAACATCCCATCGACCGATTTACATATCAAATATGCAGAATACGTAATTCCAGAATATCCATACATGCAGAATATCATATATATTCAACATAAAATTCGGTAAACTTGTATTTACTGCATATATCAAATATATCGAATACAATTAAACACATAAATCCATATTAATGTCTCGCATATAGCTCTGATACCACTGTTGGGTTTCGTAGGGTAAAACGCAGCAAAAAAATACAATTAAAATAAAATAAAACGAAACCCAAACCCAAGGATCTATGCGAAACAATTTAATACAAATAATTTAAGATTTTACTGATTAATTGTGTGAATCTGAAGCTTTGGTGAAGGTGTTGATCGTCTCCAAATCTTTAAACCAATCCAACTGGACAACGTCTCTACAGTATCCACACGAACACCCACAAACCGTCTTATGATTCGAACAAGAAGAGTTACAGTACTATCTGTATGATCTGTATCTCTTTTCTATCTCTCTTAACACTAGTCTCTCTCTTATGAGCGGCTACGTTAAAACGTTGGTTATGAGAGAATAGCTGATATATCATATATATAGCCTTTTATAGAGTAATTCCAAAACCTAATCTAATTAGGAGAATTATAATCCGAATTTTATATTTATTAGATATATATATTTAATCAAGTCTCACTTAATTAATATATATATATATACAAATAAATATATATTCATATTTCCTTCCAAAGGACTCTACTTCATACATATTACACACACACACACACACACACACACACACACACATATATATATATAATTTAAAGCCATGATTTAATTAAATCAATCTTATTGATATATTAAAATCATTGACATTTAAATTATATCTCCTTGACAAATGTTCTTTGTGTGTGATCCTGTAGGTTATTATTACGTTGGCAATAATTTTAAATCATATTACAAAATTATAAACAGTGAGCGACATCTAGTAATACATCACTGTTACCCAAGTAATAATAAAGTCATAGATTCGACGTTACCTTT
>CM025787.1:9407569-9419240 GCA_014636745.2 Centella asiatica | reverse complement strand
CCCCCCCCCCCCCCCCCCCCCCCCCCCTCCTCCTACAAGTTCTTGGCTATCTCACTGGGAAAACTATTGGTATCAGAACCTGTAATTGAATTTATTCAATTAACACGTTCCAAGAGATGGCCAACAATGAAGCAAGCAGCTCTAACATAATGGCTTATGCGGCAAGTCGTGATGGTGGAACCAGGATTCCAATTCTTAAAAGAGAAGAATATCCTATGTGGAAGCAAAAGATGTACATGCACTTGAGAGCAACAGATTCAGATTATATTGATAGGATTAAGAAGGGTCCATATCTACCTAGGAAATTTATTCCTGCTAAAACTGTTGTAGGATCTGTTGTGGCCGAACACTTTGAACTTGCTCCTGAAAGTGACTATACAAACGAAGACAAGTTGCAAGTGTTAACGGATGCTAAGGTAATGAACATACTCTACAACGGTATTGACAAAAATATGTACACAAGCATCATTAATTGCTTGACATCTAAACAAATCTGGGACACCATCAAAGTCTTGTGTGAAAGGACTGACCAAGTCCGAAAGAACAAGAGATCATTGTTGACTCAACAATATGAGTTCTTTCAAGCAAAGCCTGGTGAACCAATAACGTCAGTCTATGATAGGTTCAATACTTTGCTCAATGACTTGAAGATACTTGGTATGTCCTATAATAATGAGGATGCCAACACCAAGTTCATGAGATCTCTCCCACCAAGTTGGGATCTAAAGACTACTGCTATAAGAGAGGCTCATGACTTGGACACCCTCACACTGGACAGACTCTACGGCAATTTAAAGACATATGAACTTGAAGTAGAGCAATGACAACGCATGCACGACAAGGATAAAGGAGCTGCATTGATGGTTGAGACAAGCAAGTCTCAAGAGAAGCCTGATGATGAAACTTCTAGTGCAAGCTTGACTGATGAAGAAACTGAATCAATCACTGATGATGACATGGAGGAATTCATGGCTTTCATGGTGAAGCAATTCAAAAAATTTAGAGCTAGCAGAAAAGGAAGAAAATCATCAAGGAAGCCTAACCCTAAACGTGAGGGTCAAAAAGTCACCTTCGATTTAAAGAAAATAAGATCTTACAATTGTGACGGGTTAGGGCACTTTGCCAATGAGTGCAAGAAGCCTAGATCTAATGATAGATCTAAGGATGAAAAATCAAGGAAGTTGGGGAATAACTTTGCTGAAAAGAAAGCTAAATCAAAGAGCAAAGCTTTGATTACTGAGGGTAAAGATTGGATTGACAGCGACTCTGATGAAGAAGTTGTCAACTTTGCCCTAATGGCTTTAAGTGACGAGTCAAGTGATTCTACAAAGGTATGTGATGTAAATCAGAATTTTAATGTGCTTAACTTAATTGATAAATCTAGTATAAAAAGCATACAAAAAGATATGTCTGATTTGCATGTTAGTTTTAGATCTTTAAGTATTGAACATACTAATGTAAAAGAATCACATGATCTTCTCTTGAAAAGAAACAAATTTCTTCAAGAGAGATTGGTACAATTTGACACTATCAAGTCTGACTTAAACAAAGCTCATCATATGATTGATGCTTTGAAAAAGAAGAAATATTACTTAGTAGAGCAACTTGAAAATGCTCAAGCTAAGATTAAATAGTGGAATACTTCCTCTAAAAAATTGACAGACTTGGTAGAGTGTCAAACAATAGGTCAAAAATCTGGACTAGGTTATGATGAATATCTAGACAAGAGTTTAGATTTAGATGATCTATTTGAAGCTGCGAACTCCTTGACTAGTAAGCCAAATGTAATAAAAAGAAATAATTTTGTCTCTCCTATTAATGAACCCAAATTCATCAACACTCAAGATCAACAAATCACTGCAAAAACGGAAATTAATCAAAAGACAGTGAATGTTGTTGATAAGAGTAAAAATAAAAGATTAAATATTGGGTTCATGACAAAGACACAGTTAAGTAAAAAATTGGAAAATCTTCCAGACAAAGACGCTAAAAAGTCAGTGGAGTTAAGCAGAAATAAGAAAAATAGGAATGAAAAAATGGGCATTAATAAATATACAAATTATGCTAGAATGCATGATGCTCCTAGAAAGACATGTCATGTATGTGGTAACCCCAACCACATAGCTATTCACTGTAGGAGCAAAAATAAAATTCCTATAACTGAGACTGCACCTTCAAAGATAATAAAAGAAAAATCACCTGTAAAAAGATTAGATCATCTTTGCATTAACATTAAAAATTCAAAGCTTGGCAGTCTCTCACAAAAAGGTAGCAAGACTAATGATTGTACAATTAAAATCAAAAATGCTAAAAGACAATCAACTCAATCTGAGTCAAGTCTTGAGTCTACGACTAGTGAGAAAGGACCCAAGAAAGTCTGGGTCCCAAAAAATTCTAACTAGTTACTCTTTACTGTGTAGGGCAAAAAGAAGAAATCATGGTACTTGGACAGTGGATGTTCAAGGCACATGACTGGAAATAAGTCCCTTCTAAAATAATATGAAGAGAAAAGTGGCCCAAAAGTCACTTTTGGAGATGACAGTAAAGGCCATATGAAGAGTTATGGCAGTGTTGAACATGGAGATGTCATCTTCACTGGAGAAGCACTAGTTGATGGCTTAAAGCACAATTTACTGAGTGTGAGTCAACTATGTGATAAGGGATTCAATGTCACCATTAAAGAAGATCAATGCTTGGTGTGTGACAAAGAATCTGATAATGTGATATTGACAGGGAAAAGAAAAGGAAATTTGTATGTTGCAAACCTTATTTCTTCCTCTGATCAAATCACATGTCTCTACAGCAAAGCTTCAACTGATGAAAGTTGGCTTTGGCATAAGAAACTTTCCCACTTGAACTTTAAGAATATCAACAAGCTTGTGAGGAAAGGATTGGTAGCTGGCATTCCACAATTGGAGTTTACTCAAGATGGATTGTGTGACTCATGCCAGAAAAGGAAACAAAAAAGTGTATCATTCAAAAGCAAACCAGCAACATTAATCACTGACCCTTTATAGTTGCTACACATGGATTTATTTGGTCAAGTGAATGTGATGTCTATCTTAAGAAATAGATATGATTTGGTTATTGTGGATGATCACATGAGGTGTACTTGGGTAAAATACCTCCATACAAAAGATGAAGCTGCTCAGTTGATAATTGATCATGTCAAGAAGATAGAAACTGAGTCAAGAAAAACAGTAAGGGTAATAAGGAGTGATAGAGGAACAGAATTCAAGAATACCCAAGTTATTGAATTCTGCACTGAAAAAGGAATAACTCACCAATTCTCTACTCCAAGAACCCCTCAACAAAATGGAGTTGTTGAGAGGAAAAACAGAACCCTTATTGAAGCAGCAAGGACTATGTTGCAAGAAGCTAAGCTTCCTACCTATTTTTGGGAAGAAGTTATTAGCACAACTTGCTTTACACATAACAGATCCTTGATAAACAAAGCATACAACAAAACACCTTATGAATTAATAACTAGGAGAAAACCAACTCTCAAGTTTTTACATGTGTTTGGTTGTAACTGCTTTGTACTGAGAGACTCATCAAAGACAAGAGGAAAATTTGATAACAAGTCTGATGAGGCAATCTTCTTAGGTTATCCTCTATCAAGAAAAGCATACAGAGTATATAATCTAAGAACAAAAGTCATTGTGGAATCAATTCAAGTTGTATTTGATGATAAAAAGATTCCAGGAATGATGGGACAAGGATTGCATGAACCTCTCAGTTTTGAGAATGAATTGATTGCATGGGAATATCCATCAGAGATCAATGACAAACCCCAAGATAGTAATGATCCCTACATAAGTGAGGGGGAGTTAACAATTGTGCATGAAGTACCAAGGACTAATACTCCATCAGAGACAAGAGTATTAGATGAATCATAAGAGACTGGTGACATTAGTATACCATCGGAGACTAATGGTTCACCAGGGACTAGTGTCACTGATGCACAATCGGAGACTATCTTGACACCAGGGACTATAGAGATAAACAGCTCAAGGGGAGCTAATAATGAAGAAGTCAATGGTTTAGGGGGAGCAGTCTCTGATCATGAAGCTAGATTAGACAACATCAATCTAGAAAATGAATCCTCCACTTCAAGATCAAATCTGCTACGTGCAATTACATGGTTGAGAGACCACAGACCATATTTGATCATTGGAAGTCTAGAGGATGGAGTCAAGACTAGAAGTGCAACTCAAAATGAATGTCTATATCTCAATTTTCTCTCAAAGATTGAGGCAAAGAAAATTGAGGAAGCACTTTAAGATCCTAACTGGATAATAGCCATGCAAGAGGAGTTAAACCAATTCACAAGAAACAAAGTCTGGAGACTGGTACCCAAACCAAGGAATAGATCTATAATAGGTGACAAATGGGTCTTCAGAAATAAATTGCATGAAACTGGTACAATTACAAGGAATAAAGCAAGACTGGTTGTAAAAGGATATTCTCAAGAAGAAGGAATAGATTATGATGAAACTTTTGCACCAGTAGCAAGACTTGAAGCAATCAGAATCTTCTTGGCTTTTGCAACCTACAAGAACTTCAAGGTGTACAAGATGGATGTCAAAAGTGCTTTCTTAAATGGAAAATTGGAAGAGGAAGTCTATGTTTGCCAACCCCCAGGTTTTGTGGACTCCAAACTTCCAAATCATGTCTACAGGTTAGACAAAGCACTTTATGGCTTAAAACAAGCACCAAGAGCCTGGTATGATACTCTATCTCAATTTTTACTTGAAAATAATTTGTTAGAGGTATCATATATAAAAATTTATTTTATAGAAAGCAATGCTCTGACATCATACTTGTGCAAATTTATGTAGATGATATTATATTTGGTTCTACAAATGAAAATCTCTGTGAAAAATTTTTCAAAACTAATGCAGTCTAGATATGAAATGAGTATGAAGGGAGAATTAACATTTTTCTTAGGATTGCAAATAAAACAATCAACTAATGAAATTTTTATCAGTCAGTCCAAGTATATCAAAGACTTATTGAAAAAATATGATTTAGTTGATTGTGCATCTGCAAAAACACCCATGCCTACTGCCACTAAGCTAGATAAGGACTTAAAAGGAAAGAAAATTGATATTACTAGCTATAGAGGCATGATAGGCTCTCTTTTATATCTAACTACAAGTAGACCAGATATAATGTTTGCTACATGTTTATGTGCTAGATTTCAAGTTGACCCTAGAGAGTCACATTTGATTGCTGTAAAACGAATACTCAGATATCTAAAGGGTACCCCAAACCTTGGTTTATGGTATCCCTAAGAATCTGATTTTAAACTAATTGGTTATTCAGATGCTGAATATGCAGGTTGCAAGCTTGACAGGAAAAGCACAAGTGGAAGCTGCCAACTTCTTGGAGGCAATCTTGTTTCTTGGTTTAGCAAGAAACAAAATTCAGTTTCTACTTCAACAGTAGAAGGTGAATACATTGCAGCTGAGAGTTGTTGTACTCAAATCCTATGAATCAAGAATAAACTCCTAGACTATGGTATGTCATTATCCAAAATTCCTATCTATTGTGATAATACTAGTGTCATAGCTATAACAGAAAATCCAGTGCAACATTTAAGAACAGAACACATAGATATTAGATATCACTTCATAAGAGAACATGTAAGTGAAGGAAATATTGAATTGCACTAGGTTACAACTGATAAACAACTTGCAGACATATTCACAAAGCCTTTAGATGAATCTACTTTCATTAGATTAGTCTATGAGTTAGGAATGTTGAATTATGCATCTAAAATTGATTAAAATTTTAAAGAACAAGTTGTTTAGTTGTAAGAAGCTAGGATTTAATTTCTGGTTTGAAGCTGTTCTTAATGGAAAGAAATTTAGAAGCTAGAATTTAATTTCTAGAATGTAGCTATTTTTAATTAAACAGAATTTTTGAAGCTAATAATCATCAAGTTGATTGTTGGAAAAGTTTTGAAAAACAAAATTGTAGCAGGGATTATATTTTCTTAGTCCCTGAAAGCTTTGGAGTAAGAGACTAACTTAGTTCCTAATAGTATTTTTAATTAGTCCCCGACTTAATTAAAAATTGAACTATCAGAGACTACCTTAGTCCCCGACAGTATTTTTAATTAGTCCCCGACTTAATTAAAAATTGAACTATCGGAGACTACCTTAGTCCCCGATAGTATTTTTAAGTAGTCCCTAACTTAATTAAAAATTGAACTATCAGACACTATCTTAGTCCCCGACGGTGTTTTTAATTAGTCTCTGACTTAATTAAAAATTGAACTATCAGAGACTATCTTAGTCCCCGACAGTGTTTTTAATTATTCTCCGACATAATTAAAAATTGAACTATCGGAGACTATCTTAATCCCCGACAGTGTTTTTGATTAGTCTCTGACTTAATCAAAAATGAACTATCAGAGACTAATCGGATCTAGTCTCTTATGAGTGAACATATCAGAGATTAGGGCAATCTCCGATCGAGGGTAATCTGGTAGTTACTCATACCCATGATCGAAAACGGTTCACTATCTCTTGAATTGCAAACGTTTCTAACAGTTTGATAAAAGTAAATTCAAACACCTTTGCAATCACAATCTCTCAAAGCTTTGAAATTATTTTCTCTCTACAAATACTCTGCAATTTAACCCTTTTCAAAGAACTTCTTCAAAAGTTCACAGATCTCTTCAATGGTGACCAAAACAGTATGCTTCAAGTTTGGAGACTTCGATATCATCAAGACTAACCATGCAGGGGTGGCAGACAAGCATGAATTTGAAGCACAATACCACCCTTTCGTGGATTTTCTTCAAAACTCCACACTTTTCTGTGCCATTTATGAAGCTCCCACACAAGCCGCTGAAGTTATCACGACTATGTGGTCCACTGCTACTGTCCAGGACGAGAATGCTGACTCTCCTGTGGTAAGTTTCAGGTATGATAATAATGTTTATAATATAGATCATACCGTAGTAAATAATACTTTACGTTTACCCGTTTATGAAAACTTTGACTTTCTTGCCTCTAATGAAGAAATTTTTTCTATGTTTAAAAATTTACATTATTCTTCAGAAATTGTTTCTGTTGGGTCCATAACTCGACCCCGTCTAAGGCAAGAGTGGTCACTGTTCTTTGATATAATCACTAAAGCTTTTACTTCCAAGTGTAGTGGCTATGATGTTATCACTACACTCACACAACAAATTGCTTTCGGTGAGTTGTATGATAAACATCTAAACATTGGGCTTTTAATTCTACAAAATCTTTTGGTAAAACTGAAATTCGGTAATAAAAATAAAATTTATTATGCTAGGTTTTTTATGATGATTGCTTATTATCTAATCCCTAACCTTAATATTACTAGAATGCAAGTTGTACCAACTGTTTTGCAGAGTAAAAGAATATTTACTGATGTGAAGCACAAATCTGCAAAGGTAAAGGTTCCTTTATTTTTCCCTCCTGTCATGACATCTACTCTCACTGACAGGCTTCCAAACCTCTACTCTTTGACATTCTTTGAGGATTCTGAAAACCAAAACCCTATTAATCCTCCAACCACTTCACAACAACAATCAATAGCCCTCTCCACAGTTTTGCAAAAGACTGTGGTTGTAAACACAAAGACAGCCAAGAAACTCCCTATAAAAAGAAAAATAATTGAGGGAGTAAGTGAGGCTGAGGGAGACAAAGAAGCTGAGGTGGCACCTCAGAGAAAGAAGAGAGTAATAAACCTAAGCCACAAGGAATCCATTGCCTCCCAAAAGGCAATGGAGGATATAAGGAAAAATAGTGAACTATCAATGTCCTCTCAAAAGGATATTGACATTGAAGAAAGTTCCCAACCAGGAACACCCTGTATAGAGTCTGCACAACCTCTTGTTCACTAATAAGAGGAACCAAATAGACAGCAAATACAAGAAAAGAGTGACACAAGGAGTGCACACACAGAGTCATCAATTGATGTTCCTCAATTTTCAATGTCTGAGGAACAGTCAACACTCCACACTGTACATTCTTCTCCTTTTTCTCCCATTCTTGATTCTTTTGATACTACTAATCTAAATCTTCTTGATTTTTCCCAAGAGGAGCCACTACTTGAGACAAGCTCTTAAACATATTCCATGGATAGATCCCTAGCCCCAGATACAGAAAGGGAACCCCCTATCCATGCAGTCACAAGTAATTCTCCAACCCCCACTTCTGTAGGACAGAGTGCACCCATCCATATAAGTGAGGATGTGAGAATAATTAGTGAGAGTCAGGCTCATGACCTAGAAAAAGGAGAGAATATAAACATACAAGAGAGTCAAGCTTTAGAAAGCTTGGAAAAAGGAGAGAGAAAGAAGCTGGGTGCCCAACCCCAGACAAAAGGAGATTGTGTGAGCAAGGATGAGATCCTTGAACAAAATAAATGAGAGAAATTTTCAACAGGTGCCTTTTTACAACCTGTTGAAACCAACTCACAAGAAGCTCAAATTTCTTCTGCTCCCTCCACTACAATCCAAACAGAAGAAATGGGGACCAGTTCAAGCACAGGGGATGCAGCATTACATGTTCTATCAGAAATGTCCAATGCAGATTTTGAACTTTTATATGGTCTACAACAAAGACAAGACCACATTTCTACATTGAAGACAAGGCTAGCAGATGAACCTCTGCCTGAAGAACTTGCAGATGAAAATGTAGATGTATGGCTTGATGCCAACTATACAAATACTTTGGAGGAAGCAGTTGCCCAACTCAGGCAGGATTATGGGACCAATATTGGGTCAACTGCAGCTGCACCATCAATCAAAGATGTACTTGAAGAAGTAACCAAGGTGGATAAGAAACATACAAAGTTTCACCACTTCTTGGTTACTGGTATCAATGCTGTAGTCAAAAGAATGGAGGAAAGAATGGAGTTGGAAACAAACAAAATAAAAAGGTGCTATGAAGGACACTTGCCAAGGAGGACTATTTCTTCAATTGATTCAATCATCAAAGACAAGTCCAAGACTGACAGTCGAATTCAAGCCCTTGAAGCCAATGTCTAACTCCTCCTTCAAAAACAAGATCGAATGGAACAACTTCTGCTACAAGCAATTCCACATTTGGTCACCTCCTCCCAACCTAAAGATGCTGATGTCAAAAAGGGAAAGAGTGGTCAATATATCAAACTTGTACAACAACAACAACCGAAATCTATTCCAGTTCAAATACTTGTTCCATCAAAACTTCTAAGCTCTGATGAGCTACAAGCAATGATGGACAAGATATTGAAAAAGCATGCAGATCTTGAAACAGCTACAAAATCAACAACAACAACACAACTACCACCACCACCACCAACAACAACAACAGCAGCAACAACAACAACAAAGAAAGTTTCTCCTCCTACTCAATAAACTGCACAAGCCCCAGGCTTTTCAAAAGACAAAGGCAAGGGTGTTCTGGTTGAGGATCCAAAGAAATCAAAATCTACTCAACCAGGACAGCCTAAGCTAATGGGGGATGCCATGAAGACTGCTCACTTTCCCACTCCAGTTGAACTGATAGTGGATGGGAAAGTGGAGTTGGTCTATCCTCAATAGCAGAAACTGATAGAAGCTGATGCTCTATTAGCTCAAAATCTGCAAGAGGAGGAGGACATGGCAGCAGCTAAAGAGGAGGAGGAGGCAAAGAAGAAGAAAATCTCTACAAAGAGATCAAGTGCACAGAAAGCAGCCATCACCAAGAAGAAAAATAAGGAGATGGAAGAGGCTGAAAAGAAATCAAGAAAAAAAACTTTGGTCTAGGAATCTGCAAAGAAACCTGTGATCAAAGCACCTATCAAGAAGCCTACCTCTCAAGAATCTCCAAGGCCAATCGAGACTGCCTTAGTGGCTGTAAGTGGACCAACAAAGCCATGAACAGTTCCATCAAGGAAGTCTTACAAGGTTCAAATGGCTAGCATAGAAGAAATCATCAAAGCTCTGAAGAAAAGTACAAATAAAATTGATCTGATCAAGGGTAAGAATAACAAAGAACTTCTTCATGTCTTTTTAAAAGATGGAGAGTCTTTGAAATTCGAGAAGCCAGCCTTGGAAGGACAAACCAAAGAAAATCTGGAGTGGTTGCTGACTGTTGTGCTTGAGACTTCTGATCTCAACATGGATCTTTGAAGCCAGATTCAGAAAGTGATGAAGGTGAAGCATAAGGTAGACACAGTGCCAGAAGCTAATCCTAAACCTCTTGGATTATGGTATGAGACTTTCCATGGAGAGAAAGTCTTCTTCAACTACAATAGAGATATCAACAGTGTCACTGAGAGACATATAGAAGGATTTATCAGTCTACTCAAAGATGCAGAAGAAGAAACTGAACTAATCCTAAAAAAGTTGTTGATACACAGGTTGAAGTTGCTGAGGAAAAATAGAAGGTAAACTGTTGTGTTGGAAGGTATGTTGTTTGTTGAAATAAGCTGTAATTTTTATTTTTGAAGCCAGACTTAAAGGATTTAAACCTGAGTATTGGTGGAAGCTGAATGACAGATCAAAGATCTTAATTCAGATACATTTGTAGTTAGTAATTCTTTATTCTTTATTCTAAGTAATACGTCTGTCGCTTTTGACCACTCGGCCACTCTCCCCTTCCCGGGCCGAGGCCCCCCTCAATGGGTTCTAAGAAGGAGGGCGGCGCTCTTCCGTGCTCGTAGGTGAACTCCCCTATGCATCCCGACTAAGGTCAGGCTTTCACCCATTGCGAAAAATTCCGTAATTTTGAGTTTTGACATCATCATCAACCTTGAAATTATGCTTATCATTCTGATATTCATAATATTAGGGGGAGATTGTTAGGTTTTATAACATTTGATGATGATTGTCTTTAGATTACTTAGATATACAAATGTATAGAAAGTGTTAATTAGTAACACTGATGTTTTGTAGCCAGTAGTTATCTCTTTGATTGTAATTATTCATTCTTTGTAAAGAGATACATTCATTTTTTTATTTGTAAGTAACTGCTGGAAAGTTGTATCAAAGCTTCAACAAGTCCAAATGTGTAATTGATCCGTCGGAGTTTACAAAAAAGGCTTATTGGAGACTAAGGCAATACTTATCGAAGACTAAGTATTTTGTCTATCGGATACTACAGCTTACATCATCAGAAATTAAATTTAAAGCGTCAGAGACTAATGCTTACTTCATCCGAGACTAAGTTTAGTGCATCAGAGACTAAGTCTAACGCATCAGAGACTAAGCTAACGTCATCAGAGACTAAGCCTAAAACCATCGGAGACTAAATAACTCCATCGGAGACTATGCAATCTGACGTCATCAGGGGCAAAAAGACCAGAGACTAGTGATGACGTCATCAAAGACTAAAGATGAAGCGTCAGGGACTAAGTCGTGATTTATTCCCTAATAAGATACAGAGTTTGAATTGAATAATGATTGTCTTCCACGTAAATCAAGATATTATTGAAGACGTAGCTGGCAAGGAAACAAGCCAGAAATCTGTTCCTAATCAAAAAGGAAAGATTGTGTTTAATTCGAATAAGGAAGCTAAATCATTATTGATTTAGAATAGAAACTGAATTAATTGGAATTTTCAGTTTTTAGAGAAGCTGTAATTAGGTTTACAGAAAATTGTAATTCGAAGCTGTATAGAATTCATAGTTTTGTATCTTTACTATATAGAAAAGAAAA
>CM025787.1:9390618-9400986 GCA_014636745.2 Centella asiatica | reverse complement strand
TTAATCCTTTTAACCATGATATCTAAGATTAAATTCAAGGCATGGATGTGTCATCCTCTTCATAATTTAATCTCAGTTTTCTTGATCAATGAGTAAACTATATGAAACAAATCTCATATTCAAGTCACATACTTGAACCATATAATTAGTATCATTCTTCTAAGGACATTTATTATGTTAACATTTATATAACGCAGTAAATAAAACATAATAAAAGAAATTATCATTAAACCAAAACATAACATAAATATAGTGTCACAATCATTACATAATTGGCCACTAGGGCATACACTCTAACAGTAACTGCACATAATTTACTTGAACTGGCCATAGTAGTTGATCTCACAGCCTATAGGAGCCCCTCTAGGACAATTTTGAGTGAGGATGTAAGAGTACTTAGTGAAGAGAGGCAAAGTCAAACCCCTGAGAGGACTTTGGCAAAAGGAGAGACTGAGAGTACTGCCTTAGATGGCATAGAAAAAGGAGAGTCTAAGAGTGATGCCTTAGAAGGCACAGAAAAAGGAGAGCAAGAGAGAGATAAGGATGAGATCCTTGTAAATAAAGAATATAGAGAAAATATAATTACTGAAACTGTGAATATTGTAAATAATTCCAGTTCCTCTGAAAGTGATGAAGATGATACTCCAGCAGATGATTTTTCCCAGTTCATTGGAGTTGATTTATACTTTTAGCAAAATCAAATGGCAGATACTGTACAGTTACTCAAGCAGGAGCTCTCGAGAACCACTGATTCAATCTTGATAAAAGTGTTAAAATAACAAATCATGATTGGTCAGTGTGTAGATATTGAAAACAAGAAGCTCTATACACACTTCACCAATAAAATCAACAGCGTACAGCAAGTTGTCGACTCCCTTGTGACCAGCCAGACTCTACTCCAAATGAAGAAACAAGCCGACGATGTTGACAAGAAACTTGTTGATCTCACCTCTCAGATGTCAAGCATGGAAACTCTACAACTATCCATGACTGACACTCTAAACAAAGTTCTTCAAGTCACATCCTGACTCTCACCTTCCACTAATGATGTTGTCAAGAAGGGGGAGAAATCTACCAGACCATTGTCAAGGGATGTTGTTGAGAAATCATCAGGGGATGTGACTGCTCCTGCTCCTGCTCCAAAACCCAAGGACAAAGGCAAAGGCATCCTGATTGAGGAACCAAAAGAGAAATCATACACTTAATCAGGGCCCAAGCTACTTGGAGATGCCATGAAGACAGCCCACTTTCCAACACCTGTTGAAGCAGTAATTGACGGGAAAGTGGAGTTGGTCTACCTTCAAGAAAAGAAGCTCGTAGAAGCTGATGCACTCTATACACAACAACTTCAAGAAGAAGAGGATAGGGAAATGGCAAAGGAAAAGGAGGAAGAACAAAAAAAGAAAAAGAGTGTCAGGCCAAGAACCTCTAGGAAACCTCAGCCAAAAAGATCTCAAAATCCCAAGGGTGCATCAGGGGATAAAAGCCAAGAAAACACTGATAACCCTGATGCCACCAAACCCAAGTCATCTGAAGCCAATGATCAAGCACCTTCTCCTATAACCACAACATATGGTCCACCCACTCTAGCTGAATCCCTAAGAGAAGAAAGGCGCAAAAATCTGACATTTATATTCTCAATAAAAAGCATAAATGTCAGGTTCAACAATAAAATGGATCAGCTAATTACAGTACAACTAAATAGTGGGTCGAAATTCAATGTAACAATGGATTAGTTTAGGAGAATGGATGCTGAACAACTGGGATTGATCCTAAACTTAATCTCCAAATCTTCAGTGGCTAACAAAGACAATTGAAGCTATTCTACAGATCCACTAATGGATAGGAAAAGAGCATAAGAATTAGAGATGTTGATGGCCTTGACTTGGAAGAGGCGATGCATGTTCTAAGCCAAATAGCTTATCACAAAAATGAACATGTCATCCAGTTCAGAATTCTGCTGATACAGAGGGTGATAAAAGAGATCGAAGAAACCTGAGCTGATGATGGGAATGCTGTTGTAGTAAGGGATGTGCCACCAGTAAAAGGATTCAAAGAATATCCTAAAATGATCACAAGCCCCATGGGCGTTGAGTTCAAAAATACTAAAGGGGAGATCATTACCTTTTACTGGTCACAACTTGCTGCAACCAACATACAAGAGATAAAATCTGTCCTTGAAGCTTTGGAATCAAGCAAGAATGTAAACATTGTCAACTTCAGAAAACTTCTTTAGAAGGAGTTGGAACAACTGGAAGTAGGAAGGGAAGACAACAGACTCAAGATTCCTGATCAAAATCCAGATCAAAGAAGACAAGGACTTGGAAGTGCTCTCAATCGATTGAATCAAGTCATCCATTGTCCTTTGTCTCAGCCAAAAGGAAAAGGGATCCGGATGTCTAAGTTTGTATATTTTTGTTGGAATAGATATAGGAAAAATTTGTACAATGATATATATATTTTTAGATTAGTTCATACACAATTCTTTCTTGTATATAGTTTTGGTTTTGACATCATCATCAGTGCATCAAGAAAATTTATGGTTATCAAAATGATAATCATAAATAGGGGAAGATTGTTAGAGTTAAATAATGATGATGATGTTTATAGAATAAATTGTGCATCTGTAAATACTTATGGTATTCAATAAACCTAAGTATCCGCACAAGTTTTGCATCCACTGATGATCGATCTGATCATCAGGGGAGGAAATATTCTTCACTAAGTCAAGTCATCAAGGAAACTTCTAAGGGCTTGATATGTGAAGAGGAATGTCTGTTGTTACTCAAAGATAGTCAAAGTAATCCGCACATCAGACATTCCAAATAAACTCAACAAAGCTTCACTGATTAGAATCCGTCAGGGGAACCCATCAGGGGATGACAAAGGTAGACCAAACCGTCAGGGGAACGCATCAGGGTATGGCTGTGGCAAGTCAAACTCATCAGGGGAAACGCGTCAGGGCATGAACAAGACATGTCAACCTGTCAGAGGAAGACATCAGGGTATGATAGTGTTAGGCTAACCCATCAGGGGGAATGCTCAACACTGCATTAGTGGAAGCCATCAGTGTATGCCATAAGTCATAACATCCAGGGATCAAGAAGCACTTAGTAAACTCAAGTGAATTTTGAAGCACTGATCTAGTCTTTAACCAGACTTGTCATCAGCGGATCCAGAAGTACTGATCAAGTTCACATCAGGGCTTGTCGTCAATGGATGGTTGTGACTGCATACGCCCGTCATCAGGTCTAACACGCAAATCAATGAAGCTTGTTGAAGAAGCAAGAGATATTAACTGGAAAGATATCTCTTGAAGTTTGTTGGTCCAATGACAACTCTCGAACATTAAATGCACGCAGATCAGGGGATGAAAAAATAGCAACAAAAGTAGCAGCAGTCTGACACATAGTTTCTAAAGGACAACGATGTGACATATATGCGGCAAAGTTGAAAAGAGCAGCACGTCTACGCACGTGGTTTCAACTACTGATGTTCTATATATGTAAAAGAGTTTTCATTACAAAGATATCAATCCAACGGATCAAACAAACACTGAAGCATACAAATCACTAGAGAGAAGCTTTGTAAAAGATCCTGAGAGAAATTTTCAAAGAAAATAGAAGCTAGTGTGTATGAAAATGAAGCTGTAAAATTACAGAAATTGTTGCAGTTTAATCACATTTGTGATTAACCAGAATACCAGAAAAATCTCAAGTTTTAATAGAGCTATTTTAACTTGAATTTGTACGTTCATCTGATTACTTATTATTGTTTTTCTGAGTATTGTAACTATTTCTCTGTCTGCAAAAAGTAGAAAAAGAAAGAGAAAGTTCTGATTGTTTGTTTTCATCCCCCCCCCTACAAACAACTTAGGCTATTTTATTATAACATAGTTACTAGACAAGACGGCTTCTCCCCATATGTTAGGAGGCAGCCCTGAACTTAACAACATCGTATTCATCATCTCTTTTAATGTGCGATTTTTTCGTTCAGTAACTTCGTTAGATTGTGGTGAATAGGTTGTTGTCACTTCATGGATAATTCCATATTGTGTGCAAAAAACACCAATTGGTGCTTTATACTCGCCACCTTTATCACTTCTCAATCTCTTGATCTTTTTACCGAGTTGATTCTCAACTTCGGTTTTGTAGAGAACGAATTTCTCTAACGCTTCATCTTTCCTTTTTAGCAAATAAACATAGCAATATTTCGGGCTATCATCAATAAATGTGATAAAATATTTATTACCACCATGTGTTTGAACAGATTTCAAATCACAAATATCACTATGAACTAGTTCAAGTGGTTCGGTACTTCTTTTAACTATTTGAAAAGATGACCTCGTTAATTTTGCTTCAACGCAAATTTTGCATTTTTGTTCTAAATCGATTTGGAATGTTGGTATATAGTTCAAGTTAATTAATCGACGCATCGAATTAGAATTAACATGACCTAATCTATCATGCCATAAATTAGAAGAATCAATCAAATAAGCAAAAAAAGTACTTGCATTCATTTCAACAACTGTCATTACATTTATTTTAAACAACCTATCGGTTGTATACCCCTCCCTTCCCAACAAACATTCTAGATTTAGACAAAATAACCTTATCAGATTCAAATACAATACAAAAACCATTCTTGTTCAGCATGAATCCTGACACAAGGTTCTTACGAATTTCTTGCACATACAACACTTCTATGAACATCAGAATCTTCCCCGAAATCAACTTCAAATTCACACTTCCTTTACCTTGAACAGTGGCAACAACAACATGTAGATCTCCTCTCCATGGACTGGTTCAAAGGTGGTGAAGTAGTTTTTGTTGGTGCACACATGCCTGGACACACCAATGTCAATCCACCATTCTTTCGGGTTAGACTCCACCATTGTTAGGAATTATAGTATTTGATGATGATGTATAAACTTAGAATTGTTAGATTTTGTAATTGTACAAGTACCTACAATAATCTTTTATCAAATACTACCATCAAAGACTACAGGAGACCATAAGAGACTACAAGGAATGCATTTGGAGAGCTCAACAAAAGTAAAAGTTCGTCAAGCAAAATTAGCCTATTGGGGACTAAGTTTTCGTTCATCGGAGACTAAGTTTTCGTTCATCAAAGACTAAGTTTTTGTTCATCGGAGACTAAATTTTTGTTCATCAAAGACTAAGTTTTTATTCATCGGAGACTAAGTTTTTGTTCATCGGAGACTAAGGTTTTGTTCATCGGAAACTAAGGTTTTGTTCATTAGAGACTAAGTCTTTCAAATACTAAATGTTTGTTCATCGGAAACTAATGTTGAAGCTACCAGACACTAAGGCAAAGACACTCCAAAGTATCCTTCAGAAGATTTCACCGTCGCCAAACTCAAAATGACTATCGCCAAAGTCGTTGGGCAAATCAACAACATAGCCAAACTCAAAATTACTCATCGCCAAAGTCATCGGGTAATTTACACTAGCGCCAAAGTGCTTGGGCAGCAGTGGATAAAATGTGAAGCACCAAAGTGCTTGGGCGTCAGGGGATAAATCTCTCGGCATCAGGGGACGAGTTTCTCGGCATCAATGGATGAGTTTCTCGACATCAGGGGATGAGATTCTCGGCGTCAATAGATGAGTGTCTCAGCATCAGAGGATAGTTTTCTCGTCATCAGGAGATGGACTTCTCGGTACCATTGACACTCCATCAGAGGATAAATATCCACTGATGAACAAAACAGCTCATCAGGGGATAAATATCCACTGATAAACAGAGACTATCTATCAGGGAATAAAATAATCAGAGACTAAACATGACATATGTGATTACGCATGGCTGAGTTCACAAATTTGCTAACTCAAGTTTAAAGGCGGTGGAATTAAAATATAATTGGTGGTCCAATAAGGAGAGATTGGCTACCAAAAAAGTTTTAAGAAGATAAGATATACATTGCAGGTGTGACCACTGATATAGAGAAAAGTCACACTTATACACTAGTATGCATATATAGATGCTGGAGTGAAAACTGCAGAGATATCTTATAGAAACTTGAAGGAGGAAAATATGGAAGCTGTTCTAATCAAAAACCAGGAAGTTTGTAGAAATAAGTTATTTACTGCAGAGATAACTTATCATGGGAACTCCAAGAGGAAAAGAGGGAGTTGTTGTGCTGATACACCAGAGATGTTACATAACAGGTCAGCGTGCAAGGAAGGTAATGCAAAAAGAAGAAGTTAAGTGACAGAGCTGCAATTACCAAAGAATATCAGAGATATTTTTGGAGGCAACTCACTGAAGAAGCTTGGAGAACAAGGAAGCTATGTCTATAAATAGAGACATGGAGCAGATGAGATAATACACATCGAGATATAACATCATACATCGAGAGATAACAACAAGAATATATCTTATCTCAGATCATATAGTAGCTGTAATAAACTTACAGAGAAGCAAGTTTTTCATAAGTTGAGTGTAGCAAGTTTTCAAAAACTTAAGTAAAGCTAGAAATCATTTTTCTAGCGTGCAGCTGTTACTTTAAACCGAGATTGTCTGCAGCTGGTAATCACTAACAGAAATAATTGTGAAGATTCAAATTGATTTACAATAAATATACATATTATAGATTAATATTCATATTTTGCAATTTGCTTTACTGTTCATATGTTATATCTTTTCAGTAAAGTTGTTTTAACTATTCTTACGTTTTAAACTGTATTAAACAGTTTAATTCAAAGAAAAGTTAGTAATTGTATTCAACCACCCTTCTACAATTACTCCACAGGACAAACAATTGGTATCAGAACAGTAGTAGATTAATTCAATCTAGAGATCATGAGTAATTTGAAGGACAACACTAGAGTTCCATAACTCAAGAAGGGTGAATACTTATTTTGAAAACAAAGGATCTTATGTTATCTTGATGCAAAAGATGATCAATACTTGGAGATTATTGAAAGAGGTCCTCCAGAAATAAAGAAGCTTGTACCTGGCATCACCTTTGATGGAGTTACTGCACCAGACAAATATGAAGCAAAAACTCCAAAAGAATTTTCTCAATCAAAAAAGGAGGAAGTTACCAAGGATAAGAAAGTCAAAGATATCCTTATCACAGCACTTGATAACAACATTCTATACAAAGTTATAAAGTGCAAAACATCTAAGGAGGTTTGGGACAAGCTCACTGTCCTATGTGAAGGGAATGACCAAATCAAGCTAAACAAGAAACTTCTGTTGATTCAACAATATGAGTTGTTTACTGCCAAAGATGGTGAATCTCTTGATGATCTATATGATAGATTCATCCAATTAATTAATGATTTATCTACCTATGGCCAGGAGTATTCTGTGCTTCAAGTGAATCACAGATTTCTGAGAGCTCTTCCCAGACATTGGGATCCAAAGACCACTGCAATTAGAGAAGCCAACAAAGATCTAGGTCTTCTAACACTAGATGAGATATATAGAAACTTGAAGTCCTGTGAGTTGGAAATCCAGCAATGGAATAAGCAACACTCCAAAGATAGACCTGTTGCACTGATTGCAGAGCCAAAGAAAAAGAAGCTTGGTGGACACATGAAGGTTTCCATTGAGAGAGAAGATTCTAATGATGAGGAAGAAGACAGTAAGACTGAAGACAATGAAGTTAGGAGTTATACACCTGAGGAGCTAGATGAGATTGATGAAAGGCCGACCTACATTGCTAGGAAATTTAAAAACCTGAGGTTTCAAAGAGGGAGAAAGTTCAGGAAAGACACATCAATATCTACATCTACTGTTGTCAAGCTAAGTCAATCAACCATGATTGACAAATCAAAAATCAGGTGTTATAACTACAATGAGTTTGGTCACTTTGTCAGTGAATGCAAAAAGTCCAAAGCTGAGAAGAAGAAAGACTTCAAGGATGATCAAGTAGATTACAAAAAGAAGTACTTTAAACTTCTCAAGAAAAAGTGAAAGGCATTTATAGCTGAAGGCAAGGACTGGGTTGATTCAGATGAATCTAATACTAAGGAAGAGATTGTAAATTTGGCTTTAATGGCTAAATCCTCAAGCAATTCTGAAGGATAAACTGAATCACAGAACTCATCACCAACTAAGGTACATAACCTCAATATCTCTTCAATTTCTAAAAGTTAATGTGATGCTACCATTCAAGAAATGGCCAAAGAGATTTATGACTTGCATGCTAGTTTAAGATCTCTTACTAAAGAAAACAATAGGATTACTGAGACCAATAATGTTATTTCTGAGAGAAATACTTTGTTAGAATCTGATTTGTTAATTTTAGAAAAGGCCAAAATTGAAGCTCTTAATGCTAAGAGACATCTTAATAATGCCTTGAAAAGAGAAGGTTATCTAGTTGAAAAACTCAAGGTTGAACAAGATAAAATAAAACAATGGATACAATCCTCACACAAAGTGCAGGATCTTTCAAACTCACAAAATCCTAATCTAAAGGCTGGATTAGGATACTCAGATATGCCCATTGTTGTATCAGTTGGTGAACAACCCATCACCACTGATAAAGATAAAGAATCAGAAGCTAGCACAGAGCCTAAACTAGCAGGAAAATTAAAACAAATCAAATTTGCTAAACCTGCTAAGATTGAAAAATGTGAGAGTTCTAAAGTTGTAAATTCTACTTCTGTAAGGAAAATTTTGGAACCTGGGCTAGAGAAAAAGGCTACTAAAAATGTTGGTTTGCTTACTGACAAACAATTAAAAGAAAAGCTAAAAAGCAGTCCAATATCTGAGCCTAAGAAAAATAGCAAAGCATCAGCAGATGAAAGTTGGCTATGGCACAGGAAGCTGTCTCACATAAACTCCAAGACTATCAATAGTTTGGTGAGAAAAGGATTAGTGACAGGATTACCACAACTTGAATTTTCTCAAGATGGTCTTTGTGGATCTTGTTAGAAGGGAAAACAAAAGAAATTTCCTTCAAAAATAAAGAAGCATCATCAATAACAAGACCAACTCATCTAATACACATAGATTTATTTGGTCTTGTTAATGTGATGTCTATATCCAAGAAAAGGTATGCATTTGTAATTATTGATGACTTCTCAAGATTGTGAAGACCCCGATTTGTAAATAAATTTCGTGATGAAATCTAATTATTTTTGCTTATTATTTTTTTTATTATTATGAAAATTATTTTCTTATAAGTTGTGAATATTGAAATTATTTTCTTATTATGAAAAATTTATCTGCAATGTGATGTCCAAAAGATTTATTTTCTAAATGATTTTGTAAAGCTTATGAGGATTATAAGTTGTTCTACCTTTAAAGGAGTGTTTTGGCATGAATGCTTCGGGTAGCTACAGTACCCGTTTTTTTTAAAAATACTCCACTGATGGGGGGAGGGAACAGCAGCATTAAATGCTCATCATCCCTACCATTACCCTAGAGTCAGCTATGAAAGATGACCGAAGGACACAGCAGCCATTTCAATCACTCTCTCCTTCTTCAGTCATTTCCTTTCTTTTCATAACCAACAGCTGAGATCAAGTTGATCCTACGGTTCTTGTTGTTCAACCAAGTGATATATATACACATCACGCTGTTGTAACCTTGATTCTACCTTTCTAAACTTCCATCAAACTTAAATATAATTTTCGAGACAGCAGTTCTTCTTGAAGGATAAACCGAAGCATTTATTTTCTTCCTACAGTAAGGAGGTAAGAGCATCTTATTTAAGTCTTGCTAAATTTCTTGCGTCTCTGCTCTACCTACCACCTTTAATACCATGTTCATTTATTCTCAAAAGTATGACTTAATGCATATTCTAACGATCGGAGTAAATGTCATTTATTTCAAGTTGTCTAGTTGGGTGTAGTGTTGTTGACAACCACCTGATGGACAAACCTTTAACTACCAAACATTCTGTTGACAGTAGTCGCAACCCCATGCTTGAATATTCTTTAACCTGATTTTCTTTACCCTAAACCGTGTTTAGGATGGCATGCAGACCAAAAGAAATGTTATGTATCACTGAGAGAATGATGAGTTTTGACCTAAGTGTGGATATGGTTGAGGGCACCACACATGGAGGAATAAGGAAGACGACCCTGTATCTGAGGCAGACTTTAACTTAGTCTCTGACGAGTATGGGTTAATCCCTGATGAGTTAATCCCCGATTAATCCCTGATGAGTTAATCCCCGATTAATCCCTGATGAGTTAATCCCCGATTAATCCCTGATGAGTTAATCCCTGATGAGTTAATCCCTGATGAGTTAATCCCCGATTAATCCCTGATGAGTTAATCCCTGATGAGTTAATCCCCGATTAATCCCTGATGAGTTAATCCCTGTTGAGTTAATCCCCGATTAATCCCCGATGGGTTGATAATCCCCGATGGGTTGATAATCCCCGA
>CM025787.1:9356301-9382971 GCA_014636745.2 Centella asiatica | reverse complement strand
TCTTATGATGATGCCCTAGTCCGGTATGGGATTATGGGGTCGTCACAAAGATACTCATAGGTTAAGTATCTACATACCAAGGATGAAGCTCCCCAATTGATCATTGATCACATTAAAAGGATAGAACTTGAAGCTGGAGAGAAAGTTAAGGCCTTAAGGAATGATAATGGGACTGAATTCAAGAATTCAACAGTGAAGTTGTTTTGCGTAGAAAAAGGCATCTCACATTCCTTTTCAGCTCCTAGAACTCCTCAACAAAATGGAGTTGTTGAAAGAAAAAATAGGACCTTGATTGAAGCTGTAAGAACCATGCTTGAAGAAGCTAAGTTACCTACCTACTTCTGGGTTAAAGCTATCTCTACTACTTGCTTCATTCAAAACAAATCATTGATAGTGAAAGCTCATCAAAAGACTCCTTATGAGCTCATGACAGGTAGAAAACCCACACTTAAGTTTCTTCATGTGTTTGGTTGCAGATGCTTTGTTCTCAAGAATCAAGGTAAAACCTAGGAAAATTTGATGCCAAAGTTGATGAGGCAATTTTCCTAGGATATTCATTAACAAACAAAGCATATAGAGTTTACAACCTTAGACTCCACATTGTTATGGAATCAGTACATGTAGCCTTTGATGATAAAAAGTTTGAAGGAATGCATGATAATGCAGAAGGAAGCCATGACAAACTAAGGTTTGAAAATGAAAATGAGTCAACAGATGCTGAAATTGACTCATCAGATGATGAAGCTGAAGTGTGCAAATCAATGGAAAATCTAGTAATCCCTGATGACAATTCAAGTCATCTAGAAGCCCCTTCAATGGATAGAGTAAATCTATTGGACAATAGTTTAGGAAATACTCTATTAGGGGATACTCCATCAAGGAATGCACCATCAAGGGAAAGCTTAAGCCCTGGCCTGAGCACTAATTCAAGGGGAGTTTTCAATGAAGCTGAGAGCACTGAACACCATGAAGGAAATTATAATCAATAAGCTTCTTCTTCTAGAAGTTTTCCTCCACAAATAAAATGGACAAGAGATCATCCTATGGACCAAATAATAGGAGATCCAACTAAAGGTGTGTCAACAAGAAGTGCTACACAGAATGAAAGCCTATACCTCAACTTTCTATCAAAGATTGAACCTAAAAAGGTTGAGGAGGCATTACAAGATGCTGATTGGGTAATTGTTATGCAAGAAGAACTCAATCAGTTTGAAAGAAACAAAGTTTGGAGACTACTACCAAAACTAAAGAATAAATCAATTATTGGTACTAAATGGATCATCAGAAACAAGCTGGATGAAGCTGGTACAGTGACAAGGAATAAGGCCAGACTAGTTGCACAAGGTTATTCACAAGAAGAAGGGATTGACTATGATGAAACCTTTGCACCAGTAGCAAGATTGGAAGCAATCAGGATATTCCTTGCCTATATTGTTCATGCAGATTTTAAAGTGTACCAGATGGATGTAAAGAGTGTTTTTCTGAATGGGAAAAATACAAGAAAAGGTGTAATGTCCAGCAACCTCCTGGCTTTGAAGATCAGAAGTTTCCCAATCATGTCTACAGGTTAGACAAAGCACTCTATGGACTTAAACAAGCACCTAGAGCACGGTATGATACTCTATCTTTGTTTTTAATTGAAAATAAATTCACTAGAGATATCATAGATAAAACTTTATTTCATTGAAAACATGTTAGTGAATTAACACTTGTTCAAGTCTATGTTGATGATATTATATTTGGTTCTACTAATGAGAGCTTATGCTCTAAGTTTTCTAAGCTTATACAAAGTAGACATGAGATGAGCATGATGGGAGAATTAACTTTCTTTTTAGGTTTATACGTTAAACAAACCACTAATGGAATTTTATTAGTCAAACAAAATATTTAAAAGACCTTTTAAAAAAATTTAATTTACAAGATGTTGCAACTGCTAAACTCCCATGCCAACAGGCACTAAACTTGACAAAGATTCAATTGGTAAAAAAGTTGATGTTTCAAGTTATAGAGACATGATAGGCTCTCTTTTATATCTCACTACAAGTAAACCTTATATAATGTTTTCAATTTGTTTATGTGCTAGATTCCATTCAGATCCTAAAGAATCTCATCTGATTGCAGTTAAAAGAATATTGAGATATCTCAAGGGTACTCCAAACCTTGGAATTTGGTATCCTAGAGATTCTGGATTTGATCTAATAAGCTATTCAGATGCAGATTATGCAGGTTGCAAATTAGACAGGAAAAACACAACATGAAGCTGTCAATTTCTTGGAAGCAAACTAGTTTCATGGTTTAGCAAGAAACAACATTTTGTGTCAACCTCAATAGCTGAAGCAGAATACATTGTTGCTGGGAGTTGTTGTGCTCAAATCTTATGGATGAAAAATCAACTAATGGACTATGGTATGGTGTATAATCAAATTCCTATTTATTGTGACAACACTAGTTCCATTTCCATTACAGAGAATCTTATGCAACAATCTAGGACAAAGCACATAAACATCAGATACCACTTCATCAGAGAACATGTGATGAATGGTAAAGTGAAACTTCATTTTGTTCCAACAGAGAAGTAGCTTGCAAACATATTCACCAAACCATTGGATGAAACCACCTTTAACAGGTTGTTAAGTGAGCTAGGTATGCTCAATTTTGGTGAATAAGATTCTTTGAAAATTTTGTGCAAGTCTGAATTGCAACATTAGATAATTTTTTTAAAATTATTATCTGAAAGTAGCAGTAGATAATATTACTCATGAGGGGATAAATTATCAACTGGTAGTAGAAATTAAACTCTTAATTTATGAGATTATCTTCTTTATTTCTTCTAATTATGCTACAATGAAGGATGTTAGTAATGATCTAACTTCTTTTGCCCAACTAGCAAAACCCTCTAATACAAGTCTATATCAAAAGCCACATTCTCTATCTCTCAACAGATAAAGGTTATAAAATGAGAACAACCACATCCAACAATAGCTGAGGGGGAGGGGGAGCATTAAAGGAAGTTATGAGGAAGAAATAAGGAACAATGAGAACCCTTGGAGACATTTACTATTCTCTCAAAAGGATATTAAGTTCTAAAAGGAAAAAACACATTTCTAGGTGCAACCTCTCAAAAGGCTATATCTTTTGAAAATAGTCCACCTCCAAGGACACAGGTATTTGAGTCTACAATGATCACATCTATAAATACCTTTCAAAGAAAGAAGAAGAAACAAGCTCTGATCAATGATCAACCTGTCACTTAATGCACACACAGGGTCTCACATTGAAGCTTCTCTTTTTATCTATTCAAGAAAAGAAACCAATATTCAAATTCTACCCTTATTATTTCTTCTTCTCTCTTTAATACTTCTTTAGAAGCAATGGAAAATTTCTTAATTCCATTGGTTTCAGATTTTTTGATAGTTCAATCATCAAAGTAGTCAATTATTGAAGCTGAAACACAAAGAGCAACTCTCAACTCATCAGTGGATACTGCAATAGTAATTTATCAAACATCCACTGATAGAAAACAATTTCTTCTTATATTTTCTACACCACTCCAGGTCACCCACAATAAGAAGATTTTATATTTCGTGAGCCTGTGAGAATTCAAAATGAGAGTCAAGCCTTGTGTCTGGAGAAAGGTAAGGAAAAAGATATTAAAAGAAAAATGTTTTTTTTGGAAAATAAGTGTGAGAGGCTGACTTGTAAAAGTCAGGTAAAAGGAGAGGGTGTAAGCAAGGATGAGATTCTTGAAGAAAAGAAAAGAGAGAAATTGTTTCACTCACTACCTTTGCAGCTCATTTATTCTTTGATCCCCAATTCTGATCAAATATCATAGGATACTGAGAGAAGATCTTGTGATTGTTTGGTTGGATGCAAGCAACACAAAATTATTGGATGATGCAACAGCACACTTAATATTAGAATATTTGATCACACGAAGATCAAGTGCAGCCATTCTCGCAAAATGTTTTTGCAGCATTGATAAAAGAAAGTACAACATGAAGCTCCAACACTTCATAACCAATGATCTTCAAACAAAGCTCAAACATTTCTTCTTACTAGTCAACCTAATCTGGTGATTTCTACCCTCCAACATTAAGATGCTGATGTCAAAGAGGGGGAGAATGATGAGAAAAGGGGAGCAAAGAGTAATTTTGATAAGGACAGGGGGAGATTTCTTAAAGATGATTAACAGATTGATGGTTGGGCATTGAAGAACTAAAACATCAAAACCATCACTGTTAAGTTCATTATGTACAATTATGTTTTTTAACTGTTTAAGTTCAATTCTAAGTAATGACGTTATAAGGTTGGTGTTTTGACATCATCATCAAACCTTGATTTATTGATTTATCCTTATCTTTGATAAATCATAAATAGGGGGAAATTGTTAGGAATTATAGCATTTGATGATGATGTATAAACTTAGAATTGTTATATTTTGTAATTGTATAAGTACTTGCAGTAGTGTTCTATCAAATACTACCATCAGAGACTACAGGAGACCATAAGAGACTACAAGGAATGCATTTGGAGAGTTCAACAAAACTCAAACTTCGTTAAGCAAAATTAGTCTATCGGGGACTAAGTTTTTGTTCATCGGAGACTAAGTTTTTGTTAATCGGAGACTAAGTTTTTGTTCATCAGAGACTAAGTTTTTATTCATCGAAGACTAAGTTTTCGTTCATCGGAGACTAAGGTTTTGTTCATCAGAGACAAAGTCTTTCAGAGACAAAGTGTTTGTTCATCGGAGACTAATGTTGAAGCTACCAGAGACTAAGGCAAAGACACTTCAAAGTAGCCTTGAGAAGATTTGACCGTCGCCAAACAGCTCGTCAGGGGATAAATATCCACTGATTAACAAAGACTGTCTATCAGGGGATAAAAAATCAGAGACTAAACATGACATATGGGATTACACATGGCTGAGTTCACAAATTTGCTAACTCAAGTTTAAAGGCGGTAGAATTAAAATATAGATGGTGGTCCAACAAGGAGAGATTAGCTACCAAAGAAGCTTCAAGGAGATAAGATATACACTGCAGGTATGAACACTGATATGGAGAAAAGTCAAACTTATACACTAGCATGCGTATATAGCTATTAGAGTGAAAACTACAGAGATATCTTATAGAAACTTGAAGGAGGAAAATATGGAAGCTGTTCCAATCAAAATCGAAGAAGCTCGTAGAAATAAGTTATTCACTGCAGAGATAACTTATCATGGGAACTCCAAGAGGAAAAGAGGGAGCTGTTGTGCTGATACACCAGAGATGTTACATAACAGGTCGGCGTGCAAGGAAGGTCATGCAAAAAGAAGAAGTTATTTGACAGAGCTGCAATTACCAAAGAAAATCAAAGATATTTTTGGAGGCAACTCATTGAAGAAGCTTAGAGAACAAGGAAGTTATGTCTATAAATAGAGACATAGAGCAGATGAGATAATACACAACGAGATATAACATCATACATCGAGAGATAACAACAAGAATATATCTTATCTCAGATCATATAGCAGTTGTAATAAACTTACAGAGAAACAAGTTTTTCATAACTTGAGTGTAGCAAGTTTTCAGATACTTGAGTGAAGCTAGAAATCATTTTTCTAGAGTGCAACTGTTATTTTAAACAAAGATTGTCTGCAGATGGTAATCACTACCAGAAATAATTGTGAAGATTCAAATTGATTTACAATAAATATACATATTGTAGATTAATATTCATATCTTGCAATTTGTTTCATTGTTTCTTATGTTATATTTTTTCAATAAAGTTGTTTTAACTATTCTTAAGTTTTAAACAGTATTAAACAGTTTAGTTCAAAGAAAAGTTAGTAATTGTATTCAACCCCCCTTCTACAATTACTCCACGGGAGAAACAATCATGTTCACCTCGGTTACCACAACAACAAGGTTCAAGTTATCCATTTCCTTAGTGATATGTTTGACCATGTTCGCCTCATGACCCTTCTTGGGGAAGCGACAATTAGCTGACATGTGACCTGGTTTGCCATAGTTAAAGTAGTTACATTTGAACTTGTATTTCTTCTTCGAGACACCCCTAGTAGTCCCAAGCTTCCCTTTGCCTTTGTTGGCATTCTTGGTCTTAGTCTTGCTCTTCAAGCCTTGGCTTCTCCCATGCTCCATAACATTGACCTTAGCATGTACGCCATTGGATGCTTTCGATTCGAACTTCCTGTTGTCTTCTTCAATGCAAAGTCTAACAATCAAGTCCTCCAAGGTCATCTCCTTCTATTTGTGCTTAAGGTAGTTCTTGAAATCCTTCCAGTCCGAAGGCAACTTCTCAATGACCACAGCCACTTGGAAGGTTACACTCAAAATCATCCCCTCTGCTTGGATGTCGTGCAAAATGAACTGAATCTTTTGCACTTGACTATCAACTATCTTGGAATCAACCATCACATAATCAAGGAACCGTCCGACCACAAATTTCTTTCAGCTGACATCCTCCGATTTATGTTTATGGTCTATGAATTCCCATAAATCCTTAGCCATTTTAAATTTTTTATACACATTATATAATGAATCATGAATATTATTCAGAATATAATTACGACAAAGAAAATCAAGACGTTTCCAAGTCTCATAAACAGCAAGTGTTGGTGCATCAGGAATACTTCAGGCAATGTAGGAGCCACTTCCGTTAGGAGCCTAGCCAAGTTCAACATGGTCAAGTAGAACATCTTCTGTTGCCACCTCTTGAAGGTAGCAGTTGTTCCATTATCCGTCTTCTCCACATGGCTGGCCGGAACATTAGGAACATCAATGGCAGGAGCGGGAGTAGGAACATCAACCTTGTGAGCATCCACACGAGTAGTATCAGTCATCATCACGAATACAAAAAACACTAAAAGATCGAAATAAACTGTTTTAAGATTTTTGATCAAAGTCTGAAGTGTATTCGCAACAAACAAAACCAAATTGAAGAAGAAGAATAATCTGAGGCACGTGATACCCACGTTGTCCTTAAAACAATTTATCCCCCTCACAAAGTGTGCTAAAGGAATCGGAGCTACTGTTTCCTAGGATACAACGGAGATTGTGAGAACTACTTTGCACAAAGCAATCTCACGTTTGAACTGGAACTAAGAAAATAATGAACACCGAAAAGGAGGAGAAAGGAAGGAACTGAGAAAAGAGCTGAAGGAAAATTTTGGGATACTCAAACCTGGAACATGAGTCTCTATTTATAAAGCGGAGAGACACCTTTGAAAATGTTGAGCATTTTTAATTCTGTACAAATGTTACAAACCATTTGATTAGAAACGTTACAAACATTACAAACGTTTCAGCCGTTACACGAATTAAAGTTACAGATGTTTCAACTGTTACACGAATTGAATCAGCCATTTTACACAAACTGTTCAAAAATAGTCAACTAAATTAAAATTAACTCTCTCCACTATTTGATTGGTAAAAATAAATCTGAACAAAAACAAAACTCAACTTGGGTTGATCAGGCCCTCAAGGTTTCGGTCCGACATTCATGTCTGTAGGTCGCGCACGCACATGAGTCAAACTAATTTTGGCCCTTGGTTGGACTAGGATTTGTACACCACCACAACCCCCCCCCCCCCCCCCCCCCCCCCCCCCCGCCCCCCCCCCTCCGCGCAAGCACATGCGAGCGGGACATGTGGAGTGAAATATTGTGATGACAACTTAACCCACTGTAAAAGTGCTCCCATATAAATGGTGAACTCCACATCCTCCCATTTCCAATGTGGGTCTCTTGTCCTGTAACTTTAACTCTCCTTTTTCCAATCACATAAGAAACCAAGTTCTCATTCAAACTTGAGCTCCTTTCCAACATAGTTGTCCGTGTAAATATAAATATATTTTTTGTATTATTTTATATAATTTATTTACAATGTGTTTTCTATTTTTAAACTTTTTGATCATTTAGACGTAATAATGAACTTAAAATTTAAGTTAATATAAATACTTGATTAATAAATAGTTATGTAAATATTTATATTGATTACTAATATTTTTGTTCATATTTATGTAAGTTTTGGTTTCTATTCATGTGAATTTTAGTTTGTAACTTTTTTAACTATTATATTTACGATGATAATGTGTTTGTTAGTGAGTTTTTACTCTTTGTTTTTGAAGTTTGATGTTATCATATTATTGTTCATATTTTAGTTACGTATATATGATATGTTTTTTTTTATATAGTTAATGTTTATCTATGATTCTTTTTAATTATGAATTGGTCGTATAACTGTGTTGGTTTTTATTTGTTAATTGTTTTTTCTTGTAATAGTTGGTGAATGTTTGGTGATTTTTATTATATATTTTTTCATGCGTTTGAACCAATGACCTTTTTATCTAATTACCTTGGACTCGTTTCTAAAACTTAGTGTACAAAAACTATTCGTATAACTCGAGTTAAAAAATAGAAGGAAAAAAATCTTATGCATAAAAAATAAAACAAAAATAATAACTAAATTAATTGAGTCGTACTAACTAGACTCATTGAACTCAAGATAACATTGTTATATATGGGTATCGATGTTAGAGTGAACTTGTTAGGAATTATAACATTTGATGATGATGTATAAACTTAGAATTGTTAGATTTTGTAATTGTACAAGTACCTATAGTAGTATTCTATCAAATACTACCATCAGAGACTGCAAGAGACAATAAGAGATTACAAGGAATGCATTTGGAGAGTTCAACAAAAGTCAAAGTTGGTCAAGCGAAATTGCCCTATCGGAGACTAAGTTTTTGTAGAGTTCAACAAAAGTCAAAGTTGGTCAAGCGAAATTGCCCTATCAGAGACTAAGTTTTCATTCATCGGAGACTAGGTTTTCATTCATCGGAGACTAGGTTTTCCTTCATCGGAGACTAGTTTTCCTTCATCGGAGACTAAGTTTTCATTCATCGGAGACTAAGGCTTTGTTCATCGAAGACTAAGGTTTTGTTCATTAGAGAATAATGTTGAAGCTACCAGAGACTAAGGCAAAGACACTCTAAAGTAGCCTTGAGAAGATATGACCGTCGCCAAACTCAAAATGACTATCACCAAAGTCGTTGGGCAAATCAACAACATCGCCAAACTCAAAATTACTCATCGCCAAAGTCGTCGGGTAATTTATATTAGTGCCAAAGTTGCTGGGGCATCAGTGGATAAAATGTGAAGCACCAAAGTGTTCGAGCATCAGGGGATAAATCTCTCGGCATCAGGGGAGGAGTTTCTCAGCATTAGTGGATGAGTTTCTCGACATCAGGGGATGAGATTCTCGGCGTCAGTGAATGAGTGTCTCAGCATTAGAGGATAGTTTTCTTGTCATCAGGGGATCGACTTCTCATTACCAGATACTGTCCATTAATGAATAAATATCTACTGATGAACAAAATAGCTCGTCAGGGGATAAATATCCACTGATAAACAGAGACTGTCTATTATGAGATAAAATAATCAGAGACTAAACATGACATATGGGATGACACATGGCTGAGTTCAAAAATTCGCTAACTCAAGTTTAAGGTAGTGGAATTAAAATATAGATGGTTGTCCAATAAGGAGAAATTGGCTACCAAAGAAGCCTCAAAGAGATAAAATATACACTGCAGGTGTGAACACTAATATGGAGAAAAGTCATACTTATACATTAGCATGTTTCTATAGCTGCTGGAGTGAAAACTGCAGAGATAACTTATGGAAACTTGAAGGAGGAAAATATGGAAGCTGGTCCAATCAAAAACCAGGAAGCTCATAGAGATAAGTTATTCACTACAGAGATAACTTATTATGGGAACTCCAAAAGGAAAAGAGGTAGCTGGTGTGCTGATACACTTGAGATGTTACATAACAGGTTGGCATGCAAGGAAGGTCATGCAAAAAGAAGAAGTTATATGACAGAGCTGCAATTACCGAAGAATATCAAGGATATTTTTGGAGGCAACTCATTAAAGAAGCTTGGAGAACAAGGAAGCTATGTCTATAAATAGAGACATGGAGCAGATGAGATAATACACATTGAGATATAACATCATACATCGAGAGATAACAATAATAATATATCTTATCTCAGATCATATAGCAGTTGTAATAAACTTATAGAGAAGCAAGTTTTTCATAACTTGAGTGTAATAAGTTTTCATAAACTTGAGAGAAACTAGAATTCATATTCTAGAGTGCAACTGTTATTTTCAACAGAGTTGTTAGAAGTTGGTCATTCACACTAGTGAGCTTTTGTAATCTTTCATTGATTTATAAATGTTCAGAAACACTTGTGATATATTGTATTCTTTTAATTCCGTAACTTTTAATACAGTATATTTACTAAACTCACAAAGTTCAGAAGAATTTTGTGGTTTGTATTCAACCCCCCTTCTACAAACCATCTTGTGGGATAGACAGAACTTGAAAATCATATAATCTTTTCAATGCCACATATTTATATCTATAATCTAACTATATACTATGTTACTATTTTATAAAGGTAGTTTTACATAAATATTAACTTCATATTTAACTCAATTAACTTCCCGCAAGTTAATTAACTCGGTACTTTTTAATTAACTGATATAATAATATCATCTATGTCAAGCATTTCATCTGAATTAAATTTTTTTACTATATTTTCTTTATATTCTGAAATTTTTTAACCAAACTGCACGTAATCCAAATCCAAATTCACTTAATTAGTTATTTATACAATCAATATCAAATTAAGAAATTATAATAAAATAGGAATTACACATAACATAATTGAATGATGACTTAATTATTATGATTTAAATTATAGAGTAAGTACATATAATACAATTAATCATGATTAAACTTAATCAAATTAAGTAATTATAATTTAATTCATTTAATCAAGGTTTAGTCATTGTATTTTCCTAAATTAATGAATATAATACTTTCCTAAAACTAAATACAACTAACTTCTAAACTTGTGTTCAACACTAGTAAATGTTTTTAAGTGTTTATAATTTAATAATTGTGATACAATTAGTGTGGCGGCCTCGAAAATCCCAGGCAGGGCTCTAAGCACTATTAGAAATTGTGTGACAATCCCCAAAGATCCTATGTTGGACTCCGGGCTCCGCCAGGAATTGACAACAAAAAACATCATAAACCAAGCGTAAACATCATTGATTAAGAAGTATACTCTCTATTACAAAACCATAATCCATGCGTTTATAATATGATCTAAAGGCATATAACCTTTTATTACAAAATTTTAAATATTTAGCAGCAGAAGTCTATAAATGGCCCATCTGGCCTTACAATCTGAATATTTCTATGATGACCTCTAGCTTTACTTTCCCTGTAAAGGCTATCCATAGGAGAGTGATCAAGAAACTCTCGCTATGTCATTTTCCTTTTTCCTTTACTAGGCGACTCGGCCTTTTTGACATGACCTGTAAAACATTTCATGATAATCCACATGAGTGATTTATGCTTAGCAAGTATATAATCATAAGTTGGGTAAGTTCAAGCAAAAAGAACAGATATTTCAAAGGCTTAAGTGTTTAATGAGGTTTGGCGAAGCAAAGCTGACACCTCTAGGAATTTAATAACCATGCAATTTTAAGGGTTCCCGAGTGATAACAAGGGGTTAACCCTCTTCAATAAATAAATCTTGATTCGCCCTCTCTTCACCAGATAATGCATCATCTGACCAGCATGATCATTATCTGACTTCCTCTTCATCAAATGTCATCCCAACTGGTTAGTCTGGTCGTTTAACTTCATCATGACATACGTAGTCACTGCAGAAAGCATTGGTCTGCGAGGGTCTGAATACCAATGCCTCAGTGTTTCATTCCCTATCATTGGCTATGGTGCCAAGAGAACGCACCCACTAGCCCTTAACTACTCATATAGATATATTTTGTAAGTAGATGATAAGAGAATAGGCTTCTATATCCATATATGATTTTTTTTTTCCTTTAGCGTGCTAGCGAATCAAAATAGCTAGCAACTGCCCATTCATACTTAGTTCAATACGCAATGTCTTTTCACGTACATCGGATCAATGAATTGTACGCTATTTATTCTTGAAAAACATTGTCTTGCATAAGATGTAACATCAATCATTTACGTAAATCGAATCAGTGATCTTATGTATTCAGTGAGAAGAAGTAGAGTAAGTATATACTTACCTTGGTCATTAGCTAATTCTAATTTCAACACATTGGTGCGTGAAAAGTTCTGTAAAACATAATTGTTGGTATAACATAAGAGATCTATGTCGTAAAAATAAATATAAAACTGCATATAAACAGGGGATGGCCATTAGGGGACAACTTTGTCCATCAGGGAATAATCCTTTGTCAGGGGATAGTCATCAGGGGATGACTTACCCATCAGGGGATAACTATCCGTTAGGGGATAAGCTATCCGTCAAGGGATAACTATCCGTCGGGGATAACTATCCGTCAGGGAATACATTTTCGGTCATCGGGGAATTGCTTTCGACCATCAGGGGATGGTCATTTGGTCATCAGGGGGTAACCTTTGAACATCAGGGGATAGTCTATGACCATCAAGGGATAATTTTGTTTATCACCAAACTTGTCGGGGACAATTTTGACTATCGCCAAACTCATTGCCAACTGTTTAGCCAGCGCCAAACTCAACGTTGAACTCGTCAGTGGATAATTGTTCAGCACCAAACTCATTTGCTTAGCGCCCAACCCATCAGTGGGTAATTGTTCAACGCCAAACTCATTAGTGGGTAATTGTTCAACACCAAACTCATTTGTTCAGCACCAAACCCATCAGTGGATAATTGTTCAGCGCCAAACTTGTCGGAGACTAGTCATTGATGCTCATCAAAGACTAACATCATTAGTCATCAGAGACTAACTTTGTTATTCATCAGAGACTAACTTTTACCCATCGGAGACTGAGTTAGGACTTGTCTCTACTACGATGGAGGACCTTTCATAAGTTCATGGATAACAAACAAACCCAACTTAGGGAACATCATAAACCTATTTGTTGTGTGTATTACTTCTTTACACACACACAAATATGCAACAGAATACTACTACAGGTTTTGAAAACTTTATTCCTTCTTGAACACTAGCATGCTCAACTATTATTCTAAAATGTTCATGTAAGAGAAAGTAAAGCAGAGTAAAGCAGAGTATAGGATTAATAAAGCTCTTTCCTCTTCGTCTCTAAGGAAGAAATTGAAAGCTTAGCTGCTCTAAAGTGATCGTTGCTCAGGAGGAAGAACTTAAAATTTATGAAGGTAGTGGGTTAAAGAAAAGTTCTAAGAGAGAAGAGATTAGAATTTTGTCTCAAAATGGGGTATTGATAGTGTTCTTGAATCGATTAGAACAGTAGGCTGAGATTATGCTTTGAGATAAAATGATTGGTCAACTTGGGCGGTAAAAACGGCAGTTCATCATAACACCTTAATAACTGGGATAAAACCAAGCAGCTGTTGTCTTACATACAGCTTAAACTTGATCAACTGATGACACACATGCAACTTATTAATCAAATAACCTCACACGTATCTCTGGATAATCCTTTCCTTAAAACACGTAACTCTTAAAATTTACCTAACCATATCTTGCTTATCCAGCTAATTTCCATTCATTGATTCGTATATCCAAATCCTTCTGGTAATTCCTCAACAAATTAAAATTGTTACTTAGTGTGTATATATATAATAAAAAAATAAAAAAAATATTCTAGCTCAAAGTATAAATTAATTATTTACATGGAACAAAATAAATCCTTTATACAAAAAATATGAATTAAATTATTCATGGGCTAATTTTTATTTCTGGGTCCTCACAATTAGTGTAAATTGAATAATTAAAAGTTGTTAAAATTTAAAATATTACTTAACTCAAAGAGAAGTTTATTGTTTCTTGTAAACACCTCAATTTTTTTTATTTGAATAAATAAATAATAGTGATAAATAAAAATAAAGTAGAATTTTATATTTATGATTAATAGTAGTATTTTTATTATTTATTATATGAGTTTTAGTAATTGTGGTAATTATTATCCTTTTATTTTATTATTATTAATAATTAATTATAAATATTTTACTACTACTACTACTATTGTTGTGGTTTTCTTTGTATTAGTTGGTAGTATTATATATTATTATTAATGATTTGATTATTTATTAAATATTGTAAATTCTATTACTTTCATTATTATATTATATATAGTATAATATTAGTTTAATAATTCTTTTAGTTCTATTACTACATTGTTATAATTAAAATTTTATGATTATAAAAATGGACTAAATATTTTTGTTTTGATGAATTACGGGTCAAGGAAAAGAAATTCAAGTGTAAAAGGGGACGAAAAGTTTAAAGAATGCCCAAATGAAAAGACCCACAAGAAGGAATTTATTTTTCAATGTTAAAGAAAAGGCCCCAAAAAAAAAAAAAGATAGACTACACAAATTTGAAGCATTGGATAATCCAAAAATGAAGGGCCAAGATTATTTTTATGTTAAAGCCCTACTTAAAGGTTATATAAATATGTAATGTAAAAAAAGAAAATTGGGAGACTATTATTAGATGGGGCGGCCATAGATAGAAAAGGGAGAGCTGTTAGGGTTAATATCAGAAAGGGAGTTAGGACTTATTTCGGAGTAACTTTTTTCTTTAAACTTCTTAGATTTTAAGTTAAAAGTTACTGTGCTGCTGTTTGGGAACTAATTTTTTTTTTTTTAGCTTAAAATCTGATTTTAAAAGATTTTTGAAAAGTAACCAACACTTTTCTTCATACACTTTTCCAACTAGTCCTCACATGACCCTTGCTCAAGAAACAACCAACATGCTCCAGCATAACTAACAATCAAGCTCCTCTTCATCTTCTATTAGTCACCACCTCGAAATGTAGTTCCCTTGTCTCGTGTTTGTGGTTCTCCAATCTTGTGCCAACCCCCACCAGTTTATGTGGCTTCGCTACTTACTCCTTCATTTGTTGCCTTCAGTTAGTTATTCATGATCTAACTAATGGTCCAACAAAAAATCATCACACACCAGTTAATAAACCAAACCCATGATCTCGTCATCCGATAGTCCTAAGAAGTGTCGAGCAACAAGATTCTGACTTTGTAGAACTTACATGTGAAGTTGATAATGTATCTATTCCAAAGAATGTTTTGCAGGCCATTAAATCGAAGCATTGGAGGGAAGCAATGCATGAAGAGTTTAATGTAATTATTCAAAATAACACATGGCAGCTAGTTACTAAAAAGCTAAATATGAATGTCGTGACATGTAAGTGGTTATTCAAAATTAAACGCATGTTAATGGTAAGTTAGAATGGTACAAGACACGTTTAATTGCTCGTGGATTCACTCAAATGTATGGAATTGACTATGGAGACACCTTTAGCCCAGTCATTAAACACACTACAATCAGTCTGGTTCTAACAATAGCTTACTCATTTGGATGGAATATTAAGCAACTTGATGTCAAGAATGCATTTCTACATGGGACCTTAAAAGAGTATAGAGCAACCTCCGGGTTTTCAGGACTCTCAGTATCCTACTTGTGTTTGCAAGCTTCAGAAATCACTTTATGGTCTTAAACCCTCGTGCATGGTTTCAATGCTTAAGCTCCTTTTTGTTGCTTATTGGTTTTGTTGCATCAAAGTTTGATACATCACTATTCATTTATTCTTCGAATAATATCCTCATTTTCATGCTTATATATTTTGATCATATAATTTTCACAGGGAATAATAGTAACGATCCCTACGTAATTGAGGGGGAGTTAACAGTTGTGCATGAAATACCAAAGACTAATACTCTATCAGAGACTAGAGTATTAGATGAAACACAAGAGACTGGTGACATTAGTATACCATCGGAGACTAATGGTTCACCAGGGACTAGTGTCACTGATGCACAATCGGAGACTATCTTGACACCAAGGACTATAGAGATAAACAACTCAGGAGAAGCTAATAATGAAGAAGTCAATGCTTTAAGGGGAGTAGTCTCTGATCATGAAGCTAGATTAGACAACATCAATCTAGAAAATGAAGCCTCCACTTCAAGGTCAAATCTGCCACGTTCACTTCCATGGTTGAGAGACCACACAGCAGATTTGATTATTGGAAGTTTAGAGCATGGAGTCAAGACTAGAAGTGCAACTCAAAATGAATGTTTATACCTCAGTTTTCTCTCAAAGATTGAGCCAAAGAAAATTGAGGAAGCACTTCAAGATCCTGACTGGATATTAGCCATGCAAGAGGAATTAAACCAATTCACTCGAAACAAAGTCTGGAGACTGGTACCCAAACCAAGGAATAGATCAATTATTGGTGCCAAGTGGGTCTTCAGAAACAAATTGGATGAAACTGGTACAATTACAACGAATAAAGCAAGACTAGTTGCAAAAGGATATTCTCAAGAAGAAGGGATAGATTTTGATGAAACTTTTGCACCAGTAACAAGACTTGAAGCAATTAGGATTTTCTTGACATATGCAGTCTACAAAAACTTCAAGGTGTACCAGATGGATGTCAAGAGTGTTTTCCTTAATGGAAAATTGGAAGAGGAAGTCTATGTTCAACAACCACCAGGTTTCATGGATTCCAAGTTTCCAAATCACGTGTACAGGTTAGACAAAGCACTTTATGGCTTAAAACAAGCTCCAAGAGCCTGGTATGATACTCTATCTCAATTTTTACTTGAAAATAAATTTATTAGAGGTATCATAGATAAAACTTTATTTTATAGAAAGCAAGGCTCTGACATTATACTTGTGCAAATATATGTAGATGATATTATATTTGGTTCTACAAATGAGAAACTTTGTGAAAAATTATCAAAAGTAATGCAATCTAGATATGAAATGAGTATGATGGGAGAATTAACATTTTTCTTAGGTTTGCAAATAAAACAATCAACTGATGGAATATTTATCAATCAGTCCAAGTATATCAAGGACTTATTGAGAAAATATGACTTGGTTGATTGTGCATCTGCAAAAACACTCATGCCTACTGCCACTAAGCTAGATAAAAATTTAAAAGGAAAGAAAATTGATATTACTATCTATAGAGGCATGATAGGCTCTCTTTTATATCTAATTGCAAGTAGACTTGATATAATGTTTGCTACATGTTTATGTGCTAGATTTCAAGCTGACCCTAGAGAGTCACATTTGATTGTTGTAAAAAGAATACTTAGTTATCTAAAGGGTACCCCAAACCTTGGTTTATTCAGATGTTGACTATGCAGGTTGCAAGCTTGATAGGAAAAGCACAAGTGGAAGCTGCCAAATTCTTGGAGGCAGACTTGTTTCTTGGTTCAGCAAGAAACAAAATTCAATTTCAACTTCAATAGCAATAGCTGAATACATTGCAACTGGGAGTTGTTGTGCTCAAATCCTATGGATCAAGAATCAACTCCTAGACTATGGTATGTCATTATCCAAAATTCCTATCTATTGTGATAATACAAGTGTCATAGCAATAATAAAAAATCCAGTGCAACATTCAAGAACAAAACACATAGATATTAGATATCACTTCATAAGAGAACATGTAAGTGAAGGTAATATTAAATTGCACTGGGTTACAACTGATAAACAACTTGCAGACATATTCACAAAGCCTTTAGATGAATCTACATTTTCTAGATTAGTTTCTGAATTAGGAATGTTGAATTATGCTTCTAAAAATTAATTTCACATTTTTAAGAGCAAGTTGTTTAGTTGTAAGAAGCTAGAATTTAATTTCTGGTTGCGGCTGTTCTCAATGAACAGAATTTTAGAAGCTAGAATTTAATTTCTGGTTGAAGCTGTTTTAATTAAACAGAATTTTTAAAGCCAATAATCATTAACTTGTTTGTTGGAAATATTCTAAAAAGCTTTGGAATAAGAGACAACTTAGTCCCTGATAGTGTTTTTAATTAGTCCCCGACTTAATTAAAAATAGAACTATCAGGGACTAACTAGTCCCCGACAGTTGTTTTTAATTAGTCCCCGACTTAATTAAAAAATTGAACTATCGGAGACTACCTTAGTCCCCGACGTCGTTTTTGATTAGTCTCTAACTCAATCAAAATAAACTATCGGAGACTAAGAGGGTCTAGTCTCTTATGAGTGAACTTATCAGATATTAGGGCAATCTCTGATCAAGGGTAATCTGGTAGTTATCCTACCCACGATCAAAAACGGTTCACTATCCTGTGAATTGCAAACGTCTCTAACAATTTGATAATAGTAAATTCAAACACCTTTGCAATCACAATCTCCCAAGCTTTGAAATTATTTTCTCTCTGCAAATACTCTGCAATTTAACCCTATTTCCAAGTTTCTTCAAAGTTCACAGATCTCTTCAAATGGCCGCTAAAACAGTTGTTTTCAAGTTTGGAGACTTTGATATTATCAAGACTAACCATGCAGGGGTGGCTAACAAGCATGTTTTTGAAGCCCAGTACCACCCCTTCGTGGATTTTCTTCAAAACTCCACTCTATCCTACGCCATTTATGAAGCTCCCGTCCAAGCCGCGGAAGTCATCACGGCTATGTGGTCTACAGCTACTGTCCAGGATGAGAACACTGACTCTCCTGTGATAAGTTTCAAGTATGCTAACATTGTCTATAATATAAATCATACCGTAGTTAATAATGCTTTACATTTACCAGTTTATGAAAACTTTGACTCTCTTGCCTCTGATGAAGAAATTTTTTCTATTTTTAAAAACTTACATTATTCTGTTGAAATTAGTTCTATTGGGTCTATTACACGACCCCATTTCAGGCAAGAGTGGTCACTGTTCTTTGATATAATAACTAAAGCATTTACTTCAAAATGCAATGGCTATGATGCTATCACTACACTCACACAACAAATTGCTTTTAGTGTGTTGTATGATAGACATCTAAACATTGGGCTTTTACTTCTACAAAATCTTTTGGTAAAACTGAAATCCGGTAATAAAAATAAAATTTATTATGCTAGGTTTTTAATGATGATTGCTTATTATCTAATCCCTAACCTTAATATTACTGGAATGCAAGTTGTACCAACTGTTTTGCAGAGTAAAAGAATTTTTACTGATGTGAAGCATAAATCTGCAAAGGTAAAGGTTCCATTACTTTTCCCTCCTGTCATGAGATCTATTCTCATTGACAGGCTTCCAAACCTTTATTCTTTGTTATTTTTTGAGGATATTGAAAGCCAAAACCCTATTAATCCTCCAACCACTTCACAACAACAACCTATAGCCCCCTCCACAGTCTCCCAAAAGACTGTGGTTGCAAAGAATCAAACAGCCATCACAAAACTCTCAATAAAGAGAAAAATAATTGAGGGAGTAAGTGAGGATAAGGGAAAACAAGAAGCTGAAGTACTATTTCAGAGAAAGAAGAGAGTTATAACCCTTAGCCAAAAGCAATCCATTGCTTCCCAAAAGGCAATGGAGGTTATAAGGAAAAACAGTGAACTGTCACCATCCTCCCAAAAGGATGTTGACATTGAAGAAAGTTCCCAACCAGGAACACCCTGTACAGAGTCTGCACAACCTCTTGTTCACCAACAAGAGAAACCACAAAGAGAGATAATAAAAGAAAAGAGTGACACAAGGAGTGCACACACAGAGACATCAATTGATGTTCCTCAATTTTTAATGTCTGAGGAACAGCTAACACTCCACACTTTATATTCTTCTCCTTTTTCTCCCATATTTGATTCTTTTGATATTACATATTTAAATTCTCTTGATTTTTCCCAAGATGAGCCAATACTCGAGACAAGCTCTCAAACACATTCCATGGATAGATCCCTAGCCCTAGATACACAAAAGGAACCCTCTATCCATGCAGTCATAAGTAATTCTCTAACCCTCACTTCTGTAGGATAGAATGCACCTATCCATATGAGTGAGGATGTGAGAATAAATAGTGAGAGTCAGGCTCCTGGCCTGGAAAAAGGAGAGGATATACACAAACAAGAGAGTCAAGCTTTAGAAAGCTTGGAAAAAGGAGAGCAAGAGAAGCTGGGTGCCCAACCCCAGGCAAAAGGAGAGGGTGTGAGCAAGGATGAGATTCTTGAACAAAATAAAAGAGAGAAATTCTCAGCAGGAGTATTTTTACAACCTTTTGAAACCAGCTCACAAGAAGCTCAAGTTTCTTCTGCTCCCTCCACAAATATCCAAACAGAAGAAACTGGGACAAGTTCAAGCACAGGGGATGCAATATTAAATGTAATATCAGAAATGTCCAATGCAGACTTTGAAATGTTATATGGTCTACAACAAAGACAAGACCACATTTCTACATTGAAGACAAGGCTTGCAGATGAACCTGTGTCTTAACCACCTACAGAGGAAAATGTTGATGAATGGCTTGATGCCACATATTCTAACACTCTGGAGGAAGCAGCCGCCCATTTAAGGCAGGATTATGTGACCAATGTAAGGTCAACTACAGTTGCACCATCAATTAAAGACGTTCTTGAAGAAGTAACCAAGGTGGATAAGAAACATACAAAGTTTCACCACTTCTTGGTTACTGGCATAAATGGTGCAGTGAAGAAAATGGAGGAAAGGATGGAGTTGGAGACAGACAAAATCAGAAGGTGCTATGAAGGACACTTGCCAAGGAGGACTATCTCTACAATTGATAATCTTATCAAAGACAAGTCAAAGACTGACAGTCGATTTCAAGCCCTAGAAGCAAACATCCAACTCCTGATCCAAAAACAAGACCGAATGGAACAACTACTGATGCAGGCAATTCCAAATCTGGCCACTTCCTCTACACCCAAAGATGCTGATGTCAAAAAGGGGGAGAGTGGTCCATCCAATGTTCCTGTACAAAAACAAAAGTCTAGTCATGTCCCTGTCCTTGATGCAGAATTACAAGCAATGTTGGACAGGATCCTAAAGAAACATTCGGATCTTGAAGCAACAACAACAAAACTTCAAACAGCAACAACAACAACAACAGTAGCAACAACAGCAACAACATAAGCATCTCCTCCTTCCATTGCAATAGTCCCAAGCACATCAAAAGACAAAGGTGTTAGGTTTTAGAACATTTGATGATGATTGTCTTTAGATTACTTAGAATACAAATGTATAGAAAGCGTTAATTAGTAACACTGAAGTTTTGTAGCCAGTAGTTATCTCTTTGTTTGTAATTCATTTATTCTTTGTAAAGAGATACGATTATTTTTATTTGTAATAAACTGCTGGAATGGAGTATCGAAGCTTCAAGAAGTCAAGTTGTGTATTTGATCTGTTAGAGTTTGCAAAAAGGCTTATCGGAGACTAGAAGAACTGGTCAGAGACTAAAATGTTTTAACTATCAGAGACTAGTTTTTCTATTGGAGACTAAAAGCTTACGTCATCAGAGATTAAAGAAAAAGGAATCAAAGACTAAGATGATGTCATCAGAGACTAAGCCTTAACGTGTCAGAGACTAAATAACACTATCGGAGACTACACAAGCTAAAGTCATCAGGGACTAAACGTACCAGGGACTAAAAGAGTCATCAGGGACTAAATGTACCAAAAGACTAAAAGATACATCAGGGACTAAAGCCGTCGGAGACTAAAAGAAGCATCAGAGACTAATTGTGAATTAATCTCTGAAAGATACAGAGTTCGAATTGAAAAAGGAATGTCTTCCACGTAAAGTAAAATATTATTGAAGACGTAGCTAGTAAGGAAACTAACCAGAAATCTGTTCCTATCAAAAAGGAAAGATTGTATTTGATTCAAATAAGGAAGCTGAATTTTATTCAGAATAGGAACTGAATTAAAAGTAATTTAGTGGATGTAGAAGCTGTAATTTAGTTACAGAGAGTAATTTATAAGCTGTATAGGTTTTTCATAGTTTTGTATCTTTTCCTATACAGAATAGAAAAGAAGCTTGGCGATTACATTATTGTGATTGTTAGGATTTGTATTCAATTCTAAATCAATAAAGCAATTGTTTATAAATATATTTGTGTTCTTGTTCTTTTTATTCCGCAAGAAAATTTTAGTTTCTTAAAGAACAGGTAATCGAAGAATTTTCAAAGAACTTGTATTCAACCCCCCTTCTACAAGTTCTTGTCATCTCACTGGGAAAACAATTGGTATCAGAGCCTGTAATTGAATTTATTCAATTAAAACGTTCCAAGAGATGGCCAACAACGAAGCAAGCAGCTCTAACAACATGGCGTATGCGGGAAGTAAAGATGGTGGTACCAAAATCCCTATTCTTAAAAGAGAAGAATATCCAATGTGGAAACAAAAGACGTATATGCACTTAAGAGCAACAGATCCAGATTACATAGATAGGATTGAGAAGGGTCCTTATCTACCCAGGAAATTCATTCCTGCAAAAACTGTCGAAGGATCTGTTGTTGCAGAACACTTTGAACTTGCTCCAGAAAGTGATTACACAAACAAAAACAAGTTACAAGTGTTAAAGGATGCTAAAGTGATGAACATACTTTATAATGGAATTGATATAAAAATATGTTCACAAGCATCATAAATTGCACAACATCTAAACAAATCTGGGACACCATCAAAGTTCTGTGTGAAGGAACTGACCAAGTCCGAAAGAACAAGAGATCAATGTTGACACAACTATATGAATTCTTTCAAGCAAAGCCTGGTGAACCTATAACATCAGTATATGACAGGTTCAACACTTTGCTCAACGACTTGAAAATACTTGGGAAGTCTTATGATAATGAGGATATAAACACCAAGTTCATGAGATCTCTCCCACCAAGTTGGGATCCAAAGACAACAACAATAAGAGAGGCTCATGACTTGGATCTTCTCACACTGGACAGGCTCTACGGAAATTTAAAGACCTACGAACTTGAAGTAGAGCAACGACAACGCATGCATGGAAAGGATAGAGGAGCTGCGTTGATGGTTGAGACAAGCAAGTCTCAAGAGAAGCTTGATGAGGAATCTTCTGACGCTAGTTCGACTGATAATGAAGATGAACTGGATACTGATGATGACATGGAGGAATTCATGGCATTCATGGTCAAACAGTTTAAGAAATTTAGGGCTAGCAGAAAAGGAAGAAAATCATCGAGAAAACCTAACCCTAAACGAGAAGGTCAAAAAGTCACCTTCAACTTAAAGAAAATAAGATGTTATAATTGTGATGGGTTAGGGCACTTTGCCAATGAGTGCAAGAAGCCTAGATCTAATGATAGATCTAAGGATGAAAAATCAATGAAGGACTTTGCTGACAAGAAAACCAAATCCAAGAACAAAGCTTTGATTATTGAGGGAAAAGATTGGATTGACAGCGATTCTGATGAAGAAGTTGTCAACTTTGCCCTAATGGCTCGTAGTGACGAGTCAAGTGATTCTACAAAGGGCAAAAGGAATAAATCATGGTACTTGGACAGTGGATGTTCAAGGCACATGACCGGAGATAAGACCCTGCTAAAACAGTATGAAGAGAAAAGTGGCCCAAAAGTCACTTTTGGAGATGACAGCAAAGGCCATACAAGGGGATATGGCAATGTTGAACATGGAGACGTCATCTTCACAGAAGTAGCACTGGTTGACGGCTTAAACCACAATTTGTTAAGTGTGAGTCAACTATGTGATAAAGGATTCCATGTCACCTTTAAAGAAGACTTATGTTAGGTGTGTGACAAGGAATCTGGGAAAGTGATATTGACTGGAAAAAGAAAAGGAAATCGGTATGTAGCAAATCTTATTTCTTTTACTGATCAAATCACATGTCTCTATAGCAAACCCTCAACTGAGGAAAGTTGGCTTTGGCATAAGAAGCTTTCCCACTTGAATTTCTAGAACATCAACAAGCTTGTGAGGAAAGGACTAGCAGCTGGCATTCCACAATTGGAATTTATACAAGATGGATTATGTGATGCATGCCAGAAAGGGAAACAAAAAAGTGTATCATTCAAGAGCAAACCAGCAACATCAATCACTGACCCACTACAATTGTTACACATGGACTTGTTTGGTTAAGTGAATGTGATGTCTATTTTAAGAAATAGATATGCCTTGGTTATTGTGGATGATCACACGAGGTATACTTGGGTAAAATACCTCTTTACAAAAGATGAACCTGCTCAGTTGATAATTGATCATATCAAGAAGATAGAAACTGAGTCAGGAAAAACAGTAAGGGTTATAAGGAGCGATAGAGGAACAGAATTCAAGAATTCCCAAGTACTTGAATTCTGCACTGAAAAAAAAATAACTCATCAATTCTCAGCTCCAAGAACACCTCAACAAAATGGAATTGTTGAGAGGAAAAATAGAACCCTTATTGAAGCAGCAAGGACTATGTTACAAGAGGCTAAGCTTCCCACATATTTTTGGGAGGAAACTATAAGCACTGCTTGCTTTACACAGAATAGATCTTTGATTAACAAAGCATACAACAAAACACCTTACGAGTTAATGACTGGGAGAAAACCTTCTCTCAAGTTCTTACATGTGTTTGGTTATAAATGCTTTGTACTGAGAGATTCATCAGAGTCAAGAGGAAAGTTTGACAATAAATCTGATGAAGCAATCTTCTTAGGTTATTCTCTGTCAAGTAAAGCATACAGAGTATATAATCTAAGAACAAAGGTCATTGTGGAATCAATTCAAGTCATGTTTGATGATAAAAAGATTCCAGGAATGATTGGACAAGGATTGCATGAACCTCTCAGTTTTGAGAATGAATTGGATGCATGGGAATATCCATCAGAGACTATTGAACAACCCCAAGATAGTAATGATCCCTACATAATTGAGGGGGAGCTAACAGTTGTGCATGAAGTGCCTAGAACTAATACTCTATCAGAAAATAGAATGTTAGATGAAACTCAAGAGACTGGTAACATTAGTATCCTATCGGAGACTAATGATTTACCAGAGACTAGAGTCACTGATGCACAATCAGAAACTATATTGACACCTGATTTAGTAGAAATAAATAGCTCAGGGGGAGCTAATAATGAAGGAGTCAATGGTTCAGGGGGAGCAGTCTCTGATCATGAAGCTAGAATGGGTTACACCAATCTAGAAAATGTAGCCTCAACTTCAAGATCAAATCTGCCACATGCAATTCCATGGTTACACACACCAGATTTGATTATTAGAAGTTTAGAGGATGGAGTCAAGACTAGAAGTGCAACTCAAAATGAATGTTTATATCTCAGTTTTCTCTCAAAGATTGAGCCAAAGAAAATTGAGGAAGCACTTCAAGATCCTGACTGGATAATTGCCATGCAAGAAGAATTGAACCAATTCACTCGAAACAAAGTCTAGAGACTGGTACCTAAACCAATGAATAGATGAATTATTGGTGCCAAATGGGTCTTCAGAAACAAAATGGATGAAGCTGGTACAATTACAAGGAACAAAGCAAGACTGGTTGCAAAATGATATTCTTAAGAAGAAGGAATAGACTATGATGAAACTTTTGCACCAGTAGCAAGACTTGAAGCAATACGAATCTTTTTGGCATATGCAGCCTACAAGGACTTCAAGGTGTACCAAATGGATGTCAAAAGTGCTTTCCTAAATGGAAAATTGGAAGAGGAAGTCTATGTTTGCCAACCCCCAGGTTTTGTAGACTCCAAATTTCCAAATCATGTCTATAGGTTAGACAAAGCACTTTATGGCTTAAAACAAGCACCAAGAGCCTGGTATGATACTCTATCTCAATTTTTAATTGAAAACAAATTTGTTAGAGGTATCATAGATAAAACATTATTTTATAGAAAACAAGGCTCTGATATTATATTGGTGCAGATATATGTAGATGATATTATATTTGGGTCTACAAATGAAAATCTTTGTAAAAAATTCTCAAAACTTATGCAGTCTAGATATGAAATGAGTATGATGGGAGAATTAACATTTTTCTTAGGATTGCAGATTAAACAATCACCTAATGGAATATTTATCAGTCAGTCAAAATACATCAAAGACTTACTAAGAAAATATGATTTGATTGATTGTGCACCTGCAAAAACACCCGTACCTACTTCCACTAAACTAGATAAAGATTTAAAAGGAAAGAAAGTTAATATCACTAGTTATAGATGAATGATAGGCTCTCTTTTATATCTAACTGCAAGTAGACCTGATATAATGTTTGCTACATGCCTGTGTGCTAGATTTCAAGCTGACCCTAGAGAGTCACATTTGATTGCTGTAAAAAGAAGACTCAGATATCTAAAGGATACCACAAACCTTGGATTATGGTATCCCAAAGAATCTGATTTTAAACTAATTGGTTATTCAGATGCTTATTATGCAGGGTGTAAGCTTGACAGGAAAAGCACAAGTGGAAGCTGCCAACTTCTTGGAGGCAGACTTGTTTCTTGGTTCAGCAAGAAACAAAATTCAGTTTCTACTTCAACAGCAGAAGCTGAATACATCGCAGCTGGGAGCTGTTGTGCTCAAATCCTATGGATCAAGAATCAACTCCTAGACTATGGTATGTCATTATCCAAGATTCCTATTTATTGTTATAATACTAGTGCCATAGCAATAACAGAAAATCCAGTGCAACATTCAAGAACAAAACACATAGATATTAGATATCACTTCATAAGAGAACATGTAAGTGAAGGTAATATCGAATTACACTGGGTAACAACTGATAAACAACTTGCAGACATATTCACAAAACCTTTATGTGACGACCCCATAATCCCATACCGGACTAGGGCATCATCATAAGA
>CM025787.1:9345001-9355086 GCA_014636745.2 Centella asiatica | reverse complement strand
CTTAGAAAAATATCCAACATGTTAGGTGGATATAATTTGTAGTTAAGAAAGGACCTTTGATCACCATTGAAGTCTACTGATAAGCCTGCTATGAAGGATTCTGAAGATGAAGAATTTTCCAAGTATAGTCCTGCTTAGAATGAAAATAAGCAAGGACTTTAGTAAGCAAGATCCTTTGCTTATCAAAGTGAAGATTGTCAGAAAAGCTATCTTATTCCCTGCTTAGTCAACATCTAGGAAACTCTTCTGAAGGGCACTAGAAGACAGAAAAACGGCTAACTTTTTGAACTAAGCAAGGACTGCTGAAAAGGTACAAGTCACATCAGGGATAGTACACTCCAACGGATCTATTTCAAATTTCCAACGGATAGATTCTTTGGAGGAGTATAAATAGAAGTCATAAATTTCATTTATGACTAACCAATGAACCAACTACCTCCTGAACAAAACTCTCTGACATCTTAAAGACTACAGTAAGACATCATAAAGCTTGAACAAGTGCTATCTATCTGCTCAACCAAGGAGCCATCTACTTGAAGATAGCAAGCAAGATTTTCTGAAATCGTCTTAGTGTCTGTGTGACAAAATTGGACTAAGTGTCCTGCTAAAGTGGTCTAAGTGACCCATTGTAAATTGGACTAAGTGTCCTCTTGCTGATTGTTCTGTGTGAACAAATTATAGTGATAGCCTTCTCAAGTAAAAGAGAAGAAGAGTGGAGTAGGATTATTCCGAACCACTATAAAAATTCTCTCTTCTCCTGCTTATCTTTTATATTGCTTCCTTGCTTTGTTGTGCTTTGCTTTAGTCCTGCTGAACTTGTTCAGCAAAGACTTACTATCTTTGCTACTTCAAGCCATTAACTTTTGATACAAAATCTAAGGGGTTCCTTGCTTAAAACAATTTCCGCTGCTAAATTCTTTGAGAATATCATAAGAAACCTTTTTATAAGCAAGAAGATTTTTAATTCAGTAAAGTTTTCTAAGTATGACTTAATTTTTGAAAAACACTATTCAACCCCCCCTTCTAGTATTTTCACCCTTTGGGACCTAACAAGTGGTATCAGAGCTTAACACTCTTTGCTAAGCCCTACAACTTAAGAGGATCCAAACTTAAAACTTTCTAATGGCTTTAAGAAGTGATTTTGGTGGCAAGCCCCTATGTGTACCAGAGATAGATTTGCTAACTGGAAATTGAGAATACAGGTATACATGGATGCCATTAATGAGGAACTATTTGTAGCAATAAAGGTTGGACCCTACATTCCAGAAAAGCTATCTACTGATGATCCAAATAAGCTCATTCCTAAGCAGAGAAAGAAATGGACGGATGAAGAGAAGAAGTTGGTTGGATACAATAAGAAGGCAATGAACATTCTCTTCATGGCTCTTGAAGAGGAAATGTTCGAAAGTGTATCCAACTGCACCTCTGCTAAAGAGGTATGGGATGCCTTGCTAGTACTCAATAAAGGAACAATTGAGGTCAGAGAGAATAAGCAATCCTTGCTTATTCAACAATATGAAATGTTCAACATGCAGCAGGGGGAGAATCTCACTGCTATGTACGAGAGATTTACTGTCCTGCTTAAAAATTTGCGTGCTCTAGGGAAGACCTATGACACAAAGGACATTAATCTTAAATTCATGAGATCCTTGCCAAGGCAGTGAGATCCTAAGACCACTGCTGTCAAAGAGTTGAGGAATTTACACACTACTGATCTCTAACAACTCTATGGAAACCTGCTGTCTTATGAAATGGAGTTGGCTCAGAGAGAAGCTACATCTGAGCCGAGGAGGAAAGATAGAGTTGCTTTGAAGGCTGCTGAGTCTAAGCAACAAGTAGATTCTGACTCTGAATCTACTGATAGTGATGAAGATATGGCTATGCTAGCCAGAAAATTCAGAAAGTTCATGAAGAAGGATAGAGGAAACTTCAGAAGAAACACAAGACACAGTAAGAGAGATTCATCTAAAGATCTCTGCTATAATTGTAAAAAGCCTGGTCACTATGCTGCTAACTGCCAAAGTTCAGCAAGAGAGGAAAAGAAATTCCCTGCTAATGACAAGAGCAAGGGAAAGGAATATTACAAGAAGAAGTACCAGCAGAAGAATAATTCAAACATCAAGGACAAGGGACTTATTGCTGAAAAGTCTTGGAGTGAAAGTGAAAGCGACTCAGACTCCAGACCAGAAATTGCCAACCTTTGCTTAATGGCAAGGGAATCCGATCCCAGTAAGGAGGTTGACCTTACTGAGGTATTTGACTTTGACTCTCCTGACATCACTGAAGCTGAGTTGCGCTCCTTGCTTAAGGATGTTGCATCTCAGTGGCATAAATATAGAAGTTTGTTGAGAGTTGCTTCAGCAGAGTCTGATCAACTCAGGAGCAAGAACTCTGAAATCTTGCTTACACTTGAAAGGTGCAAACAGAGAATTTGGAGTTACTTGTTGCTGATGATGAGAGGACCTTGCTTAGACAGCACCTCAGAGACTCTCAAGAGAGAGAGTCTAAGTTATCCTCCCAAGTTGAGGAATTAACTATTACAATCTCCACATGGAACAAATCCTCTTCAAATGCATGTGCTTTGCTGAAAAGTCAAAGAAGCATGCTAGACAGAAGTGGAATTGGATCTGGGACTTGCGAAGTCCTTGCTGAAAGTAGTGGAGAAAGTGATGCTGAGTCTATCAGCAGAACAATCTCTGTGCATTCAGCAGAGTGTAAAACTCCTGCTAAAACCAAAGGTAATAGAAATGTTACCTTGCTAAAGAACAAATTCCCTGCTGACCGTAACTATAAGCAGGGACATGGTACTAAACAGACCAAGGGTGGAAAGTTTAGTAGCAAGAACCATGTTCCTCCTGCTTATAATTACAACAATGCGAGGAATTTGAAATTTAGCAAAGGTGATAGGAGCAAAAACTGGAAACAACCTCAACCTAAGAGAAGAGGTAAGCAGCACACACATCACAACATGATGCATCTGAGATGCTATCATTGCCATAGGATTAGTCACATAGCTTCTCTTTGCCTTGCTGACCCTTACTATTCTAGTTGGTCTCAAAAATCAAAACGGAGACAAGTATGGGTCCCCAAGGGTACTAACCTTATTGGACCCAAGTTTTGCTGGGTACCAAAGTAATTGCTTATGTTTTGCAGGTTGTGAGCAAGGAACAAATTTGGTACTTGGACAATGGATGTTCAAGACATATGACAGGAGATAAAGCCTTGCTCACTAATTTCAAAGAAAAGGATGGACCACAAGTGATCTTTGGAGATAATAGTGCTGGAAGGACTAAAGGGTATGGTTCAGCAGGGAATGGATTAATCTGCTTCAACAAGGTTGCCTATGTGGAGGGTCTCAAGCACAACTTGCTTAGCATAAGCCAGTTGTGTGACAAAGGGCATAAGGTCACCTTCCTAGACAATCAATGTCAGGTAAGAGATCTTCAAACAAATTCTCTGAAGCTTTCTGGTTCAAGAAATGGGAATGTTTATGTAGTAGATTTGGCTAAGCTAAGTCCTGCTGAAATAACCTGCTTTCTTGCTAAAGCTTCAGTAGATGCTAGTTGGTTATGGCATAAGAGACTTTCACACTTAAACTTTAAAACGATTTCAAAACTCACTGCTAAAGATCTTGTAAAAGGTTTGCCTAAATTTTCCTTTGAAAAAAAAACCTTGTAAAGCTTGTCAATTTGGTAAGCAAACAAAACAATCTTTCTTAAGCAAACCTGAAAAATCAAACTCTATGCCCCTCCAGCTATTACATCTTGATTTGTTTGGCCCTATAGCAAGTAGTCTTGGTGGAATGAAATATGCATTCACTATTGTGGATGATTCCACTAGATTTACATGGGCATTATTTCTTGCTCACAAGAATGATGCATTAGCAGAGTTTGAGAAATTCAGCAGACAAGTGCAAAATGAGAAAGAACTCAGAATCAAGTCAGTAAGAAGTGATCATGGAAGAGAATTTGACTTTGGAGGCTTTACTGAGTTCTGTGATGAGCAAAGAATTTCTCATAACTTCTCTGCACCAAGGACTCCACAGCAAAATGGAATGGTTGAAAGAAAGAACAGAACCTTAGAAGAAGCTGGAAGAACATTGCTTGTTGATGCTAGACTTCCTGAGTACTTCTGGGCAGAAGCAGTGAACACTGCTTGCTATACTCAAAATCGATCACTCATTCATCCAACACTTGGCAAAACTCCATACGAGCTATGGAATGGGAGAAAACCAAACATAAGCTACTTCAGAATCTTTGGATGTCCCTGCTATGTTCACAACAATGGTAAGGAGTACTTGACTAAATTTCAAGCAAAATCGGATGAAGGTATCTTCTTAGGGTATTCTACCCACAGCAAAGCGTTTCGTGTCTTTAATAAAAGAATTCTAACAGTAGAAGAGTCTGTTTATGTTGTATTTGATGAAACTAACCATGAGGAACCAAGTGGTTCACTCCCTCTTCTAACTGAGCAGGAACCAAAGGAGAATCTTCAAGTCATAGAGAACAAGGAAGACCCTGCTGAAGTACCATCAGAAAGCACTGCTCCATTGGATAGCACCCCTGCTGAAGTAAAAGATCAACCCAACTTGGAGGAACTAAGACAACAAGATGTTTGAACAGATCTACCAAGAAGGATGAAATGGACAAAGTCTCACTCAGAAGACTTGATAATTGGAAATCCTACAATCCCAGTAAAGACCAGAAGATCTGCTCAAAATGAAAATAGTTTTCTAAGCTTCCTTTCTCAAATGGAACCTAAGAAAATTGAGGATGCTCTTGCTGATGCTGATTGGGTCCTTGCTATGCAAGAAGAGCTCAACCAATTCAGCAGGAACAAAGTTTGGAATCTTGTTCCCAGGCCAAGAAATCATGCTGTAATTGGCACCAAGTGGGTATTCCGAAACAAAATGGATGAAGATGGGATCATCACAAGGAACAAGGCAAGACTTGTGGCTAAGGGCTACTCTCAGGAGGAAGGAATCGACTATGACGAAACCTTTGCTCCAGTAGCAAGGCTTGAAGCCATAAGGATCTTTCTTGCTTATGCTGCTTATCAAGACTTCAAGGTGTTCAGATGGATGTTAAGAGTGCTTTTCTGAATGGAGAACTTCAGGAGGAAGTCTATGTGGAGCAACCTCTAGGCTTTGCTGATCATGCCAATCCCCACCATGTTTATAAGCTTGATAAAGCTTTGTATGGTCTTAAGCAAGCCCCATGTGCATGGTATGATACTCTATCTTCCTTTTTAATTTGCGAAGTTTTCAGTAGAGGTAAAGTAGACACCACACTCTTCATTAGAAAGCATAAAGATAAAACTTTGCTAGTACAAATCTATGTAGACGATATAATTTTTGGTTCTACTGATGAAAAACTTTGTGCGAGATTTGCTAAGCTTATGCAGAGTAAATTTAAGATGAGCATGATGGGAGAGCTGAACTTCTTCCTTGGACTTCAAATTAAGCAAAGAGGTGATGGAATTTTTATCAATCAATCAAAGTACACCAAAGACCTGCTTAAGAAGTTTGGGTTAGAATCAACAAGTCCTATGAAAACTCCTATGTCATCAGCAACAAAGTTAGATAAAGATGAGCAAGGTAATTCCGTAGACATAACAAGCTATCGAGGTATGATCGGATCCTTGCTATACTTAACTGCTAGTAGACCAGATATTATGTTTGCTACATGTATTTGTGCACGTTTTCAAGCTAACCCCAAGGAATCACATTTAGCTTCTGTTAAGAGAATTTTCAGATATCTCAAGGGAACTCCCAACTTAGGAATATGGTATCCAAAAGATTCAAATTTCAACCTTGCTGGATATTCCGATGCGGACTTTGCTGGGTGTAAAATAGATAGGAAAAGCACAAGTGGAACATGCCAATTTCTTGGAGGGAGACTTGTTTCGTGGTTCAGCAAGAAGCAAAACTCAGTGTCAACATCCACTGCTGAAGCTGAGTACATATCAGCAGGAAGCTGTGTTGCTCAAATTCTGTGGATGAAAAACCAACTTGCTGACTACGGGTTTGATTTCAAGTCTATTCCTATATTTTGTGATAATACTAGTGTTGTTGCCATTGCTTATAATCCTGTTTTACATTCTAGAACTAAACATATAGATATAAGGCATCATTTCATTAGAGATCATGTTCAGCAAGGTACCATAGAGATAAACTATATTCCTACTGAAAACCAATTAGCAGATGTTTTTACAAAACCCTTGGATGAAAATCGTTTTAACAAGTTGATAAGTGAATTAGGCATGTTAAATTGTGAATAGGCATTTTGCTACTAACATCTTGTTTGCTTAAGCAAGGACCTTAGTTCTTAGCAAGATAATTTCAGGAGGAAAAGCACTGCTGATGTCTCAGCAGACCTTCCTATCCTTGCTGATGACGTGTCAAATGTTGCTGAACAAAGACATGTTGATCAAGTCCCTGCTGATCCAGTCCCTACTGATCACGTACAAATGCTGTTGAAAATTCCACATCATCCTTGCTAAAAACTTTGAAAAAGGGGAGACGCCCAGACAAGGGAATATTTCAAAAACTATGTACATCCTTGCTGGAACAGAAAAATTGCTGCTGAAAGTATCTCTGCTGATCAAAGGCTGATGGAAAATCTACAACCCTGCTGTGAAAATTTTGAAAAAGGGGAGACATCCAGAAAATAAGCTCTCAAAAACTGTGAATCCCTGCTCGAACGTCAATAATCCTTGCTGGAACTTCCATCATCCCTGCTGAATAATTTTGAAAAAGGGGGAGACGTCCAGAGAAAACTGTTGTTTCAGAAACTATGTTAGTCCTTGTTGTCTCCTGGAGCAAAGGACATTCCTGCTGTAACATTCAAAATCAGCAAGGATACTATTCTTGCTGATTCCAGCCCTACCCTTTCACATAAGCAAAGATGTGTTACAGCAAGACTGATCCTATCCACATTTACCACCGGAAAAGTAGGTCATCATATCAAGCCGTAATTTTTCTCTCCTCATTAAATGTCACTCTGCTCCATGATCTTTTTACGGCTGCTGTCCTTTCGGTAATTAATTCTCACTACTACCCATATTTTTCTCCCACTAACTCTTCACCTTCTCAAAGCAGTTACCACTCTCTAAACCCTTCAACTTCCTTTACCTCCTATATAAACTCATTTTTAATCCTTTTCAAATTTACCGAAACCACAGCTCTGATCTCTCTCTATATTCATTCTAATCCCTGCTGAAAACTGTCGTAACTTATCTCCGACTACTTTTTCCGACAACTATCAGCAGACATGGCCAACTAGTTAGAGAAAATTGAATCTGAGTCTATCATCGACTTAGATTCCTTTGCTGGGATTCAAGACGCTGATATAACCGAAGTTATATCCTTGCTGAGGGACAGTGGGATACATTATGTGATCTCTGCTGATACTCCCATATATGGGGAAGTGATTAGGGAATTCTGCTCAACCATGCAAGTCCGTGATCACAGCATTATCGGACGTACAAGTGGTCAGCTGGTCCTCATCACTCCAGCAAGCATCGCCAAAATTCTTCAAATGCCAAGTGTGCGCTTGCTGACTCCACCCACCGTAACCCCTGCTGTGCTGGAAGAGCTAGGGTATGTTAGAACCCATGACAGCAAGAAAAGAAAGGATTTCCCAAGGAAATGGGACTTCCTCATGGACATACTTCACAAGACCTTGCTGTGTAAGTTCACCTCACAAGACGAGGCATCAGCAAGGGTTATATCCTTGGTATCCTTGCTGAAGAACGGGGAGCCAATCAACTGGGCTCAAATCTTCTTTGAAGTCCTTGCTGAATCCTTCTCCGACAAGATGAAGACTAAAATTCACCATGGACGAACTTTGTCCCTGCTGCTCAAAGGACTACTTGGAGAACACTTCCCAGCAGGGACCCAGGCCAAGAAGCTCATGTACAGTAAGGTGCTCAATCCATCTCTGCTGAAAAATTATGGGCGCAACCCTGCTGCCCTAGCCAAAGCGGCTGCAGCAAGGAGAGCTAGGGGACCAACAGAATCAACCCCAAATACCAGAAGTGACGAACGCGTCCCTGCTGGTCAACCCAGCAAGAAGAGGCGAGCAGTGAGTCAAATTCACAGGCCCAAAAAGAAATCTAAGGCAGTGCCTGCTGAAGTTGACCTCTCGACCTTAACGGAGGAGGACAGGGAAATCTATGACTTTTACATGGAACTATATGATGAAGATTTGGCTGCTGAGGCCATTGCTGCTGGAGGATCCGATGTGGAACCTCCCTCTGAAGAAGACATCCCCACAGCAGTCCCTCTTACTCAGGAGTCAGCAGGGGATAAAATATTTGAAGAAAGTGATAACTAAATCCCTGTTGACTCATCTCCCATCCCTGCTGAAGAACAACAAAGATCATCCTCCGAGATCTTCAGAGAGATTGACGAAATGACGGAGGTGGCGACTCCTACTGAACCTATCCCTGCTGACTCTACAACAAAGGAGCCTGCCACTCCTACTGAAGTTCTGGAGATTATAGAAACTGAGTATGTTGACACTCCAGACTCGGTAAATGGACCTGCTGAAATGGAGATTGCTATCCATGCTGCCAACAAAGCCAATCCACCACATCCATACTACATTGGAGAAATAGATAGATCAGCAGTGTCCCCAGAGGAGCCATCAGCAGAGACGGTTGCCAAACCCTCTGCTGCTCGAAGACTTGTCCTCCCTGGCATTACCATACGTTCTCCTGCTGATCCAACCCTTCCTCAAAGAAGAAAACATGCTGCTGTTAGGGGCAAAGGGAAGGGAAAGCAAACTCAAGCATCCAGCAGTAGTGACAATGACTCTGATGATGTTCCTGCTGTACATGCAAAGGAAAAACAATCACAGGAACTCATCAGGTCCCTGCTGATCGAAGATGCTCTTGCTGTCGGCTTGGATCCTGAAGAGTACCTTGCTGAGAACCAGCAATCTATCTCCAGCAAGGATACTAACTGAGGGGGAGCCCACTCCTGTTGAGTCATCTGCTGAGATGCTAGCCATTGAGGGGGAGGACAAGGACACTCCTGCTGACGAGGCACATTCTGAAGAACTTGCTGGATCCAACCCACAACCAGCTGTCAGCAAGGACTCTCCTACTTCACAAAAGCTTGCTAAACTTGAGGCTCAACTAGCACAAGTTTTAGCAAGGCTTCCTGCTGAGAGCACTCCTGCTGCCGGAACCTCTGCTGATCCTGCCTTAGCCTCCAGATTATCGAAGATGGAGCAAAAGCTTGAAAAGCTACAGCAAACATTGAATAAGCTGATTGACTTTCTCCCCATAATGGCTGATGATATCAAAAAGGGGGAGAGAGGTCATGAAGCATAGTAAGAACAAGAACAAGCAGAACAAATTATCCCTGCTGATCCTACTCCTGCTGATAAGATCCTTGCTGCTGCTCCAAAAAGAAAAAGGCTTCCCAAGCATATTCTTGAGTCTGTTGTGCAAATTTTGAGTCCATCTCCGTACATGAGACTTTAGAAGGCTCTTGAAGAAGCTGATATCATTTCAAAGAAGTCAGGGCCTGCTGAAAGTCTCAAGCTAATAGCAAGCATAAAGGAATCTGAATCAAGGATTAAGCAGTACGAGGTGGAAATGAAGTGACTCAGGGTACAGGAAATGCAGCTGGAGTATGATAAAAAGAAGGAAAGGATGCAGAGGAGGAAAGAAGAAAAGGAAGCAAGGAAGAGGGAAAAAGAGGCAGCAGAGGAGAAGCAAAGGCAATACTTGCTGAAGTTTGGTGAGGGTGAAGACCAGCAGAGTTCGGATGAACCTGCTGATGTATAATTTCTTTTGTTTTGTTCTGTAATTTTATTTTAACTTGTATTTATTGAACACTTTGAAATAAAATGAAATTCTTTTTGGTTCTTGCTGTGGTGATCAAAATAACTCGTTTTGACATCATCAATTAGGGGGAGATTGTTGTTGCACCCCTGCTTATATTATCTTTGCTTAAACTTTCATTATGTGTTTGATATATAAGAATTGATGATGTAATATAGTCCTTGCTTAGACAATGTAAAAGGACTTAGAAAAATATCCAACATGTTAGGTGGATATAATTTGTAGTTAAG
>CM025787.1:9261088-9337995 GCA_014636745.2 Centella asiatica | reverse complement strand
GTTAATACTATCCGAGACTATCTTAGTCCCCGATAGTTAATACTATCAGAGACTATCTTAGTCCCCGATAGTTAATACTATCAGAGACTAGTTTAGTCCCCGATAGTTAATACTATCAGATACTATCTTAGTCCCCGATAGTTAATACTATCGGTGACTATCTTAGTTCCCGATAGTTAATACTATCAGAGACTATCTTAGTCCCCGATAGTTAATACTATCAGAGACTAGTTTAGTCCCCGATAGTTAATACTATCAGAGACTATTTTAGTCCCCAATAGTTAATACTATCAGAGACTAACTAGTCCCCGATAATAAACCCTATCGGAGACTACCTTAGTCCCTGGTAGTAAACCCTATCGGAGACTAATCTTCTTTTAGTCTCTTACGAGTAAACAGATCAGAGATTAGGGCAATCTCCAATCGAGGGTAAACTGGTAGTTACCCATCCGTAAGAATTGCAAACGTTTCCTACAAATTGATAAAACAAATTTCAAACATCTTTGCAATCACAATCACTCAAAGTTCTGAAATTATTTTCTCTCTAATAATACTCTGCAATTTAACCCTCTTTTAAGTTTCTTCCAAAGTTCACAGATCTCTTGCAATGGCCGCTAAAACAGTTGCTTTCAAGTTTGGAGACTTTGATTTCATTAAGACCAACCATGCAGGGGTGGCTGATAAGAATGTCTTTGAAGCCCAGTACCACCCCTTCGTGGATTTTCTTCAAAACTCCACACTAACTTACGCCATTTATGAAGCTCCCATCCAAGCTGCTGAGGTCATCACGGCTATTTGGTCCACTGCTACCGTACAAGGTGCAAAAACTGACTCACCTATGGTAAGTTTCAGGTATGCAAACACTACTTATACTATAGATCATACCGTTGTAAATAATGCTTTACATTTACCAGTTTATGAAAACTTTGACTCCCCTGCCTCTGATAAAGAAATACTTTCTATGTTGAAAAACTTAAATTATTCTGCTGAAATTGGGTCTGTTGGGTCTATTACTCGACCCCATCTAAGGCAAGAGTGGTCACTGTTCTTTGACATAATTACTAAAGCTTTTACAACAAAATGCAGTGGATATGATGCTATCACTACACTCACACAAAAAATTGCTTTTAGTGTGTTGTATGGTAGACATCTAAACATTGGGCTTTTAATTTTGTAAAACTTGTTGCCAAAACTTAAAACCAATAAAACTAAAATTTATTATGCTAGGTTTTTTATGATGATTGCTTATTATCTAATCCCTAACCTAAATATTACTGGAATGCAGGTTGTACCAACTGTTTTGTAGAGTAAAAGAATAGTCAAAGATGTGAAGAACTCTACAAAGGTAACTGTTCCTTTATTTTTTCCTCCTATCATGAGATCTACTCTTATTGATACGCTTCCCAATCTTTACTCTTTGCAATTTTTTGAGGATAATAAAAGCCAAAACCCTGTGAATCCTCCAACAACTTCACCACAACAATCTATAACCCCTTCCACAGTCTCTCAAAAGACCGTGGTTGTAAAAACCAAGACAATCACAAAACTCCCAATTAAGAGAAAAATAATTGAGGGAACAAGTGAGGACGAGGGAGAACCAGAAGCTGAAGTTCCACTTCAGAGGAAAAAGAGAATTACAACCCTTAGCCAAGCCCAATCTAGTGCTTCTCAAAAAGCATTGGAGGCTATAAGGACAAACAGTGAACTGTCACCATCCTCCCAAAAGGATGTTGACATTGAAGAAAGTTCCCAACCAAGAACATACTGTATAGAGTCAGCACAAACTCTTGGTCACAACCAAGAGGAACCCATAAGAGAGTTAATAAAACAAAAGAGTGACACAAGGAGTGCACACACAGAGTCATCTATTGATGTTCCTCAATCTTTAATCACTGAGGAACAGCCAACACTCCCCACTGTACATTCTTCTCCTTTTTCTCCCATTCTTGATTCTTTTGATGTAAATATAACTGATTCTCTTAATTTTTCCCAAGAGGAGCCAATACTCGAGACAAGTTCTCATACAATTTCCATGGATAGCTCCCTAGCCCAAGATACACTAAGGGAACCCCCTATCCATGCTATCACAAGCACCTCTCAAGCCCCCACTTCTGTAGGAAAGAGTGACACCATCAAAATGAGTGAGGCTGTGAGAATAAATAATGAGAGTCAGGCTCCTAACCTGGAAAAAGGAGAGCACATACACATAAAAGAGAGTCAAGCTTTAGAAAGCTTGGAAAAAGGAGAGCGTGAGAAGCTGGGTGCCCAACCCCAGGCAAAAGGAGAGGGTGTGAGCAAGGATGAGATCCTTGAAGAAAATAAAAGAGAGAAATTCTCAGCAGGTGATTTTTTAAAACCTGTTGAGACATCCACCACACCAGCAGCCCAAACTTCCTCTGCTCAACAGTCAACTCCAACAGAGGAAATTGGGGGAAGCTCCAGGACAGGGAATGCCACATTACAAGTTCTGTCTGACATGTCAAATGTAGATTTTGAGATCCTTTATGGCCTTCAACAATCTCAAGATCACATATCTGCATTAAAGACATCCATAGTAAATGAACCTGTTCCTGAAGAAACTGAAGCCGAAAATGTGGACGAGTGGCTCGATGCACAGTTCATCAATTCTCTAGAGGATGCAGCTACTCAACTAAGGCAGGATTATGTGACCAACATTGGGTCAACAGCAGCTACACCATCTTCCAAGAACATATTAGAAGAGATAACCAAAGTGGATAAGAAACATACCAAGTTTCACCACTTTTTGGTTATTGGAATTAATACAGCAGTCAAGGAAATCAAGCAGCAGATGGAGATTGAGACAGATAAGATTCGACGGAGTTATGAAGGACACTTGCCAAGGAGGACAATCACTGCCATTGATACTCTTATCAAAGACAAGTCCAAAACTGACAGTAGAATTCAAGCCCTAGAATCCAATGTCAGTCTCCTTCTCCAGAAGCAAGATCGAATGGAACAACTTTTGCTGCAGGCACTACCACTATTGGCTACCTCCTCCAAACCACAAGATGCTGATGTCAAAAAGGGGGAGAGTAGTCATTTCAAACAACCTGTACAATCCAAATCTACTGTTCCAGACTCAAATGCTTCCTTGCAGATGCAGATGGAGTTGCAAGCATTAAAAGAGAAAACATTGAAAGAAAATGCTGCACTGCAAGCTTATAAAGAATAAATTTTGAAGAAGCATGCTGATCTTGCACAAACAGCAACAACAACATCAACAACAACAACAACAACACCAGCAACAATTCTCCCTTCTTCCAAATCGACTGCAGAAGCCCCAAGCTCATCAAAAGATAAAGGCAAAGGTGTCATGGTTGAAGATACAAAGAAAAATTCCCTTACTCAACCAGGACAGCCTAAGTTAATGGGGGATGCTATGAAGACTGCTCACTTTCCCACTCCTATTGAACTTGAACTGGGAGGGAAAGTTGCATTAGTTAACCCTCGAGATCCAAGATTGATAGATGCTGATGCAATGCTTGCTCAAAAACTTCAGCAAGAGGAAGATATGGCTGCAGAACAAGAGAGGAAGGAGGAGGAGTCTAAGAAGAAAAAACACTCAACAAGGAAAACTAGTACAAAGCAGGTGGCTATGACCAGGAAAAGGACTTCAAAATCTACAAAGCAAGAATCTTCAAGGTCAACTGAGACTGCCTTGGTGGCTGTAAGTGGAATAACAAAACCACAAACAGTTCCATCAAGGAAGCCTTATAAAGTTGATATGGCTAGTACAAGTGAAGTGATCAAAGCCCTGAAGAAGAATACAAGAAATATAAATTTGATCAAGGATGAAAATGGCAAGGATTTACTGCATATCTTTTTCAGAGATGGAGACTCTGTGAAGTATGCTAAGCCAGACTTGGAGAAGCAATCAAAAGAAGACTTGGAATGGTTATTGTCTACTGTACTGTTTACTACAAAGCTCAACATGGAATTTTGAAGTCATATCAAGAAGGCTATAAAGGAGATAAAGAGTGTGGACAAAGAGCCAACCGATCTTCCTGAATCAGTACCTCTTGGATTATGGTATGAGACTTTCCACTGTGAGAAAGTTTTCTTTAACTATAACAGAGATATCAATCGAGTGAGTGAAAATCATATAGAAGGATTTATCAAACTTCTTAGAGATGCAAAAGAAACAACAGAAGTTGTTCTCAAAAAGTTGCTGAAGGAAAGGTTAGAACAACTCAGGGAGAATAGAAGGAAAAGAAAAGAGTTGTTGAACTAAAGGTATGTTGTTTGCTGTGAAAGTTGTAATTTTATTTTTTTTGAAGCCAGACTTATAGGATTTAAACCTAAGTCGTGGTGGAAGCTGAACAAAAGATCAAAGATCTTAGTTCAGAATACATTTGTAGTTAGTAATTCTTTATTCTTTTTCTAAGTAATTGTAATGTTGAGTTTTGACATCATCATCAACCTTGAAATTATGTTTATCATTGTGATATTCATAATTAGGGGGAGATTGTTAGGTTTTAGAACATTTGATGATGATTGTTTTTAGATTACTTAGAATACAAATGTATAGAAAGTGTTAATTAGTAACACTGAAGTTTTGTAGCCAGTAGTTATCTCTTTGTTTGTAATTCATTTATTCTTTGTAAAGAGATACGATTATTTTTATTTGTAATTAACTGCTAGAATGGAGTATCGAAACTTCAAGAAGTCAAGTTGTGTATTTGTTCTGTTAGAGTTTGCAAAAAGGCTTATCGGAGACTAGAAGAACTGGTCAGAGACTAAAATGTTTTAACTGTCAGAGACTAGTTTTTCTATCGGAGGCTAAAAGCTTACGTCATCAGAGATTAAAGAAAAAGGAATCAGAGACTAAGCTGACGTCATCAGAGACTAAGCCTTAACGTGTCAGAGACTAAATAACACTATCGGAGACTACACAAGCTAAAGTCATCAGGGACTAAACGTACCAGGGACTAAAAGAGTCATCAGGGACTAAATGTACCAAAAGACTAAAAGATACGTCAGGGACTAAAGCCGTCGGAGACTAAAAGAAGCATCAGAGACTAATTGTGAATTAATCTCTGAAAGATACAGAGTTCGAATTGAAAAAGGAATGTCTTCCACGTAAAGTAAAATATTATTGAAGACGTAGCTGGTAAGGAAACTAACCAAAAATCTGTTCCTATCAAAAAGGAAAGATTGTATTTGATTCGAATAAGGAAGCTGAATTTTATTCAGAATAGGAACTGAGTTAAAAGTAATTTAGTTGATGTAGAAGCTGTAATTTAGTTACAGAGAGTAATTTAGAAGTTGTATAGGTTTTTCATAGTTTTGTATCTTTTCCTATACAGAATAGAAAAGAAGCTGACGATTACATTGTTGTGATTGTTAGGATTTGTATTAAATTGTAAATCAATAAAGCGATTGTTTATAAATAGATTTGTGTTCTTCTTCTTTTTATTCCGCAAGAAAAATTTAGTTTATTAAAGAACAAGTAATCGAAGAATTTTCAAAGAACTTGTATTCAACCCCCCTTCTACAAGTTCTTGTCATCTCACTGGGAAAACAAAAGGCAAGGGGGTAATGGTTGAGGAACCAAAGAAGCAAATCTCTACTCAACCAGGACAGCCCAAGCTATTGGGGGATGCCATGAAGACAGCTCACTTTCCCACTCCAGTTAAACTGATAGTGGATGGGAAAGTGGAGTTGGTCTATCCTCAAGAGTAGAAACTGATAGAAGCTGATGCACTATTAGCTCAGAAACTTCAAGAGGAAGAGGACATGGCAGCAAAAAGGGAGGAGGAAGAGGCAAAGAAGAAGAAAATCTCAATAAGTAGATCAAGTGCACAGAAAATAGCCATAACCAAGAAGAAAAATAAAGAGATGGAAGAGGCTGAGAAGAAATCAAGAAGAAAACCTTTGGTCCAGGAATCTGCAAAGAAACCTATGATCAAAGCACCTATCAAGAAGCCTACCTCTCAAGAACCTCCAAGATCAGCTGAGATTGCCTTGGTGACTGTAAGTGGACCAACAAAGCCACGAACAGTTCCATCAAGGAAGTCTTACAAGGTTGAAATGGCTAGTACAGAAGAAATCATCAAAGCCCTGAAGAAAAGTTCAAAGAAAATAAATCTGATAAAGGGTAAAGATAACAAAGAACTTCTCCATGTCTTTTTAAAAGATGGAGAGTCTTTGAAATTTGAGAAGCCAGCCTTGGAGGGACAAACCAAAGAAAATTTGGAGTGGTTGCTGACTGTCGTGTGCTTGAGACTACTGATCTCAACGTGGGTTTTTGAAGCCAGATTCAGAAGGTGGTGATGGTGAAGCATAAGGTGGACACAGTGCCAGAAGCTAATCCTAAACCTCTTGGATTATGGTATGAGAATTTTTATGGAGAGAAAGTCTTCTTCAATTACAACAGAGATATAAACAGTGTCAACGAGAGGCATATTGAAGGTTTTATCAGTCTACTCAAGGATGCTGAAGAAGAAATTGAACAACTTGTGAGCTTTTTACAATATCTTACTGTTGTCGGAGTGTATGCCCTATGAGACAATTATTTGATAATTGTCATGGCGCACTTGTACTTATGTTTTGATTTAATAAATAATGTTTAGTTTATTATGCTTTGTTAGGTTTTAGAACATTTGATGATGATTGTCTTTAGATTACTTAGAGCACAAATGTATAGAAAGTGTTAATTAGTAACACTGAAGTTTTGTAGCTAGTAGTTATCTCTTTGTTTGTAATTCATTCATTCTTTGTAAAGAGATACAATTATTCTTTATTTGTAAGTAACTACTGGAATGGAGTATCAAAGCTTAAGCAAGTCAAAGTGTGTATTTGGTCCGTTGAAGTTTACAAAAAGGCTTGTCAGAGACTAGGGAAAACTTGTCAGAAACTAAGGATTTTTATCTATCAGAGACTAGTTTTGCCTATCGGAGACTAAAGCTTACGTCATCAGAGACTAAGTCTAAAAGAGTCGGAGACTAAAGCTTACGTCATCGGAGACTAAGTTTAAAAGCATCAGAGACTAAGCTAACGTCATCAGAGACTAAGCTGACGTCATCAGAGACTGAGCCTTAAAGCATCGGAGACTAAATAACTCTATCGGAGACTACACGATCTGACGTCATCAGGGACTAAAAGACCAGAGACTAATTGATGACGTCACCAGAGACTAAAGATGAAGCGTCAGGGACTAATCGTGATTTATTTCCTGATAAGATACAGAGTTCGAATTGAATAAGGAATGTCTTCCGTATAAAGCAAGATATTATCGAAGACGTAGCTGGTAAGGAAACAAGCCAGAAGTCTGTTCCTAATTAAAAAGGAAAGATTGAATTTGATTCGAATAAGGAAGCTAAATCAGTATTGATTTAGAAGAGGAAAACTGAGAATTCAGTCTTAGAGAAGCTGTAATTAGGTTTACAGAAATTGTAATTCGAAGCTGTATAGAATTCATAGTTTGTATATTTACTATACAGAATAGAAAAGAAGCTGATAATCACGTTGTTGTGATTGTTAGAATTTGTATTCAATTGTTAAAATCAATACAAGCAATTGTTTATAAATTGATTTGAGTTCTTGTTCTTTATTTCCGCAAGTTATAATTAATTTCTTGAAGAACGAGTAATTAAAAAGATTTCAAAGAACTTGTATTCAACCCCCCCCCCCCCCCTTCTACAAGTTCTCGGCTATCTCACTGGGAAAACATGCTTCAATTTACTATGTGATATAATTGTTAAGATAATAAACGTCCCTAGAATAATGAATACAGACTATATTGGTTCAAGTTCATGACTTGGAACATGAGATCATATAGTTATAAAATGTATCAATATTTTTAAACATCCCTAGTCAAGTATTATTGTTAATGGGACAACAATGATATATTGAGACTAGTATGTGGGTTGACTGATGACCAAATCTCATTGGTCATAGATATGTGAGATATCAAGTCAATACATAGGTACATGTTGGAGAACAGTGTACTGGATTGACCCACCATGAGAATTTTATATGTAAGTGAAGTGTCATAAGATATTCTCATAGTGACAATGATGTAATGGTCCTTCAACATGAAGTTATTACATCTCTACACGAGGATTCATATGGTTTGATATCACCAAAAGTCAACTTTAAACGGATGGACCATAAAGGTGATTCTTGGCTATATTATGAGTCATGTGAGGAATATGAATGATCTAGATGAGATTTGTCCCTCCTATGTATATTAGGAGTGATATCCTTAGGCCTCTTGATTGAGTAGAACTATGAAATGCATGGTCATGCTCAAATAGTGATTTGTCTCTTATAGTTTACTCATTGATCAAGAAAACAAAGATTAAATTATAAAGAGGATGACACACTACATACCTTGAGTTTAATCTTGGATATCAAGGGCAAAATGAATTATGTTAGGAATTATAACATTTGATGATGATGTATAAACTTAGAATTGTTAGATTTTGTAATTGTACAAGTACCTGAAGTAGTGTTCTATCAAAAACTACCATCAGAGACTGCAGGAGACCATCAAAGACTACAAGGAATGCATTTGGAGGGTTCAACAAAAGTCAAAGTTGATCAAGCAAAATTAGCCCATCGGAGACTAAGTTTTTGTTCGTCGGAGACTAAGTCTTTAAGAGACTAAGTGTTTGTTCGTCGGAGACTAATGTTGAAGCTACCAGAGATTAAGGCAAAGACACTCCAATGCATTAAGGTAGCCTTGAGAAGATTTGACCGTCGCCAAACTCAAAATGACTATCGCCAAAGTCATCGGGCAAATCAACAACAACGCCAAACTCAAAATGACTATCGCCAAAGTCATCGGGAAATTCTCTATCGCTGAAGTCAAATGAAGCCCAAAATTATTAAGCACCAAAGTTCTCGGGCACCAATGGATAAATTGTGAAGCGCCAAAGTGCTCGAGTATCAGGGGACAAGTTCTTGGCATTAGGGGATAAGTTTCTCGTCATCAGGGGATGGATGTCTCGGCACCAGAGACTGTCCATCAGGGGATAAATGATCAGAAACTAAAGATGACATATGGCTGATAAAATTGAGGCGATGAAATTAAGAAAAGGATGGTTGACCAATAAGGAGAGATTGACTACCAACGAAGCTGGTCAGGGGATAAGCTATAAGTGAACGAGTCATCAAGGGACAAGTCGTCAGGGGATAAATATCCACTGATGAACAAAGTCGTCAGGGGATAAATATCCACTGATGAACAATGTCACATCAAAGGATAAATGACTTGACACATCACACCTCTGCCAGAGTTCTTAAATGAACTAGAAGCCAACCAAAGATCCATAACCAAGTTACATTTGGATTAACAAGGTTAGGAAGCTGATCTATGAAAGCTAAGAAAATTTGTAATGGTGATGTGACTTAACAAAGATGTTAGGTAACAGAGTTGTTACAACTACTGATAAAGAGAAGCTACTCTAATTGATCAGAGTAGTTGTTAAAAAGCAGAAAAGATCAAAAAAAGAAGCTATGTGGAAAGTATACAAGTAAATATATATTCACAACACAGAAAGAAAAAAAAAGAGATAAAGATATACGAAATACATAAAGAGAAAGAATTTAAACACTCTAAAATCTAACGCAGCAAATTCATAGAATTTGAGAAGCAAGTTTTCCATAACTTGAGAAGCTAGAAATTCATTTATAGATAGCAGTTGTTCATACTTGAACAGATTTTGGCTTATTTAAAATTGTAGTTGAGAATTAATACTAGTAATTGTCTTAGTCAATTGTAACAGCCACTATAAAGTATGTTAATAGCTGCTTGCAAGAGGTGGTTAGCCACTTTTGTCTAGGTTCATTGTATCTAGACACACATTTTTCCAGGTTCATTGTATCTAGACACACATCTGTCCAGGTTTATTATATCTAGACACACCTTTGTCCAGGTTCATTGTATCTAGCCACCTCTATCCAGGTTCATTAAATCTAAATATATATATATGATATATATAAAGATCTATTGGTTGAAAAGGGTGGCGGAAGAAGAGGTTAGCCACATTTGTCTAGGTTCATTGAATCTAAATATATATATATATATATATATATATATGATATATATGATGATCTATTGGTTGAAAAAGGTGCTAAAAGAGGAGGTTAGTTGCCTATAAATACTCATTTTCCTCTTATCTCCTTTATGAGATATGTTTGACATATACATAGATAGAGATATATACTAGATATACACAACCTTCAATTCTTTCTTATGCTTTATATAACTAAGAGTAGAGAAGAAAGAAATAGACCAAACAAAGAGAGTGAGATAAAAGTTGTTCTTTGATTTTCTTTTGGCTAGTACCATATAAGGGAAGGCATTCCTCTCCTTGGTTGAGTTATACGCTCGTGTGGATACTTGTAGAGGCTTGGTTCAGTTAGATTGAGCTTGTGGTTCATCACTATCTCCACCAAAGTTCAAAATCTACAACTTGAACATGTAATCTTCTATCAAATCTGTATTTTCTGTTTTGCATTGATCCTTGTTGGGGTTTCAATAAATTGTTTTAATTTATCGCTTCCACTGTATTTATGTGCTTGAAACCCCAACAACTATGACCCTCCCCATTACTTTTTTAGTTAATAAGGTCTCGCAATACATGCATGCTCCAAAACAAAATCCTAGTTGGGGTTTCAATAAATTGTTTAATTTATCGCTTTCGCTGCGTTTATGTACTTAAAATCTCAACAACTGTGACCCACCCCATTACTTTTTCAGTTAATAAGGTCTCGCAATACATGCATGCTCCAACGTTTGAATACCTCAGTGTTGCCAAACGCATCCTTTGTTATTTAATTCATACACCTAGTCGTGGTATACTTATTCAAAGAGTGTTGCAACCCAAATTACAATCATTTGCAAAGTGATTGGGTGGGAGATTCGGATTATAGACGATCAACATGTGATTTTTGTGTATTTTATGGATGGACACCAATTTCATGGTCGTCGCGGAAGCAAAAAACGATGGCAAAATCATCCATCGAAGTAGAGTATAAAAGCATTAGTGGTGCAACCTTCGAAATTATATGGATCTCAAGTTTGCTACAAGAAATCCACAATCTTATTCAACATACTCTTATATTGTGGTGTGATAATATTGCAACATTGTATCTTTCTATGAATCCGGTATTTCACGCACGATCCAAGCATATTGAAATACAATATCATTTTGTTCAGGAGTTAGTTTCTTCTAAGAAGATGATGGTCCAATATTTGAGCACGAAGGATCAAATTGCTGATTTGTTCACTAAACCATTAGCTAAGGCTTGACTTCATGCATTAGTAGACAAACTGACTTTGGCTTTGCTTGATTTTGGGGATGGGGTGAGCTGGGGTGGTGGTGGGTGGGGTTGGAGATAAACATAGTTTTATCTCTTAAGTCTTATCTAGTCGTAGCATTAGGTTGTTGTGACAAGAGATTATCATGTGTTTGTATTTATCATGAGTTTGTATTAATCTTGTGTACCAACCTATAGCTAATCCTCTGTATTTATAAGTGATTGTATTGTAACTGAGATAGTCAATACATTCATAATTTTAACTATCGTAAGTTATAGTGTGTTGGAACAAAATAAGCTCAAGTGTTTGTAGAAGGGGAAGTTGAATACAAACACCACAAACTTTTTGCTCTTTTTAAAACTTGTTAGCACCAGTTGGAATAGTTATAATCACCAAAAAAAACTTAACTGAAATTTAAATGAACACACAAGCATTCAAGTTAAAATAGTTGTATTAAAACTTGGTATTTTCTGGAAATCTGTTTAATCACAAACGTGATTAGTCAGCTATAATTTCTGTAACGAGTTACAACTTCTCTATAATAAAATTACAACTTCTTTTTCCACACTCACTAGCTACTTATTTTCTTTGAATATTTCTCTTCAGATCTATTACAAAGTTTCTTTCTAGTGTTTGTTGTGTGGCTTCTTGGTTCTTCACTTAGTTTTCCTTTTAAAAACTCTTTCTGCATGTATAGCAGATTAATTGGTGAATTCATCTGCTAGACGTGCTACTTTTTCAACATAGCCACATATATGTCACATCAAGTTCCTTTCGGAATGCTGTGTCAGACTGCTGTTGGCTTTTGTTGCTTCTTTTTCATCCCTTGATCTACATGTAATTAATGCTCGAGAGTTGTTATAGGTTAACCAAACTTCAAGGAATATCTTTCCAGTTATACCCCTTGCTTTCGTGCCAAGTATCAATGATTTGCATGTAAGTCCTGATGATGTGTGAATTAGGTCATAACGATCCATTGATGCCAAGCCCTGTTTTCGACTCGATCGGTACTTCTGGATCCACCGATGACAAGTTATTAAAGATAACTTGATTAGTGCTTCTTTTATCCACCGATGTCAAGCCCGAATGGAGACTTGATTAATGCTACATTTATCCACTGATGTCAAGCCCTGATTGTGAAGACCCGAATTTGTAAATAAATTCCGTTATGAAATTTAATTATTTTAGCTTATTTTTCTTCATGAAAATTATTTTCTTATAAGTTGTGAATATTGAAATTATATTTTCTTACGAAAAATTTATCTGCAATGTGATGTCCAAAAGATTTTTAAATGATTTTGTAAAGCTCATGAGGTTATGAGTTGTTCTACCCTTAAAGGAGTGTTTCGCGGGAATGCCTCGGGTAGCTACAGTACCCGTCTTCTTTTTAGATACTCCACTGCTGGGGGGAACAGCAGCATTAAATGCTCATCATCCCTATCATTACCCTAGAGTCAGCTATGAAAGATGACCGATGGACACAGCAGCCGTTTCAACCACTCTTTCCTTCTTTAGACATTTCCTTTCTTTTCATAGCCAACGGCTGAGATCAAGTTGATCCGACGGTCCTTGTTGTTCAATCAAGTGATATATATACACATCACGCTGTTATAACCCTGATTCTACCTTTCTAAACTTCCATCAAACTTAAATTTAATTTTCGATACAGCAGTTCTTCTTGAAGGATAAACCGGACCATTTATTTCCTTCCTACAGTAAGGAGGTAAGAGCATCTCATTTAAGTCTTGCTATACTCCTTGCATCTCTGCTCTACCTACCACATTTAATACCATGTTCATTTATTTTCAAAAGTATGACTTAATGCATATTCTAACGATCGGAGTTAATGTCATTTATTTCAAGTTGTCTAAGATGGGTGTAGTGTTGTTGACAACCACCTGGTGGACAAACCTTTAACTACCAAACATTCTTTTGTCAGTAGTTGCAACCCCATGCTTGAGTATTCTTTAACCTGTTTTTTTTAACCCTAAACCGTGTTTAGGATGGCATGCAGACCATAGGAAATGTTACGTATCACTGAGAGAATGATGAGTTTTGACCTAAGTGTGGTTATGGTTGAGGGCACCACACATAGAGGAGTGAGGAAGACGACCCTGTATCTGAGACAGACCTTAACCTAGTCTCTGACGGGTTTGAATTAGTCTCTGATCTTGTAAAATAATCCCCGATGGGTTGATAATCCCTGATGGGCTGATAATCCCTGATGGGTTATTAATCCCCGATGGGTTGATAATCCCCGATGAGTTATTAATCCCCGATGGGTTATTAGTCTCTGATGAATTAAAGCGTAGTAATTCCCTAATGCGCAGTTTGTTTTAAAACTATAAAATGTTATTTTCTTAAATTATTTTAAGATGTTTAAATTGATTGCTTAACCTCAATAGTTTTTATATCAGATTGGGACGTTAAAAGTTAAGGACATCACATGTGCATTTTCCCTCATATTTTAACCCAGATATTAAATTCATCTTGTGATATGTATATTCTTACAGAATTTTCCACTCACGAGTAAATTAAATTTTGGTCATGAGCAAAGGACTGAGGCAAGTATATTCACAATCCCATGCTTATTTCAGTTTAACGCATTATCATTTGTTTCGATATGCGTAGAGGGTTGGATTTATACTTTAATTGTTCTGATGAATGAGCATGCTATGCTTTTGATTCTGCTAGCATGATATGAATGATGAGGCATGGATATAAATGAGCTTTGAATTTCAGCTATGTTTTAAATCTTATATCTGTGCAATGAGAATGTGAATGATGCCCCTTATGGGGGTTATGCCACATGGTTGGCAAGAGGAAAGGAAAGGTGCTGATGTGTTCTTCACCTGACCAAGAGGAAATGTTATTTGACTACATAGTCACTCAAAGGGATCATGCGGTCCAGCCTGGCCAGCTGTGTACTGTATGGTTAGCAGATCCACGGGTGTAGCCACCGTTGGATATGTAAGAAAGTTATGATCAGGTGTATACCTAACTTTCTTCAAGGGAGGATCACAAGTTGTTTATCATCAGTGAATCCTCAAAGATTTTTGAAGGTTTCCGATGTCTTGGCATTGCTTCACCAAGCCTCACAAACAGAATTTGAATTTCTCTCCTTTGATTCCAGATGAAATTCGTTGAATTATTCATATTTTCCTCAATGTGTATATACTTGCTGGGCGTAAAACGCTCACCCATGTTGAATGTTAATGTCTTGCAGGACAGAAAGCTAAAGTTGAACCCTCTGATAAGGGGAAAGCAAAGATGATAAGCTACTAAGTGTTTATCCTTTTGATAGAACTAACGAAGGAAAGAAAGGAATGAAGGAAGGAAAGAAGGAAGACTTTTGAAGAGTTAATGAGATTTATTTTGTTATTAAGAAATGATGTAATAGCTTCCGCTGTAATTACTTAATTCTTGGGTTGTAATAACTCTTAAATGCTGTTTTTATTCAGTATTTATTTATGAATGGATGAATGGTTATCTTTACCTTCTTATGATGATGCCCTAGTCCGGTATGGGATTATGGGGTCGTCACACTGATGGAGACTTGATTAGTGCTTCATTTATCCACTAATGTTATAACTTGCTTGTTATCCAACGAAGGGTTCCACTGACGAGTTGATCTTTTGTCGTCGTCAAATTTATCGGGCAATCTAAGTCATCGCCAATCTTATCGGGCAAGTTAAGTCATCGCCAAACTCGTCGTCAGTGGATAAAAATGACTAGCGCCAAAGTCACTTTTAGCCATCACCAAACTCATCGTCAGTGGATAAAAATGACTATCGCCAAAGTCACTTTTACCCATCGCCAAACTCGTCGTAAGATAAACTATCGCCAAACTCATCGGGAGGTATGTTGTCGCCAAAGTCTGGATATTAGAGTGTTTCCCCTGACGAGGTCATCCTCTAATGTCTTCCCCTGACGGCTTCCTCTGATTAGGTCATCCTCTGATGAGTTCCCTTAATGAGGTTATCGCCTGACGAGTTCCCCTAATGGCTTCCCCTGACAAAGTCATCGTCTGACGGGTTCCCCTGATTGCTTCCCCTGATGGTGTCATCGCCTTGATACAGTATTTTTAGGTTTCCCCTGATGGGTTCTTCTTACTGATACCTCTTAAAAATACTTATCCTTTTAATCATCGATACTTTGTTGGCTTTTCCTATAATGTCTTTTGATCATCGATTCTTTTACATTGGTATGCTCTATAGTCAAAGACCTAAAACTGACATGTAAATCAGACATATCTTTTTGCATGCTTTCAATGCTAGATGTATCAAGTAAATTAAGCACGTTAAAATTATGATTTGCATCACATACCTTTGTAGAATCACTTGACTCGTCACTACGAGCCATTAGGGCAAAGTTGACAACTTCTTCATCAGAATCGCTGTCAATCCAATCTTTTCCCTCGGTAATCAAGGCTTTGTTCTTGGATTTGGCTTTCTTGTCAACAAAGTCCTTCCTTGATTTTTCATCCTTAGATCTATCATTAGATCTAGGCTTCTTGCACTCATTGGCAAAGTGCCCTAACCCATCACAATTGTAGCATCTTATTTTCTTTAAGTCGAAGGTGACTTTTTAACCTTCTCGTTTAGGGTTAGGTTTTCTCGATGATTTTCTTCCTTTTCTGCTAGCCCTAAATTTCTTAAACTGTTTGACCATGAATTACTCCATGTCATCATCAGTATCCAGTTCATCTTCATTATCAGTCGAGCTAGCATCAGAAGATTCCTCATCAAGCTTCTCTTGAGACTTGCTTGTCTCAACCATCAACGCAGCTCCTCTATCCTTTCCATGCATGCGTTGTCGTTGCTCTACTTCAAGTTCGTAGGTCTTTAAATTTCCGTAGAGCTTGTCCAGTGTGAGAAAATCCAAGTCATGAGCCTCTCTTATTGCTGTTGTCTTTGGATCCCAACTTGGTGGGAGAGATCTCATGAACTTGGTGTTTATATCCTCATTATCATAAGACTTCCCAAGTATTTTCAAGTCGTTGAGCAAAGTGTTGAACCTATCATATACTGATGTTATAGGTTCACCAGGCTTTGCTTGAAAGAATTCATATTGTTGTGTCAACAATGATCTCTTGTTCTTTCGGACTTGGTCAGTCCCTTCACACAGAACTTTGATGGTGTCCCAGATTTGTTTAGATGTTGTGCAATTTATGATGCTTGTGAACATATTTTTATCAATTTCATTATAAAGTATGTTCATCACTTTAGCATCCTTTAACACTTGTAACTTGTCTTCGTTTGTGTAATCACTTTCTGGAGCAAGTTCAAAGTGTTCTGCAACAACAGATCCTTCGACAGTTTTTGCAGGAATGAATTTCCTGGGTAGATAAGGACCCTTCTCAATCCTATCTATGTAATCTGGATCTGTTGCTCTTAAGTGCATATACATCTTTTGTTTCCACATTGGATATTCTTCTCTTTTAAGAATAGGAATTCTGGTACCACCATCTCTACTTCCCGCATACGCCATGATGTTAGGGCTGCTTGCTTCGTCGTTGGCCATCTCTTGGAACGTTTTAATTGAATAAATTCAATTACAGGCTCTGATCCCAATTGTTTTCCCAGTGAGATGACAAGAACTTGTAGAAGGGGGGTTGAATACAAGTTCTTTAAAAATTCTTCGATTACTTGTTCTTTAAGAAACTAAATTTTTCTTGCGGAATAAAAAGAACAAGAACACAAATCTATTTATAAACAATTGCTTTATTGATTTACAATTGAATACAAATCCTAACAATCACAATAATGTAATCGTCAGCTTCTTTTCTATTTTGTATAGGAAAAGATACAAAATTATGAAAAACCTATACAGCTTCTCAATTACTTTCTGTAACTCCTTACAGCTTCTATGACAACTGAATTACACTTAACTCAGTTCCTATTCTGAATAAAATTCAGCTTCCTTATTCGAATCAAATACAATCTTTCCTTTTTGATTAGGTAAAGATATCTGGTGAGTTTCCTTACCAGCTACGTCTTCAATACTATTTTACTTTACGTGGAAGACATTTCTTTTTCAATTCGAACCCTGTATCTTTCAAAGATTAATTCACAATTAGTCTCTGATGCTTCTTTTAGTCTCCGACGACTTTAGTCCCTGACGTATCTTTTAGTCTCTGGTACAATTAGTCCCTGATGACTCTTTTTAGTCCCTGGTACGTTTAGTCCCTGATGACGTCAGCTTGTGTAGTCTCCGATAATGTTATTTAGTCTCTGACACGTTAAGGCTTAGTCTCCGATGACGTCAGCTTAGTCTCTGATTCCTTTTTCTTTAATCTCTGATGACGTAAGCTTTTAGTCTCCGATAGAAAAACTAGTCTCTGACAGTTAAAACATTTTAGTCTCTGACCAGTTCTTCTAGTCTCCGATAAGCCTTTTTGCAAACTCTAACAGATCAAATACACAACTTGACTTCTTGAAGCTTCGATACTCCATTCCAGCAGTTAATTACAAACAAAAATAATCGTATCTCTTTACAAAGAATAAATGAATTACAAACAAAGAGATAACTACTGGCTACAAAACTTCAGTGTTACTAATTAACACTTTCTATACATTTGTACTCTAAGTAATCTAAAGACAATCATCATCAAATGTTCTAAAACCTAAAAATCTCCCCCTAATTATGAATATCAGAATGATAAACATAATTTCAAGGTTGATGATGATGTCAAAACTCAAAATTACAATTACTTAGAAAAAGAATAAAGAATTACTAACTACAAATGTATTCTGAACTAAGATCTTTGATCTTTTGTTCAGCTTCCACCAAGACTCAGGTTTAAATCCTATAAGTCTGGCTTCAAAAAAATAAAATTATAGCTTATTTCAACAAACATACCTTCCAACACAACCTTTTATTTTTTCTTCAGCAATTTCAGCCTTTCTTTCCTATTTCTTTTCAGCAACTCCAGTCTATCTATCAACAACTTTTTTAATATCAATTCAACTTCTTCTTTAGCATCCTTGAGTAGACTAATAAAGCCTTCAATGTGTCTATCTATCTATCAATGTATATTTAGGAATGAGTATGCAATTTTATATATTAATTTTATTAGAAGAATTGATTTAATGAAATTCCAATGATGATATAGACAAGTTGTAAATGAATAATGAAAGCGCATGCACCCAGACACATGCATTAACACACATGAATGCAAATGAATGGCTTTCATTAGTTTTTTTAATTATTATTTTTCAACTTAGAAATAATTTTGATTGCAAAAATATAAAATAAAAATAATAATAGATTCATGAAAAGGAATGTGTGGTAACCATAATGATTTACGGAAGTCAGAGGGTGCTTAATACTTTGTCTTTGCTTAAACAAACCTTCGAATAACGTAGAATCTCTGGTACACAAATAATAGTGTCATTATGGAAGAGTTTTCGGTACGCAACTTTTTTATTTTTGGCACTTAAATATTTTTTTAATTGTCGCATATAAAAAAATTGCAGAATTTTTAAACTCAAAAAGACACACAACTTTTATGAAAATCAACTCATTAATTACATCAACTCATTAATTTTTATTGCATCATTAATTATATATTAACTCATTAATTATATCAACTCATTAATTTATATAATAATGATTTAATATATGTTTTAATAATTACATATTGCATCATTAATTCCATGATTTAAAAATCATGGAATACTTCTAAGGGAGTAGTTACTTCGGTACATCCTCCTCCTGTAGAAATAATCCATGAAGATTTAAAAGCCAATGCTTTTAACAAATTAAATAGTCAAAATAATGATATTAATAAAATTTTTGGTCAAAATAATTATACTAATTTAATTCTTCAAACTATTCGATCTCAACTCACTAGAGTTGAAGATAAGTTAGAAGAAAAGGAATTAGTAGGATGTAACGATTCAAATAAAATTACAAGAATTCAAATTCCTATAATTAAACCATCAATTAGGATGACTCCAAAAGATTTTAAGTTTACTTCTAAAACAGAAGATGAATTTATTATTTCTTTAACTAAAAAATTAAAAGATTTAAACTTAAAAGATAAAAATCTTAATGTCTTAAAACAAGAAGAAAATCAAAGTGAAATAGAAAGTGAAGATATTCAAGAAATTGAAGAACAATTCACTAATGAGGATTTAAACATAAATAAGATTGGAGGTAATTTTGGAACTCAAAAATCTCAAATTCCTCAGTCTACCAGCAGATACTATTATCCAAGACCAACTCCGGTGGATTTAACTCTTGAAGAGGATAGTTTGGTTGGTCATTCTTATTATAATCCAAAAGCCATCTATGAATGGAATATAGATGGAATGTCAGAATATCAACTCATTAATTATATTAACAGAATGATGATGTTTGCCTCTACTTGTAGAATTAATGGCAACTCTGATTCTCAAATAGCTCAAATTATTGTCATTGGCTTTATAGGTCAATTAAAAGGCTGGTGGGATAATATATTAAATCAGAATCAATAAAATGAAATTTTAAGCTCCACAAAAATTATTCAATCGGTGGATCCTAGTACTAGTGAGGTTAAACCTTATTAGCAAGAAGATGCGGTTTATACCCTAGTACAATCCATTATTAAACATTTTATTGGACAACCTACTCAATTAGTAGGCAGGATTAGAGAATTATTAATGAATTTAAGATGTCCTACTTTAACCCATTTTAGATGGTATAAAGATGTTTTTCTTACTAAGGTCACCCTTAGAAATGATGCGAATTCTTCCTTTTGGAAAGAAAAATTTATTACTGGTTTACCACCATTATTTTCTGAGAAAATTAAAACTAGACTTAGAAATAAACATGGAGGGACTAATATCCCTTATGATAATTATACTTATGGAGAATTAATCTCAGAATGCACAGCTGAAGGATTAGCTTTGTGCAATGATTTCAATTTAAAAGCTCAGTTGAAAAAACAGGGGCTTACCAGTAGAAAGGAATTGGGAGAATTTTGTGGCCAGTTTGCATATAAAATTCTGGCTTCCAAAATTAAAAAGCCTGAGAGAAATAGGAATAATAAAAGATTTATTAAACCTTATAAATCTCAAAAGAAACCTAGAAATTTTCAACATGAAGAAAAAGATTATAAAAAGAGAAAAATTTTTAAGAAAAAGAATTTTAAGAAAAATGATAATAAATTCAAGAATAATATCACATGTCATAAATGTGGAAAATTAGGTCATTATGCTAATAATTGTTGGGTTAAAAAGAAAAATCCAAGAATTAGATATTAGTGATGAACTTAAATCACAAATAATGTCTATATTAATCAATTCTGATTATGAAGATGAGTCAGAAAATGATATTTATAATTTTTAAGAAGCTGATATTACAACCAGTACAGAAAATGAGGTGTCTGAAGAAAACCATAAGGATTGTAATTGTGTTAATAAAATAAATTATTACAAATCTATTTTAGATTTGAATGGTTTAAGTGTTAATGTCTTAACAAAATCTCAAAATATGATTCTGGATATTATTGATAAAATTTCTGATCCAGAAGAAAGAAGAAAAACTTTATTACAGTTTTTAAAAGATTATGAAAGACAGCCTGAAGCTGATCTTTTGAATAAAAAGAAATTAACTTACAATTTTCAAGAAATAATTAACAGGTTTGAAACACCTAAAATAGAAATTACTGTTAATGATCTAAAGCGAGAAATCAATGAATTAAAATCTGATATGAAGATTTTAAAAACTCGAATTGAAGTTTTAGAAAATTATCCTTATGAGGAAGAAGAAGTTAAATCTTCTAAAGGAAAACAAGTAAAAATTGAGGATGATCAATCCACTGATTATTTAAATGTTATGGATAAATTTACTTTCCAAAAATGGTACGTTTATATTACTTTGGTAATAAATGAAGAAGTAAGTTTTAAAGTTATTGCTCTAATTGATAGTGGAGCATATTTAAATTGTATTAAGGAAGGTATTATTCCTACGAAATATTTTGATAAAATTAAGTCTGGACAAAGATTAACCACTACTAATGGTGCTAGAATGAATTTAAATTATAAAATATCTAATGTTAATATATGCAATGATGGTATATGTAATAAAACAAGCTTTGTTCTTGTTAAAGGTTTGAGTCAAATGTTAATATTAGGTACTCCTTTTATTAATATGATTCAACCTATAACCAGAATAGATTCTACAGGAATATTTACTACTCTGAGTGGTGAGGAGATTATTTTTAAATTCATTATTAATCCTCAAACCAAAAAAAGTAATGAATTAAAAGATAATTTGATTTATAAAGAAAAACAATTGAATTTTATTCAAAATGATTTAAAAATAAAAAATATAGAAACCCAATTAGAAAATGCTAATATAAAACATAGAATTATTCAGATTGAAGAAAAAATAAAGAAAAATTTATGTAGTGAATTACCTACTGCTTTTTGGAATAGGAAAAAGCATGTAGTAGATTTACCTTATGAAAATGATTTCAATGATAGGTTAATTCCGATCAAGGCAAGACCTATTCAAATGAATAAAGAATTATTAGAATTATGTAAAAAAGAAATTCAAGGTTTGAAAGAAAAATCTTTAATTAGAGATAGTACTTCTCCTTGGAGTTGTGCTGCCTTTTATGTGAATAAAAATGCAGAAATTGAAAGAGGTGTGTCAAGATTAGTTATAAATTATAAACCTTTAAATAAGACTTTAAAATGGATTAGGTATCCAATACCTAATAAAAAAGATTTATTAAAAAGATTAAATGAAGCATATATCATTTCCAAGTTTGATTTAAAATCAGGATACTGGCAGATTCAGATAAATGAGAAAGATAAATATAAAACGACATTCACCATTCCTTTTGGCCATTATGAATGGAATGTCGTGCCTTTTGGATTAAAGAATGCTCCATCAGAATTTTAAAATATTATGAATGATATTTTTTATCCTCATTCTAATTTCATTATTGTTTACATTGATGATATTTTGGTTTTTTCTATAAATTTGGAAAACCATTTCAAACATTTAAATATCTTTATAAATATTATTCAACAGAATGACTTAGTCCTTTCTGAAAAGAAAATGAAATTATTTCAAACTAAGGTAAGGTTTCTTGGTCATGAAATAAGTGAAGCTAATTATTTCCTTATTAACAGATCTATTGATTTTGCAGATAAATTTCCTGATGAAATCAAAGATAAAACCCAATTACAAAGATTTCTTGGAAGTCTTAATTATATTGCAGAGTTTTACAAAGATTTAGCAAAGGACAGTGCTCCTTTATATGATAGGCTAAAAAAGAATCCTCCTGCTTGGGGATTTAAACATACTAGAGCTGTTCAGATGATTAAATTAAAAGTTAAAAAGATTCCATGTTTAGTTTTGGCTAATCATAATTGGAAGAAAATTGTTGAAACAAATGCATCTAATATGGGTTATGGAGGTATCTTAAAACAATTAAATCCAATTACTAATAAAGAAGAATTTATTAGTTTTAATTCTGGAAAATGGAATTTAGCTCAAATGAATTATGCTACTATTAAAAAAGAAATGCTTTCTATAGTAAAAAATATTTCTAAATTTCAAGATGATTTATTGAATCAAGAATTTATTCTGCGAATTGATTGTAAAGCTGCAAAAGATATTATTGAAAAAGATGTTAAAAATCTTGTTTCAAAACAAATATTTGCTAGATGACAGTTAAACCATTTTAGTCTCTGATCAGTTCTTCTAGTCTCCGATAAGCCTTTTTGCAAACTTTAATAAACCAAATACACAACTTGACTTCTTGAAGCTTCGATACTCCATTCCAGCAGTTAATTACAAATAACAATAATCGTATCTCTTTACAAAGAATAAATGAATTACAAACAAAGAGATAACTACTGGTTACAAAACTTCAGTGTTACTAATTAACACTTTCTATACATTTGTACTCTAAGTATTCTAAAGACAATCATCATCAAATGTTCTAAAACCTAACAATCTCCCCCTAATTATGAATATCAAAATGATAAACATAATTTCAAGGTTGATGATGATGTCAAAACCCAACATTACAAATACTTAGAAAAAGAATAAAGAACTGCTAACTACAAATGTATTCTGAACTAAGATCTTTGATCTTTTGTTCAGCTTCCACCAAGACTCAGGTTTAAATCCTATAAGTCTGGCTTCTTATTTCAACACACAACTCCAACACAACACTTTTACCTTATCTTTTCTTCAACTGTTCCATCCTTTCATTTCTATTCCTTCTCAGCAACTCCAGCCTATTTTTCAACAAGTTCCTCAATATAACCTCAGTTTCTTCAACAGCATCTTTGAGTAAGGCAAGAAATCCTTCAATATGCCTCTCGCTGACACTAATGATGTCCCTGTTGTAGTTGAAGAAAATTCTCTCCCCATGAAAAGTTTCATACCATAATCCCAAAGGTTTAGATTTAGCTTCTGGTTCTGAATTCACCTTATGCTCCATCTTCATCACCTTCTGAATCTGGCTTCGAAATTTCATATTTAAATCAGAAGTCTCAAGCACTACAGTCAGCAACCACTCCAAATCTTCTTTTGTTTGTCCCTCCAAGGCTGGCTTCTCGAACTTCAAAGACTCTTCATCTGTCAAAAAGACATGGAGTAGCTCTTTGTTGTTCTTACCCTTTATCAGTTCAATCCTTCTTGTACTTTTCTTTAGGGCCTTTATTATTTCTTCAGTGCTAGCCATTTCAACCTTGTAAGACTTCTTTGATGAAACTGTTTGTGGCTTTGTTAGTCAACTCATAGCCACCAAGGCAGTCTCGGTTGACCTTGGAGGGTCTTGAGAGATAGGCTTCTTGGTTGGTACTTTGATCTCAGGTTTCTTAGCAGATTCCTGAACCAAAGTTCTTCTCCTTGATCTTCTTTCAGCCTCTTGCATCTCTTTATTTTTCTTCTTGGTTGCAGCTGCTTTCTGTGCACTTGATCTTCTTGTAGAGATCTTCTTCTTCTTTGCCTCCTCCTCCTCCCTTGCTGCTACCATGTCCTCCTCCTCTTGTAGTTTTTGAGCTAACAAGGCATCAACATCTATCAGTTTCTGCTCTTGAGGATAGACCAACTCCACTTTCCCATCCACTATCAGTTCAATTAGTGTGGGAAAGTGAGCTGTCTTCATGGCATCCCCCAGTAGCTTAGGTTGTCCTGGTTTAGTGGAGATTTGCTTCTTAGGTTGCTCAACCATGACTCCCTTGCCTTTGTCTTTTGGTTTGGGGGCTTGTGTAGAGGAAAAAGGAGAAGCCGTTGTTGTTGCTGGAAGTGTTTTTGTTGTTGCTAGAACAGTTGATGTTGTTGTTGTTGTTGTTGTTGCAAGATTTGCTGCTTCAAGATCAGCATGCTTCTTGAGGATCCTGTCCATGTATGCTTGTAATTCAGCATCAAGGACAGGACCTGTCTTGGATGTATGTACAGGTTTGGATGTTGGACCACTCTCCCCCTTTTTGACATCAACATCTTGAGGTTTAGAGGAGGTGGCCAAGGTAGGAATTGCCTGTAGCAGCAGCTGTTCCATTCTATCTTGCTTTTGGATCAGGAGTTGGATGTTATCTTCGAGGGCTTGAAGGCGATTGGCAGTCTTGGACTTATCTTTGATAAGCGTATCAATGGCAGTGACAGTCCTCCTTGGCAAGTGACCTTCATAGCATCTTCTAATTTTGTCTGTCTCCAACTCCATCATCTCCTTCATTTGCTGCACTGCACCATTTATTCCAGTAACCAGGAAGTGGTGAAACTTTGTATGTTTCTTGTCCACCCTGGTTACCTCTTCAAGAACATCGGTAAGTGTAGGTGCTGTTGCAGTGGACCCAATATTGGTCACATAATCCTGCCTGAGATATGCGGTAGCTTCCTCCAACGTGTTGGAATAGGTTGCATCCAACCATTCATCAACATTAGCTGCTAGAGCTTCTTCAGGCACAGGTTCATCTGCAAGCATTGTCTTTAATGCAGAAATATGGTCTTGTCTTTGTTGTAGACCATATAACTCTTCAAAATCAGCATTTGTCATTTCAGCTATGACATGTAAGGCTGCATCCCCTGTGCTTGGACTGTTCTCTGGTACTGTTGTTTGGATATTGGTGGAGGGAGCAGCAGAAACCGGAGCTTCTTGTGAGCTGGTTTCAACAGGTTGTAAAAAGACACCTGCTGAAAATTTCTCTTGTTTATTTTGTTCAAGGATCTCATCCTTGCTCACACCCTCTCCTTTTGCCTGGGGTTGGGCACCCAGCTTCTCGATCTCTCCTTTTTCCAAGCTTTCTAAAGCTTGACTTTCTTGTGTATTGATATTCTCTCCTTTTTCCAGATCAGGAGCCTGACTCTCACTAATTAGTCTCTCAACCTCAATCTTTTGGGAATGTGCACTCATTCCTACAGAAATGGGGGTTTGAGAAGTACTTGTGACACCATGGATAGGGGATTCCCTTTGTTTATCTTGGGCTAGGGATCTATCCATGGAAGATGTGTGAGAGCTTGTCTCGATTATTGGCTCCTCTTGGGAAAAATCAAGAGAATCAATTATATGTGTATCAAAAGAATCAAGAATAGGAGAAAAAGGAGAAGAATGTACATTGGGGAGTGTTGGCTGTTCCGCAGATGACAAAAATTGAGGAACATCAAAAGATAACTCTGTGTGTGCACTCCTTGTGTCACTCTTTTCTTTTATATTATCTCTATTTGGTTCCTCTTGGCTGTGACCAAGAGTTTGTGCAGACTCTGTACAGTGTGTTCTTGGTTGGGAACTGTCTTCAATGTCAGCATCCTTTTGGGAGGATGGTGACAGTTCACTGTTTTTCCTTATAACCTCCATTGCCTGTTGGGAAGCAATGGATTGCTGTTGGCTTTGGGTTATAACTCTTTTCTTTCTCTGAAGTGGAACTTCAGCTTCTTGTTCTCCCTCATCCTCACTGACTCCCTCAATTATTTTTCTTTTAATTGGGAGCTTGGTGATTGTCTTGGTTTTTACAACCACAGTCTTTTGGGAAACTGTGGAGGGGGCTATAGACTGTTGTTGTGAAGTTGTTGGAGGATTTTCAGGGTTTTGGCTTGTATTATCCTCAAAAGATTGCAAAGAGTAAAGATTTGGAAGCTTGTCTATGAGAATATTTCTCATGACAGGAGGAAAAGTTAAAGGAACATTTACCTTTGCTGAGTTCTTCACATCTTTGATTATTCTTTTACTCTGCAAAACAGTTGGTACAACTTGCATTCCAGTAATATTCAGGTTAGGGATTAGATAATAAGCAATCATCATCAAAAACCTAGTATAATAAATTTTAGTTTTACTGGTTTTAAGTTTTGGCAACAAGTTTTGCAGAATTAAAAGCCCAATGTTTAGATGTCTACCATACAACACACTAAAAGCAATTTGTAGTGTGAGTGTAGTGATAGCATCATATCCACTGCATTTTGTTGTAAAAGCTTTAGTAAGTATGTCAAAGAACAGTGACCACTCTTGCCTTAGATGGGGTCGTGTAATAGACCCGACAGATCCAATTTCAGCAGAATAATTTAAGTTATTCAACATGGAAATTATTTCTTCATCAGAGGCAGAGGAGTCAAAGTTTTCATAAACTGGTAAATGTAAAGCAGTATTTACAACGGTATGATCTATAGTATAAGTAGTGTTTGCATACCTGAAACTTACCATAGGTGAATCAGTTTTTGCACCTTGTATGGTAGCAGTGGACCAAATAGCCGTGATGACCTCAGCGACTTGGACAGGAGCTTCATAAATGGCGTAAGTTAGTGTGGAGTTTTGAAGAAAATCCACGAAGGGGTGGTACTGGGCTTCAAAGACATTCTTATCAGCCACCCCTGCATGGTTGGTCTTTATGAAATCAAAGTCTCCAAACTTGAAAGCAACTGTTTTAGCGGCCATTGTGAGAGATCTGTGAACTTTGGAAGAAACTTAAAAGAGGGTTAAATTGCAGAGTATTATCAGAGAGAAAATAATTTCAGAGCTTTGAGTGATTGTGATTGCAAAGATGTTTGAAATTTGTTTTATCAATTTGTTAGAAACGTTTGCAATTCTTAAGGATAGTGAACCGTTTTTGATCGTGGGAGGGATAACTACCATATTACCCTCGATCGGAGATTGCCCTAGTCTTTGGTAAGTTCACTTGTAAGAGACTAGAAGAAGATTAGTCTCTGATAGTGTTGACTATTGGGGACTAAGGTAGTCTCTGATAGTATTAACTATCGGGGACTAGTTAGTCTCTGATAGTATTAACTATCGGGGACTAAGGTAGTCTCTGATAGTATTAACTATCGGGGACTAGTTAGTCTCTTACACACTCTAGCTCATTTTATTTAATAATCAACTATTTGATTATTCATTTTATCAAATTTTTCCAGAATGAAAATTCTAGCTCCTAAAATTCTGCTTTAATAAAATAAGACAGTTTCTATCCAGAAAATTAATTCTAGCTTCATAAATTCTGTTTAATTAAAAACAGCTGCAATCCAGAAAATTAAGTCTAGCTTCTAAAATTCTGTTTAATAAAAAACAGCTACATTCCAGAAATTAAATTCTAGCTTCATAAATTCTGTTTAATTAAAAACAACTGCAATCCAGAAAATTAATTCTAGCTTCTAAAATTCTGTTTAATAAAAAAATAGCTACATTCCAGAAATTAAATTCTAGCTTCATAAAACTAAACAACTTGTTTTAATCAATTTTTAGAGGCATAAATCAACATTCCTAATTCAGAAACTAATCTAGAAAAGGTAGATTCATCTAAAGGTTTTGTGAATATGTCTGTAAGTTGTTTATCAGTTGTTACCCAGTGTAATTCGATATTACCTTCACTTACATGTTCTCTTATGAAGTGATATCGAATATCTATGTGTTTTGTTCTTGAATGTTGCACTGGATTTTCTGTTATTGCTATGGCACTAGTATTATCACAATAAATAGGTATTTTGGATAATGACATACCATAGTCTAGGAGTTGATTCTTGATCCAAAGGATTTGAGCACAACAACTCCCAGCTGCGATGTATTCAGCTTCTGCTATTGAAGTAGAAACTGATTTTTGTTTCTTGTTGAACCAAGAAACAAGTCTGCCTACAAGAAGTTGGCAGCTTCCACTTGTGCTTTTCCTATCAAGCTTGCAACCTGCATAGTCAGCATCTGAATAACCAATTAGTTTAAAATCAGATTATTTGGGATACCATAAACCAAGGTTTGGGGTACCCTTTAGATATCTGAGTATCCTTTTTACAGCAATCAAATGTGACTCTCTAGGGTCAGCTTGAAATCTAGCACATAAACATGTAGCAAACATTATATCTGGTCTACTTGCAGTTAGATATAAAAGAGAGCCTATCATGCCTCTATAGCTAGTAATATCAATTTTCTTTCCTTTTAAATCTTTATCTAGCTTAGTGGCAGTAGGCATGGGTGTTTTTACAGATGCACAATCAACCAAATCATATTTTCTCAATAAGTCTTTGATATACTTGGACTGACTGATAAATATTCCATCAGTTGATTGTTTTATTTGCAAACCTAAGAAAAATGTTAATTCTCCCATCATACTCATTTCATATCTAGACTGCATAAGTGTTGAGAATTTTTTACAGAGATTTTCATTTGTAGACCCAAATATAATATCATCTACATATATTTGCACCAAAATAATATCTGAGCCTTGTTTTCTGTAAAATAACGTTTTATCTATGATACCTCTAATAAATTTATTTTCAAGTAAAAATTGAGATAGATATCATACCAGGCTCTTGGTGCTTGTTTTAAGCCATAAAGTGTTTTGTCTAACCTGTAGACATGATTTGGAAATTTGGAGTCCACAAAACCTAGGGGTTGGCAAACATAGACTTCCTCTTCCAATTTTCCATTTAAGAAGGCACTTTTGACATCCATCTGGTACACCTTGAAGTTCTTGTAGGCTGCATATGCCAAGAAGATTCGTATTGCTTCAAGTCTTGCTACTGGTGCAAAAGTTTCATCATAGTCTATTCCTTCTTCTTGAGAATATCCTTTTGCAACCAGTCTTGCTTTGTTCCTTATAATTGTACCAGCTTCATCCAATTTGTTTCTGAAGACCCATTTGGCACCAATAATTGATCTATTCCTTGGTTTGCGTACCAGTCTCCAGACTTTGTTTCGAGTGAATTGGTTTAATTCTTCTTGCATGGCAATTATCCAGTCAGGATCTTGAAGTGCTTCCTCAATTTTCTTTGGCTCAATCTTTGAGAGAAAACTGAGATATAAGCATTTATTTTGAGTTGCACTTCTAGTCTTGACTCCATCCTCTAGACTTCCAATTATCAAATCTGGTGTGTGGTCTCTCAACCATGGAATTGCACGTGGCAAATTTGATCTTGAAGTCGAGGCTTCATTTTCTAGATTGGTGTTATCCATTCTAGCTTCATGATTAGAGACTGCTCCCCCTAAACCATTGACTCCTTCATTATTAGCTCCCCCCGAGCTATTTATTTCTATAGTCTCTGGTGTCAATATTGTTTCTGATTGTGCATTAGTGACTCTAGTCTCTGGTGAACCATTAGTCTCTGATGTAATACTAATGTCACCAGTCTCTTGAGTTTCTTCTAATATTTTAGTCTCTGATAGAATATTAGATCTTGGCACTTCATGCACAACAGTTAACTCCCCCTCAATTATGTAGGGATCATTACTATCTTGGGGTTGTTCAGTAGTCTCTGATGGATATTCCCATGCATCCAATTCATTCTCAAAACTGAGAGGTTCATGCAATCCTTGTCCAATCATTCCTGGAATCTTTTTATCATCAAACATGACTTGAATTGATTCCACAATGACCTTTGTTCTTAGATTATATACTCTGTATGCTTTACTTGACAGAGAATAACCTAAGAAGATTGCTTCATCAGATTTATTGTCAAACTTTCCTCTTGACTCTGATGAATCTCTCAGTACAAAGCACTTACAACCAAACACGTGTAAAAACTTGAGAGTTGGTTTTCTCCCAGTCATTAACTCATAGGGTGTTTTGTTGTATGCTTTGTTTATCAAGGATCTATTCTGTGTAAAGCAAGCAGTGCTTATAGCTTCCTCCCAAAAATAGGTGGGAAGCTTAGCCTCTTGTAACATAGTCCTTGCTGCTTCAATAAGGGTTCTATTTTTCCTCTCAACAACTCAATTTTGTTGAGAGGTTCTTGGAGCTGAGAATTGATGGGTTATTCCTTTTTCTGTGCAGAATTCAATCACTTGGAAATTTTTGAATTCTGTTCCCCTATCGCTCCTTATTACCCTTACTGTTTTTCCTGACTCAGTTTCTATCTTTTTGATATTATCAATTATTAACTGAGTAGCTTCATCTTTTGTAAAGAGGTATTTTACCCAAGTGTACCTCGTGTGGTCATCCACTATAACCAGTGCATATCTATATCTTAAGATAGACATCACATTCACTTGACCAAATAAATCCATGTGAAACAATTGGAGTGGATCAGTGATGGATGTTGCTGGTTTGCTTTTGAATGACACACTTTTTTGTTTCCCTTTCTGGCATGCATCACATAATCCATCTTGTGTAAATTCCAACTGTGGAATGCTAGCTACTAACCCTTTCCTCACAAGCTTGTTAATGTTCTTAAAATTCAAGTGGGAAAGCTTCTTGTGCCAAAGCCAACTTTCATCAGTTGAAGCTTTGCTATAGAGACATGTGATTTGATCAGATGAAGAAATAAGATTTGTGACATACAAATTTCCTTTTCTTTTTCCTGTCAAAATCACATTCTCAGATTCTTTGTCACTCACTACGCATTTATCTTCTTTAAAAATGACATTGAATCCTTTATCACATAGTTGACTCACACTTAGTAGATTGTGCTTTAGTCCGTCAACCAGTGCTACTTCTGTGAAGATGACATCTCCATGTTCAACACTGCCATATCCCCTTGTGTGGCCTTTGCTGACATCTCCAAAAGTGACTTTTGGGCCACTTTTCTCTTCATACTGTTTTAGCAGGGACTTATCTCCTGTCATGTGCCTTGAACAGCCACTGTCCAAGTACCATGATCTCTTCTTTTTGCCCTACACAGTAGAGAGTAACTAGTTTGAGATTTTTGGAACCCAGACTTTTTTGGATCCTTTCTCACTAGCTGTAGATTCAAGACTTGACTCGGATTGAGTTGATTGTCTTTTAGCAGTTTTGACTTTAACCGGACAATCATTAGCCTTGCTACCTTTTTGTGAGAGACTGCCAAGTTTAGTATTTTCATTTTTAATGCAAAGAAGATCTAACCTTTTTACAGGTAATTTATCTTTTATATTCTTTGACAAGGCAGTCTCTATTATAGGAATTTTATTTTTGCTCCTACAATTAACAGCTATGTGGTTGGGGTTACCACATATATGACATGTCTTTCTAGGAGCATCAGGCATTCTAGCATAATTCGTATGTTTGTTAATGCCTATTTTTCCATTCCTATTTTTCTTCTTTCTGCTTAACTCCACTAACTTTTCAGCCTTTTTGTCTGGAAGAGCTTCCAGTCTTTTATTTAATTGTGTCTTTGTCATGAACCCAATGTTTAATCTTTTTGATTCACTCTTATCAACAACATTAACTGTCTTTTGATCAATTTCTGATTTTGCAGTAATATGTTGATCTAGAGTGTTTATAAATTTAGGTTCGCTGACAGGAGATACAAAATTAATTCTTTTAAAACTTGGCTTACTAATTGAGGAGTTTGCAGCTTCAAATAGATCATTTAAATCTGAACTGTTATCTAGATTTTCATCATAACCTAGTCTAGATTTTTGACCTATTGTTTGATACCCTACCAAGTCAAATAACTTTTTAGAGGAAGTATTCCATTGTTTAATCTTAGCTTGAGCAATTTCAAGTTGCTCTACTAAGTAGTATTCCCTCTTTTTCAAAGCATCAATCATGTGATGAGTTTTGTTTAAGTCCGACTTGATGGTATCAAACTGTGACAATTTCTCTTCAAGAAATTTGTTTCTTTTCAAGAGAATGTCACGTGATTCTTTAACATTTGTATGTTCAATAGTTAATGATCTAAAATTGACATGCAAATTAGACATATCCTTTGTATGCTTTCAATGCTAGATGTATCAAGTAAATCAAGCACATTAAAGTTGATTTGCATCACATACCTTTGTAGAATCACTTGACTCGTCACTTCGAGCCATTAGGGCAAAGTTGACAACTTCTTCATCAGAGTCGCTATCAATCCAATCTTTTCCCTCAGTTATCAAGGATTTGCTTTTTGTTTTAGCTTTCTTGTCTGCAAAGTCTTTCCTTGATTTCTCATCCTTAGATCTATCACTAGATCTAGGCTTCCTGCACTCATTAGCAAAGTGCCCTAACCCATCACAGTTGTAGCATCTTATTTTCTTTAAGTCGAAGGTGACTTTTTGACCTTCACGTTTTGGGTTAGGCTTTCTTGACGATTTTCTTCCTTTCCTGCTTGCTCTAAATTTCTTGAACTGTTTGACCATAAACACCATGAATTCCTCCATGTCATCATCAGATTCCAGTTCATCTTCCTGATCATTCGAGCTAGCATTGGAAGACTCATCATCAAGCTTCTCTTGAGACTTGTTTGTCTCAACCATCAACGCAGCTCCTTTGTCCCTGTCATGCATGCGCTGTCTTTGCTCTACTTCAAGTTAATATGTCTTTAAGTTCCCATAGAGCCTGTCCAGTGTGAGTGTTTCCAAGTCATGAGCCTCTCTTACTGCAGTGGTCTTTGGATCCCAACTTGGTGGGAGAGATCTCATAAACTTGGTATTGACATCTTCATTGTCATAGGATTTACCAAGTATCTTCAAGTCATTAAGCAAGGTGTTAAATCTGTCATAAACAGATGTTATAGGTTCACCAGGCTTTGCTTGAAAGAACTCATACTGTTGAGTCAACAGTGATCTTTTGTTCTTTCGAACTTGGTCCGTCCCTTCACACAGGACTTTGATGGTGTCCCAGATTTGCTTTGATGTAGTGCAGTTTATGATGCTTGTGAACATATTTTTATCAATTCCATTATAAAGTATGTTCATCACCTTAGCATCCTTTAACACTTGCAACTTGTCTTCGTTTGTATAATCACATTCTGGCGCAAGTTCAAAGTGTTCTGGAACAACAGATCCTTCGACAGTTTTTGCAGGAATGAATTTCCTGGGTAGATAAGGACCCTTCTCAATCCTATCTATGTAATCTGGATCTGTTGCTCTCAAGTGCATATACATCTTTTGTTTCCACATTGGATATTCTTCTCTTTTAAGAATAGGGATTCTGATACCACCATCTCTACTTCCTGCATACGCCATGATGTTAGAGCTGCTTGCTTCGTCGTTGGCCATCTCTTGGAATGTTTTAATTGAATAAATTCAATTACAGGCTCTGATACCAATTATTTTCCCAGTGAGATGCCGAGAACTTGTAGAAGGGGGGGTTGAATACAAGTTCTTTGAAAATTCTTCGATTACTTGTTCTTAAAGAAACTAAATTTTTCTTGCGGAATAAAAAGAACAAGACCAAATCAATTTATAAACAATTGCTTTTATTGATTAAACAACTGATCACAAATTCTAACAATCAATTTGATCGTCAGCTTCTCCTAATTCTAAACTGTATAGTAAAGATACAAAACAATGAAAACCTATACAGCTTCAAATTACAATCCTCTGTAAAAAACAATTACAGCTTCTACAATTACTGAATTATTATTAATTCAGTTTCTATTCTAAATAAAATTCAGCTTCCTTATTCGAATCAAATACAATCTTTCCTTTTTGATTAAGTAAAGATATCTAGTGAGTTTCCTTACCAGCTACGTCTTCAATAACATTTAACTTTACGTGGAAGACACTCCTTTTTCAATTCGAACTCTGTATCTTTCAGATATTAATTCACAATTAGTCTCTGATGCTTCTTTTAGTCTCTGACGGCTTTAGTCCCTGATGACTCTTTTAGTCCCTGGTACGTTTAGTCCCTGATGACTTTTAGTCTCTGATGACGTCAGCTTGTGCAGTCTCCGATAATGTTATTTAGTCTCTGATACGTTAAGGCTTAGTCTCCGATGACATCAGCTTAGTCTCTGATTCCTTTTCCTTTAATCTCTGATGACGTAATCTCTTAGTCTCCGATAAAAAACTAGTCTCTGACAGTTAAACCATTTTAGTCTCTGATCAGTTCTTCTAGTCTCCGATAAGGCTTTTTGCAAACTTTAATAGACCAAATACACAACTTGACTTCTTGAAGATTCGATACTCCATTCCAGCAGTTAATTACAAATAACAATAATCGTATCTCTTTACAAAGAATAAATGAATTACAAACAAAGAGATAACTACTGGTTACAAAACTTCAGTGTTACTAATTAACACTTTCTATACATTTGTACTCTAAGTATTCTAAAGACAATCATCATCAAATGTTCTAAAACCTAACAGAATTATTGGGAAAGGATTGGTCCTTCTCAGGCCTTTCTCCCAGATGATTTGGTTTCTTTATTAGTGTTCTATACTCAAGTCAATCCGATCTTGAGAAAGGCAAAATTATCAGCCTTAATGAAAAACAAGAAAGTTTTATTATTATTTGTAGCCCAGTTCAAAATACCTTGGATATGGTTCTGGAATTATTATGCTATTATTTATGATGAGGAAGATTTTCCTTACTTGAAAATTAATTATTGTTTCAAATGGTGGCTAAAGTTTAAATATGGCACGGTGATGAAAGATATCTGTAATATTTGTACAGAGTATCAGAATGAAGAGCTTGTGGAAACTCCAAAATTATTGAAGGGCAAAACTGTGAATGACCCTAATGAATTATTAGAATTATCTCCTTTGGAAATTTTGAAATGTTTAAAAGATTCTGTTCAGAAAGAAGACCCTGGAAAATCCTTAGAGGATGTCAAGGCTTCCTTTCATAAATCTTACATGATGATTATGGACCAATTTTCAGAAGTGGCATCATCAAAATCAAAATCCATAAATGTCATGTCTATTAAATCTACTGATGAACAATTAAATGATGATTAGGATCCCTTCGAAGACTTCAATAAGGAGGAGGTGAGCAAGATGTAGATAATCTCCTTGATTCAAAAGGAGAAGGAACAGGGAAAGCAGGGAAAATCCCGGTCGCCTTCAAAATAATTGATAAAGTTGGAATGGGCTCCTTTTCAGACAAAATGGAGCTGTATTTTCATCCTTGGTGGGGTCAGTGATGTGAAAAAAGCAGAATTATTGGAGGCAGTGATGCTTATCTTATCTTTTGAATTTTAAAGTTAAAGTAAAATGGATGACTTTTGTATAAAGCAGATTCCTTGTGTCTGCTATAATAATTTCTTTTAATTCCGGATTTCAAATCCGTAGCTCAGGTTGGTGTATATATATTAGTTCTCAGTTGTGTAGAGAACTCAGAACTTAGATCTTGAATTAGATAATTTAGTATTCTCTCATATTGTAAAAATTTAATATTATAATAAATAAGAAGGAAGTTCTAGTTTTCCAATTTCATCTCCAGTTTCAACAATTATTATTCAATTATAATGGAAGACTCATGTAAGTTTTCTATTTAAATTATTGTTTGGCATTTGTTTTAAATTTTGTTAAATTGTTAACATTATTATATATTATCTGTTAGCACCTGGGTTTGTTTTGGTATCCTTATTATATATAATTACATGGGTTTATATTAAATCATGGGTGTAATTACATGGGTTCATATTAACTCATTAACTCATTAATATTAACTCATTAATTAATTTAATTAATTTATATTAACTCATTAAATCATGGGTTTATATGTAATTATTGCTTAATTACATGGGTTCATAGCACCTGGGTTTGTTAGCACCTGGGTTTGTTAAATCATTATTATATATCATATGCAATATGTAATTATCATATAAAATAATGTATAATATATAATTTTAATAGAAGGAAATAGTAAATAGTAAGTGGGTAATTGAAATTCAAATTGCATACATAATTATAATAGTTTTTTTTGAATACAATACCCAATTTACTAATTATAATGCTGAAATAAAAGAAATAGAGAGTGACATGTTAGTAAATATATTGGACTTAATGTCTAATTAATTTTTTTGATCGAGATTATCTGTGCATTTTTTTGCTCAAGGAAAAGAATAAGATAAAATGTTTTGATCGAGATTATCATGCGCCGCGCACGGCCCCCCCGGAATCTTACGGTCTATAATGGCTGATGCTGCTTGCGGCGTAGATTAGAGAAATCACATAACCAGATCCTATCTTGCGCAATATACAGAGTCTCCGTCAAAACCTGGGCGTACCAAATTCTCTCCCCTCTCTCTCTCTCCGTGGTCGTTTTGGAGCCAAATTCGAGACACACAAGTGAAGTTACAGGTTCACTGTTCATGATCTTTGTCCAATTCTCATTTTTTATCTTCAATTGCATTTCTTTTAACTCCAAATCACGAAAAGGATTTATCATATCTAATTTTGTTCTAAGAATCTAGGGCTTGGTTTTACATGTAACTGCATTGACCTACTTTACCTTGTTCCTGAATATTCTAATTCGAGCAGCTTTGTTTTTTATAGTTGTATTATGCTTCTGAACCTTGGTCGTGGTGATGAGGGATGTGAAAGTACCTGATTGGCTCAGTGGGTTGCCGTTGGCACCCGAATTTCGCCCTACCGACACTGAATTTGCAGACCCAGTTGCTTATATATCTAAAATTGAGAAAGAAGCTAGTGCCTTTGGGATTTGTAAAGTGATTCCACCATTGCCTAAACCTTCAAAAAAATATGTTATTTCTAATTTGAACAAGTCTTTGTCCAAGTGTCCTGAACTAGGTTCAGAAGTTAATATTTCTACTCCTGCTTTTGTGGGAAAATTGGATAATGAGGATAGACGAAATGATGTTGGGGAGGTCAAGGCAGTTTTTACTACGAGGCAACAAGAATTGGGTCAGAGTGGAAAAAGATTAAAGGGTATTCAGAAAAATCAGAAACAACCTCCACCAATTCATAAGCAAGTGTGGCAAAGTGGGGAAATTTATACACTTGAGCAGTTTGAATCTAAGTCGAAGATTTTTGCTCGGAATCATTTAGCTATGGTCAAACAAGTTTCTCCATCTATTGTAGAAGCATTGTTTTGGGAGGCGGCTTCTGAGAAGCCTATATATGTTGAATATGCGAATGATATGCCAGGGTCTGCTTTTGGAGAACCAGAGCGTTCACCTCACTATTTTAGACATACTAGGAGGAGGAGGTCTTTCCATCAAATAAGTCCAGGAGGTTCTGAGAGCACGAAAGACCAAAACAGAACTAATAGAAACAATGAAGAATACAGGGGTGCATCTAGTAAGTCTGATCGTAAATGTGAGGTTACCACTTGTGCACCAAAAATGTCACCAGATCATGCTTCACAATCATCTAGGCAGAAGAGTTCAGGAACTGGTAATGAGATGGAAAGCACTTCCGGCCGGAAGCTCTCAAACAGCCCTTGGAATTTACAAGTAATTGCACGGTCACCTGGATCACTTACTCGATTCATGCCGGATGATATACCTGGTGTTACTTCTCCCATGGTATATATAGGAATGTTGTTTAGTTGGTTTGCTTGGCATGTTGAAGATCATGAGCTTCACAGCTTGAACTTCCTCCATACGGGCTCCTCAAAGACTTGGTATGCGGTTCCAGGAGACTGTGCATTTACATTTGAGGAAGTCATCCGTGCACAGGCCTATGGAGGAAATATCGACCGGTTAGGTACGTCAGCTGCTCAATGCTAGTTCTTTTTGTAGGCAACCAATTGTTTTTCAAAATAAAACTGCCAAAATCTTTGGCAGGCATAGTCAAAGTCAAGGAACAATCGATATTGCATTTCTGCTAGCAACTTCCTTCCTAGCTCTGAAAAGACAATAAAACAATGATGTTATATGGACTTCTTTTCCAGGCAGATTATTGTTTTGGTTGAAGCAAAGAAAGAAAATGCAGTCTCAGTATCAACTGGGATGGCTAAATTTCTGCTCCATTGAAAAGAAAGGATTATTGGTATTGGATTAATAGTAAAAAACTATAGAAACAAGTTGAACAACCCTGTATCATTTCCTTAACAAAGAGAGGAAAATGATAGTCTTTTGGGAAGGGGAAGAATAAAAATGAATTTGAAGAAGTTCTTTCTCTATCCACCTCTTTACAGGGGACATGCCAAAATTGAATGTCCGCATCTTGAATCTGATGCGGACCAAGAAATACATCTGAGATTCAGAATCAGTAACCTTCATCAGGATCTGGGTTCGAATTTCATGATGTGATGTCATTTATTACTTTTAATATACTTCACTTTGTGAGGTGTAGGTTGATTCCCTCCTCGTTACCACAACACATTTAAATTTAAAGTCCAAAAGAGGTGTGTTTTTTTTTTGTTGAGGGTAGGGGTGCCGGGAAATGTGGGTTTCCACAACACTTTAAATTTCGAGTAGAGGGGTTTTTCTTTTGGGTTGGGGGTGGGGGGTGCTAGGGAAATGTGGATATATTTTTAATTAAGCTCTTTGGCTTTGGGTTAAATCAACTTCTGGTACCTATACATGTAGCTCGATAACAATTTGGTATTCAAAGTGAAAATCTTAACAAATCGGTACCCAAACTAAAACACATTAAATTTCGTTGAATTTTAGGGTTTCATCAAATTTTGCATAAAAAATAATTCTAGTTCAGGTATCACATTGTTAGTTTTTTCATATTTGGGTTCCAATTTGTCACTTCAAATACATGTACATGTATCAAAATTAGGTTAATAAACCTTAAAAAGTTGGATAGAACCCTAAAGTTTAACAAAATGTTAATTGTTATTAATTTAGGTACCACTTTGTTAAGTTTTTCATTTCAGGTACCAATTTGTTATTGAGGTACTTATACAGGCACCAAAAGTCGAATTATCCCCTTTGGCTTTATATATATGTGTCTCAAACTCATGGGCCTGCAGTGGTTTATGTTGTGTTTACCTGTTTTATTATGCTTGTCTGGTTTAATTAGCAGGTTCTTGTGTCATTCATATTTATCTTTTAGTTTTGTGGCCACTTCAGAGGATATTTTTTTATGATTTTGTACATTCGTCACATAATGAAATCTTTTGCTTGGCCGTTGCTTCACTTTTTCCCAGTATATGGTTTTCCAACTAAGTCTTGCATTTTTCTCTGTACGTTTCGGATATGTGATTTTTCCATAAAGTCATTTTAACAGTTGCTTATTTTAATGTAGATCACAACATTAGTGATCATTTCACAAATAATTATCTGTCTAGAAACTAATAGTATAGTCACAAAGTTTTATCTTGATTTCTCGGATACTTATCATCTGGATGTGGTTCAATAGCTCTGCTTACACAAATTTCCTGTCCTGGGAAGCTATATATCCCTGTGGTATCATGCCTTGTTTATTTTATTTTGAAAATTTTATCATGAAAATAAACTTAGCTGAGATTGTATCATCTAGATATAGTATTTTTCTTATTTTGCAGATCATTAGCATTAGGTTTATGTATGCATAATTTCTTGCTAGCAGCTTTGATGCTGTACTGTATTTTTTGTCTTTACTGAACTCATTCTTTCCCTTTGCCTTATGTGTGCAGTAACAGTCATCTCTTCTGATATATATATGTGTATGTGTGTGTGGTCCTGCTACATTCATGGCTTTCTTCGTTGAATGTATTTAGTTCCCTTTTTTGTTCTCATGTACAAAAGTTATCAGAAACATTAGTATTTGCGAATGTTGGATTTTTCTGTCATTTCTCATGATCATATAATCATACTTTTTGTTTCTACTTAACTTTCAAAATATCCATTTCATTTAGCAAAGTCAGTCCAGGAATTTTGGATTGATCCATGCTACTTAACTTCACAAGCTACCAACATAGCACAATAGATGATTGCATGTAACTACAGCCTCAATATTTTTGGATATTGCAATTTTGTCACGGGATGTTCTCAATTATTTTTCTTGTGTCACAGTTCTTTTGGAAATTAAGGACTAGAAATGATTTTCGTTTAACAATCTTGTACTTGTAGTTGACTTCTCTTCTTTTCCAAAAGTTGAATGTCTGTTGCTCTTTATAGTTAACTATATGTTGCAATAAAAGCAGTTCATATGAATATGCATTAGAAAGTAGACAACAACTTATCAGTTCTTGATAATATGTTCAACTTTATCATATCTTATTCAATTTGTGACTCAGATCCTGAATTTTGTTTTAGCTGCTCTGACACTCTTGGGTGAGAAGACTACTCTTTTATCTCCTGAAGTTATTGTTGCATCAGGAATCCCGTGTTGCAGGTTTTTCTGCTTCCCTTCCTATCCTTTAGCTTCTTCTATCTTTTTCTTTCTGCTCTTAATTTAAACTGGAGACCAACAATTGGCTTTTGCAGCACTGGGTAATGTGGACTTGTGAGATATAGTTTGATTGTCTGATTTTCTATGAATGATCTTCTCATTCGTTATATTTATCCTCCTTAGGTTGGTGCAAAATCCAGGGGAATTTGTAGTGACTTTTCCAAGGGCTTATCATGTAGGGTTCAGTCATGGTAATTATTTTACAGTTTTTTCTACCATATTGTTGCTACTATTATTACTATTCTACTACCAAAAATAGTAAGTACCATAAATTATATTTTTAATCTCTGCACATGGTAAGTGCTATTATTATATATTTATTTCTGCAATATCTGCCTACATGTAATTTGATCCCAGAGTGAAAACTCAGAATACATGAGAAGTTTATCTGTTGTATCAGTTTTTAAATGTCTATTATTTATAAGAAGAATAGAGTATCTGTTGTTGAAGCTATAGAGCACTCTGGAAACATGATGAACATATTGCTTAAAGATATTTCTGTGATAGGAGGAATCAGATATCTCTATAATTTTTAGGAACGATGTAGTATCTATGCTGGGGAAGCTAGTGCTATTTTAACATTGATTGGGAATTTGGATAGATACATTTCTACAGGAGTCTATTTGTACTATGCTGCTATAAATTGCTTAGAATGGTTATAAGGTGGGAAAAGGATCTAGTGCCTCTGTCAGGCCATGGAAGCTGACATTAGGTGTTTCAAATTTAGCGCGGAGAAGAAATTAGGATGAGAAGAGGAGGGAAAGAGTGAAAAGAGAGAAAATTGGGAGATATGGGGGCCCAAATTGGAGCGCTATCCTCCTCACACACAAAGTCATCATACTTTGGAGGCTGCCCTCATACACAAAGTCATCCCTCACCATCATGTAATGTTGGGGTTTCTTGCAATTGTGCCACACACAAATTTCATATCACAATCAAAGCAAATCCCTCCTACTTCTTTCATCTTTCTGTGCTGCAGTTATAGGCTTTGATTTGCTATTGATGGGAATTGTAGCTTTTGGATAGGTCAACAAGGAAGGTTTAGGCTTATCATAAGTGTTAGAAATCCACAACTTGGGAAAAAACTGAAGAAATGGCTGCCTTGGGGGGGTTGCTGGAGTGGAAATTGTTTTGGCTGTCGACGATTTGGGTTCGTATACCGTAGCTTGTTTATAGGTTTGCTCATAATTTTTGGGGTTCACCAACTTCACTAACTTTTGTGTATTTTCTTCCAGCCCATTGATGAAGTTTTTAGTAAAATATGAGGAATTTTCCCCAACAGAAGTCCCCTGAACTTCCCAAATTCATCATAATAATTGGTGTGTAGAAGTTTGTTTCAGTTCCTTGAACTGGTCATAGATGTCCTCAGTTTCCAGATCTCCAAACCTGGTGAGGAGTGCATCATGGAATTGCCGCCAGCTAACCCTTTCCTTGCCCATTATGAATGACTCGTACCAAGACTTTGGCACCCCTGAGAAGTGCATAGCTGTAATTGGGGCCTTCCTCATATCATGCACTTGAAATTTTTTGAAATACTGTTGGCAATCTCTCAACCATTTCATAGCATCATCCCCTTCTTTGTAGGATGGAAACACTAATTTCAAGTCTTGCAAATCCCTGTCATAGCCTGCGTCTCCACCTTGTTCCTCCCCATAGTCATTATAGTTAGTAGTCATCCCACTGAAGTACTTTAGCTTAGGGAGTGTAGGGATCACTGCCAAGTATTCCCGCCTCTCCAGTATTGATATGTGAGGGTCTCCTTTTGGATGGCTGAGCAAAGGGATTCACACATTTTCTCCATTTCTATGCTTAATGTTCTGAGGTTCAGTGAGATCTGCGAGCACTCCATATTAACCATTTTCTCATAAATATACTCCCAAGAACTTAGAGAATCTTGTGAAGCATTTCCAAGGGAGAAGATGGAGAACTACTTGCCTTTCTGGCCATTTTGTCAAAAACAGAAATTGAAAACTAGAGACGGTTCTCTGAATTGAAAAATCCTGTGAACTAGTGGTAGCACTAGTCAATAATGGAGTAATTGAGTTGGATGCCTTTGTGCATTGAAATGGGTTAGATCTCAAACAATTAGATTGCCCAAATGCCAAACAACTATAAATTCAGCCTGATACAGTACTCAGAATGAATCCAGAGTTGTTTCACACAACAGTAAAGCTAAGTTGGCTCGAAAACACATTTCAGTGAGAATAAGGCTTAACAATGTATTCAACCCTTAAAGTATTCGCTGTGCACAGCAGAAATCTGTTTATAATGAAACTTGAAAGAAAAATTGAAGGGAAACTGCAGATCTATGATAATTGATGCTAGATTAATGCTCACAGATGGATTTAGCAACAAATTAGGCAATAAAATCTTGTAATAAACAAACCTGGGCTTCACAATTGCAGAATTTAACGAAAAATCCGTTATCGAGAAAAATCTGTTCTTTCAACTGAAGAAGGTTCCTTACATTTTTACTCAGTCATATAGCTATAATTTGATAGTTGTTGTATGGCTTTTGAATTGTGTACAGAGTTTTTCTAGTCGATCCATTTGGTGACAAGAAGGCTTTTCTGGTCTTTATAATTAAGGTCTGTTGATAATATAAATTACCATATATGCTCTAGTTTGCCTGCAGAATTTGTTTTGTATAACTTGTATGCCTGCTTTTACAATAGTACCTAGTCCATATTCACTGCATTTACTGGATTTGCTAATACCGTTTTAAGTCTGTTTTCTAAAAGTCTTGTTGACTTATTTGCTCAATCAAGGATTTAATTGTGGGGAAGCTGCTAACTTTGGAACTCCAAAGTGGCTTACGTTGGCTAAGGAAGCTGCAGTGCGCAGAGCTGCCATGAACCATCTTCCCATGCTTTCCCATCAGCAGCTGCTATACCTGTTGACCATGTCTTTTATTTCAAGGTCAGCTTATATTCTCATGTCAAATTCCTTGTATGACTTGGTGGTATATTCTCTGAAAGTTTCATTCAAGTTATTTTAAGCCAGCAGATTAATTTCATTTGCAATCAATATGTTAGTTATCTGAATGAATATACAAAATTAACCCTCCAATTAATACACAATTTTAGAAACTCACTCTGCCAGTATTTTTCATTTTCAAACCCCTTCCACCTGCTTCGAAAAGCAAATCAAAGTTGTTCCAACTCATATTTCTGTCTAAAGAAACTAACGGAGCAATAAACATTGACAGGAAAGTATCATCTAATTTCCATCTCATAAAATCTGAGGGTATATCTATCTAAAGAAAGTAACGGACATTTCTTCCTTCACTACTGATAACTCTCCGAGCTTCACCTTTAGTTGACTATTCAATTCAATCCAGTATGGATCTTAAATTACTAGTCATAAACTCCATTCTCGACAAGTAAATCCTCAAAAAATTAGGTTTGATTCAAATCTCTAAGTGAGATTTGCTACTATTTCATATTTACTCAAGGGTAATGGAACTCATCAATAATCATCACTGTCAAGATCTGCCATAACCACTACTAACTGTCCCAGCTTCACCTTTAAATGAATATGCCATTAAATCCAGTATGGATCTAACTCTATTTCGAAAGTAAATCCTCAAAAAATTAAGTTTGATTCAAATCTCTAAGTGAGGTTTGCTAGGATTTCATATTTAGTGGTGGAACTCAACAATAATGGCGATGATGAGGAGCACTTCCAACAACATTAATATTTCCATTATTTTGAAGAACTACATGGTACTGAGGAGGTGTTGATTTAGTTGGCGATGATAGTAGGCAGTGGTATCCATTGATTGTAACATGTCCAACAAGTCAATTTATCATTATCATCATCATCACAACCTCCTTGAACTCTAAATGAATGGTTAATTTGTAAACATTCGCATCTGCTGGTGATGGCGCAATGACGATAGCATGGGATCTGGATTTGATGGTGGCGGGGAAGATGCTAGTGATAAGTTGGGTCTGAATTATGTCTCTTAAATTTGTCTTTCAACCTGAATTTCTATGGCGTTGGTCAGCAGAGTGATTGTATAATATAAGCTGGGTCTCTGCCTGAGAAGGGTGATGGGTGGATATGTGGGAATGGTGGTTGTGAGGATTTAGTTGGAATCTAATAGAGTTTCAGGATTGGTAGGGGATGGTATGGTTTTGTAGGAAGACTGGGTTTTCATCTTTGTTTATTTAGGAAAATCTGAACTTGCCCCAAACTTACGGTACTCTTTTTTTTTTTTTTTTTTAAAAAGAGATCTGAGTTCAGTGTGTTGGATGAGTGTATTTCCAAATTCTGTGCTAATTATAGGTCTCTGTTATGCGGACTTGGCAAATTATTGGAAGTACCCATGTTGAGGTGACATGACACGGGTACCGGTATGAGATCCGAGTTGGATCTGTTGAGTGAAACATGGACATAGCTGACTTTATATTTCCCAGTTGCTCAATAACCATTGGCGAAAACCACCAGTGAAACCAGAATGGAAGAAGATAGAAGGTAGAAGATGAAAGGAATCTTACCTGTACAGCTGCTGACGTGGGAAAAGCGAAAGCTGAAAGATGAGGTAGTAAATGATGTTGGAGAATGGACCCACCTGTGGATGCCTTTGAATCTTGGTTTTAAAAAGCGCGCATCAGGAGCGATGCGATGGGTTGCATTGCATCCCGTTGGTGATGCGATGCGAAATCAGGATGCGGAGAGATGCAACGAGATGCGACCGATGCGAGATGCAGTCGCATCTTGGTGATGATGCAATGCATGGGCAGATTTGAAAAAAAAAAAGAAAAAAGGAGTTTAGAGTTAATACCTGACTTTCCAACGAAAACATTAAACCCATTTCAAAACCCTTCGTCTCCAGCTTAGGACTCTAGGTACCCCTCTCTCTGTCTCTCTCTGTGTCTCCCTCTCCCTCTCTGTGTCTCGATCTCCCTCTCGCTCTCTCGATCTCGATCTCTGTCTCTTGATCTCGAATTCTCGATCTCTCTCTCTTTCTGTCGCTCGATCTCTCACTCTCTCTCTTTCTCTCTCTCTTTCTCCGTCGGTCGATCTCTCTCTCTCTATGTCTTTAGTCTCTCGATGTCTCTAGTCTCTTCTGTTAACTCTTAAGTGTTTAGACGGAGCAGCTATAGTTTAACTCTTAACTCTTTTTTTTTTTTTTTTTCCCTGATTGGCTGCCCCCTACTTCTATAAAATTATTTTTTTTAAATAAAAGAAAGTTACATAAAAGATTTTATTTTTAAATAAAAGAAAGTTACAATGACATTATGACAATTGTTTTTATGTTTCTGTTAAATGGGAAAAAAATTAATTTTGTGTACATTATTGCAAAAAATTAATTTATGTTTCTGTTACAATTTGACTATTTGCGTTATGGTATGATATATATTGGTGTTTTAACATTTATAAGATAGTATTGATGTGTCTCGTGTATAAAATACAATTTAAAATTAATTTACAAGTGTTTTAGCCAAAAAGTGTGCCTCGCATACGTGATGCGTGCGCCTTCGCCTCTCGCATCGCGCATCGGCTTCGAGGACCCTTTGCGCCTCGGTGCGCATCGCGCTTTTTAAAACCAAGCTTTGAATATTATATAATAAAAGATAGACTAATGGACTACAGCTGTCCATTTATAGCGGCTACTTCTGTTTATCTCCATTTTACGTAAATGTTAGTGTTGACAAAAAGAGAGGTAAAGCCAATAATTACAGCCCCTTAATTATAGCCCAATTCCTCAAAAAAGAAGTACAGGCCAATACATGAACCTAGGAAAACAAAATTATTCACCTTGTATTAATGCAAATAGTTTTAAAATATGAGAAGTATTTACTGAAGATCAACATAAAAAAATTATCTATTATGATATAATAATATTATTCATAAAAAAGATGGTAATATTTCTATACCCACACACTCGTGTCTACATTTTGGGTCCTTATACGCCGTGTCTCCACATCCTATTATTCAAAAATAAACAAATCCAATGTCTACACGTTACCAGCACCCGTATTGTGTTACCGAGGATGGTCATTGTTATATTTTAGTCTAAGCTTGTATTATTCTGAGAGAAATAAGGCCTTGATAAAATTAGATCCTAACCATCCATTAATGTTAACCTCATCAATCAAACTTAGCTTATATGATAGGTGGATAATATATAATAAAATAAATAACTGTTCTGTCCTTAATCTTGGTATTAAAGTAGATGTCATTTTCTTACTGGCGTGTGCAATCAGTAGTTCTAAAGAATTTGCAAAATTGGTCCTGCATCATACTTGTTGATTAGGTGGAACTTTCTGTGATCTTGCTTTTCAGTTTCATGATCTTTTGGATGTATGATAACATCAGTTATATATAGATAAGTTTCAAAAATATTTGGATCATGAGAACTTTGATAAGAGAATAGAACTGAAAGCTTTTCAGTTGTATATGGATAAGTATAGGGACACACACACGGACGTAGATATATTCCACTAAAGCTGGTCCCATCTTAAGGCTTAATTTTGTATAATTCTAGCTCTTTGTTCTGTTCTTTAGGAAGTCAGTTGTTGAGATGAAAGTAAGAATTTGTGTGTTCTTCTTATGGATGTAAAAGAAAGATGAGTATGTGTAGCACTCAACTCTTAACTCCTGAATATATTATGTATCATTAGGTTTGATCTTTAACTTCCCATTTAATCTTCATAATAGGAAAGTTAGTTGGGTTTTGAGCTAAGCATGACCTTGAAGTCTTCATGTTTGGGTGATAAGTGCATAATTATGACTGTAATTTGCATCAGACATCACTTTCGTCATGATAAGCATCATAGACAGGTAGATAATTGCACAACTAGCTTCTCTCTCCTAAGTGATGTTGTAAAAACACTCGCCCAGTCCAATTAATCCTTCCATCCAGGCGCTAGGCGGTCCTCTACTGTCTAACATTGAATTCAAATTAATCCCGATTAAAAACACTCACCTAGTCCAATTAATTCCTCCATCCACACGCTAGGCGGTCCTCTACCGTCTAACGTTGAGTTTAGATTAATCCCGATTAAACTCCATCTGGGCGCTAGGCATTTCTTTGCCGCCTAGATCTAGCTGGCATCTTTTATAACATTGCTCATAAGTAGAAAACAAGTTCTTTTTCTTCATCTGATTCATTTGCCATGGTTTTCAGTCAAAGATACTCAAGCCTCTTTGTTACACGCCTCTCTCTCTCTCTCACACACACACACACACACACACATAGAGGGTGACAGAGCCCTCAATGGTGAATCTAAAGCTGAATCAGAGCATTGAGGACAAACGATGGTGTAAGGAGGAGAAGGAGATGAGCTAATTGGAAAAGATGCATTATGGTATGAACTTAATTGTGGGGAATATTGGCTGAACTTGTGTTCATCTAGTTTGCTTCTCTCACCCAATCGAATGCTCAGTCCAGGTCTAGTAACGGGTTCTTTCCTTGTCTTTTTTTTTCTATGCCATTGTTAAAGTGCTCCTACCCTTCCTTTCCTCCTCGGTGGGTACATGAAAGGCACAGGTCCCTCTAGAGTTGCACAGGAACTAGACTCACCAGCTCACGATCACTTACTTTATACATGATGATATGTATTATTGCTCTTGGTTAGCGTCCGTTCCACGAACCCCACCCCCAAACCCAACTCTTTTTACTCTCACTATACTTTCGTCTTCCGTGCTTAATTGTCCTGTCCATCTTGCTGGTGCCAGGGCCTTCTTTGTATCTTTATATGTGGAATTTCAACTGTAAAAGATTGAAAGAATTGTTTTCTTCTTAAAAAATAAAAAATCAAGGAATTTCCCGCCATCTCTGTGGTCCTCAAGGATATAAATAATTAAGCACTGAATTTGACTTGATTTGGTATCAATAACTCGAGTTCTATTAGATGTTGTAGAAGATTAAGACAGTCAAACTAATCATAATGAATGATTCGAAGCTTCCTTCTAAGGAAAGTTTAAACTAGTTTTGAGGTTCATGGTTGGCTATTAAAGTAACTACTATGCCTGAATCATGATGAGAGATGACATGATTAAAACTTGAAGATATCATATTCATACATGTTAGGCTTGTGATTGCTGTTCAATTCTTTATCAAGTAAACTGTATTATCTATTTATTGTCAGAGATTTTGCATTTTAGCTCTTACGGATTGGTCGTAGCTTCATCCATATGTACAATTTATGGGTTTGTGATTGCTTACTTAATCATAGTTTAAGATATTAGTCATTTGAATGGCAGGGTTCCGAGATCCCTACTGCCAGGTGTTAGGAGCTCTCGGTTGAAGGATCGTCAAAAAGAAGAAAGAGAGCTATTGGTGAAGAAAGCATTTATTGAGGATATCTTAAATGAGAATAACATAGTAACATGTCTTCTTCAGAAAAATTCTTCTTACCGTGCAGTACTATGGGACTTGGAATCACTGCCATCTTCAGTAAAGGAATCCGACTTATGCAACAGCGTGACTGTTACTGATGTGCCCAGAGAAAATGTTTGTATTGAAAGTAACCATGAGCTATTTAACCAGAGCTCGTGTATGGAACCAATGGACTATTTATATGCTGATGATGATGATTTCTCAAGTGATTTTCAAGTTGATTCTGGGGCTTTACCTTGTGTAGCTTGTGGGATTCTTGGTTTTCCTTTCATGTCTGTTTTACAGCCATCTAAGGAAGCGTCAATGAATATCCTGTCTGCAAATCATAATATTAGTGAAGATCAAAGAGTTGTAACTCGTGGTGTTATTGAGGTCTCTCTTCAAGGTAATTATTTAGAGGTTCACTAGGTTTGATGGACTGTGCATATGTGTGTGTGTGTGTGTGTGTGTTGAATCATCTTAATTTCCTGGTGTCTTTATATTGCATTTCAAATTTTACTGGTCTGATCTGATGTTTTGATTTTGACGCAGTACAATCTGTAGTATTTCTACCTGATCTAAGTATTTTTCTGTTGATTGTAATACACTGACACTGTCCTTTCTATTATGATTTGTTTTGCTCTTATTTAGAATCTTTTGAAATCCCATGACATAAGTTCTGCTCATCCTTGACAATGTGAAGCATCTAGAAAGTCTTAGTTTTCACAATGCATCATGCAAAACTATGTTTATAAGTATTTTCAGCAATTGTCAAAAGCAATATAATTTGCGCCTGTTGTGCAGATGGAATTGACAACCAAGACATAACCATCAATGAAGGAACAGTTTGCGAGAGGAATGCTACAGCGATCACGACAGTTAAGTCGGGGGGAGACAATGTGACACAGAATTTTGGACAGTCCTCATTAGATGCTACTAGTTCCTCCTCTAATGTTGCTGATGAAGTGAAAACATCAAGGGAGTTACTTCAACATCCAAATGGAGCTTGTTCAACTCCAGATACAAGGCAGTCTATATTTCATACTGCAGATGATAGGTCTCTGGTACCAGAATTTTCTCCTACAAGGGATCTACCAAGTTCTTCAGGAACTAAGTTGGGTGTGGACTCAAACACATATTTAAGACCACGGATATTCTGTTTGGAGCATGCAATTCAAGTTGAAAAGCTGTTGAAATCCAGAGGTGGAGCAAATGTTCTTGTTATTTGCCATTCAGGTAATGGATATCATCTAAAGAGCTGGCCAAAGTCTTATGGGATCATTCCTGCTGGAACAATGCATATAAATATAACACTCATTAGTGATACGACTTTCATTATTTAAGTACTCTTGAGCTCTTGATAATGAACCACTTACTAGCAAAAACATAAAATGCAGCAGCTAATAATTATCTTAATTTTAAACAGTATACCTTCTTTATTTCTGTTTTCCTTTTCAAAACAAAATAACGAAGCTTTAGGTAGGGGAACCATTATTCTTATGTGAGTATGCCAGAGTAATGTAGTTTTATGCATTGCTCACAAATTTGCCTTTTTTTGGGATGCATGCTCATCTACGAAAGTGAGGTACCTGTCACCTCCCTTTCCCATGAATGATAACAATAATTTTATTCCTTTGGGCAGATTTCCTAAAAATAAAGGCGCATGCTCCAGCCGTTGCTGAGGACATTGGTGTCCCTTTCAAGTATCAGGAGATTCCATTAGATAAGGCTTCTGCAGAGGTTCTTAACTTTATCAATCATGCAATTGATGATGAAGGGCAGGATGAATGTGAAGACTGGACATCAAAAGTAAACATTAACTTGCGACATTGTCTTAAACTAGGTGAAAATTTTCCATCTGAGAAACTTCTGCATGCATTGACACTGAAGGGACTATCCTTCGACAAAGCTCCCGGTTCAATTGCCTCTAGCTTTGAGTGGAAATCCAGAAGATTACGCTCAAAAAGAAGGAAATTAAATCAATCAGATGATAGCAAATCATCTGAGAGCACTCCGGACAAAAAGGATGAAGGTTTGGAAAAAAGGATAGCAAATCATCTAGGCATGTCTGGAGAACAAGTTAAACTCATTCAATATTCTAGAAGAAAGTTCAAGTCTAAACATCCTGGTTCCGCAGGAGCAACTAAGACCTCTGGAGATTCTAGAAAGCTCCTTACCTCTGTTTCTGCAGATCCTGAGAATAGAAGAAATGTGATTGAAATTGGCCTTAGTAAAGTTGAAAAGACAGGGATTGGAGCTCCTGTATTTGGTCTGTTAGTTTCAGCTGAGGACCTGCATCAAGTAAATACTCGCATTGTGGCAACCAAGGATTGTAGTGAGAGTTCTGTTATTTCGCAAGTGGCAGATATATGTACAGCCACTCCAGTGATTGAGAATGTTACATCAGAAGGAGGTGACGACATGTTGAAGGAAATTATGGTGAAGGATAAGGTATGTGGTTGTACAACGTCTGATTCACAGATACAGCACATAATTGAGGTTGCTGTGGAAAGCAGTGGAAAGAATGACAGCTATTCTGAAAGTCAAGATCGTTCACCTGAAGTTGGTCACTTACCCACAGTTTCGGTTCAAAGTGCTGAAACTGTTCTAGTTGAGGGAGAGAAAAACTTGTGCTCAGAAAATGTGATTAATGATCCAAAAACAACAGATGACAAAGGTGGGCAATGTAGCGTCCTGGATGATGTAAATGTTTTAGAAAAAGGGATCGCTGGTGGCCCTGTGGCTGAGGTGGCACATGCTGATATAACCTTTTTAGAAACTTTTGAAGAGCAGACGGAGAAACCTGTTGCGGATCAAAGTTGCATCAACGGTAAGGCCTATGATTTTGAATATTTGGATTGCGAAGTGCTATGTCAAATTAATCCTATAAATGCACGTAATGGGAATAATCCTGCTTCAGCAAATGTTACACCATTGGACGAGATCACTCCTGTATCTGCAGAAGAAATTCCTGGAGTTCCAGAGGAAATCTCTGCTGCCAAGGAAATGGACAGTAGTGAAGATTGTGCTTCACAGGGCAAGAGAGAGTTTGACAGGAGTAACTCCAAGTCACAACCTGGGTCAGTTGCAGATAATTCAAGGAGAAGAAAACGAGAAGCAGACCTGCTAGCAGAGAATGGCCGTGCCTTTGATGCTTTTATTAGAAGTCCATGTGAAGGGTTGAGGCCAAGGGCTAGTAAAAGCATGGTGGTGGACAATTCGGTGACGAAAAAGGTGGATTCTCTAGATGATCGGAAACCGGCTATGAAGAAGACAAAGGATTCTCTAGATGGTCTAAACCGCTGCAAGAGTAAGACCGGAGGCAGGAAGGGTTCTCACATATGTGACCTGGACGGATGCCAAATGAGTTTCCAAACAAAAGGAGAATTACGGATGCACAAGCGTAACCGATGTCCCCATGAAGGTTGCGGAAAGAAATTCAGCTCCCACAAGAATGCAGTGAGTCACCTTCGTGTTCATGATGATGACAGGCCACTTAAATGTCCATGGAAGGGTTGTACAAAGGCGTTCAAGTGGGCCTGGGCGAGGACTGAGCATGTACGAGTTCATACAGGGGAGAGGCCATATAAGTGCAAAGTTGACGGATGTGAGCTTACTTTCAGGTTTGTATCGGACTATAGCCGGCATAGACGGAAAACTGGACATTATGTCTGACGCAAAGACCTGAAAAATAATTCCTCTTAGGTAGGTCTGTAATCATCTAATGCTCCAAGGTAGTAGGATTACTAGGGCAAAAGGTGTGGCCTCAAATGTAAAATAGCGGAGACGATAATGGAGGGATATGCTGTAGGAATAGGGTGGAATGTGAATCTATTTTTTGGTAGTCATATTTTTCTAGTATCATCTGAAGGCAGATTTTTGGATAGTCATATTTTTTTTTAATATTACAAAAAAAAAAAAAAAACTACTTTTGGAGTTTCTAAGTATTTAAATTTCAGTTTTACATGGTTAAGAACTTGGGATATTCTTATATTTCTCCGTGCTTTACAGAAAACTGCGGTTATGTATGTTTGAACATATAATAAACTGGGAAAGTTCAATTTGTAAGGAAGAGAAATGGAACTCATATCCTTTGTGTCTTGGTAAATATAAAGGAGAAAAATTGAATATAAAAGGGGCTATAATAAAATTTTAATGGATGTTATGATAAAATATAATTCTTTAGCAAAACAATGGAGTAAATAATACTCTTTCCACTCGTATTTATATCTTTTTAGAGAGATGGAATGTTGTTTTTATAGGTGATTTATAAATTTCAATGAGCTTAGTTTCTATACTCTGTATTTAATATTAATTCGTTTCCCTTTCATCTTTCTCAATAAATTTCTATACTGAACTTTTACAACTATTTTGGTCAATTAGACATAATCTTAATATTAATCAATATAACTATATAAAATCTCCAAGTCATCTTATCTCGAGTTCAAGTAATCGAATTAATGGCTCAATAAATTTAGTTATTATTTTTTTTAATCTTTTATGGCATATGATTTTTTCCTTAAGATAATTAGATAAAAACGTTATTGGTTCAAATCCTTAGAACAACATATAACAAAACTCACAAATTAATTCACCAACTATTACAAGAAAAAAATAATTAATAAATAAAAACTAACTCGAGTTATGTGAGTAGTTTTTGTACATCAAGTTTTGAGAACGAGTTTAAGATAATTTGATAAACAAGTTATCGATTCAAACCCTTGTAACAATATATAATAAAAACCACCAATTAATTCACCTATTATTATAAGAAAAAAATAATTAACAAATAAAAACCAACACAATTATGCAATCAATACATAATTAAAAAGAATCACATATTAATATTAGCTACATAAGAAAGGAAAAAAAAGAGATTATATGTGCAACTAGAATATGAACAAAAATATAATAGTATCAAAATTTAAAACCAAAGAGTAAAACTCTCTAACAAACACATGATTATCATAAAAAGAATAGCAATAAAAATTACTAATTAAAATTCACATGGATAAATCCGAAAATCTACATAAATATGAACAAAAATTTTAATAATCAATATAAATATTCACATAACTATTTATTAATAAGTATTTATATTCAATATAAATTTTAAGTTCGTTACAATGTCTAAATAATCAAAAAAATTATACATAGAAAACATATTTTCAAGATACACCATTGAAGTTTTAAAATTCATTTTACCCCATTAATGTCACTTAAATTTTCAATCACCACATTTCGTTAGAAAATCCTAATAGAGTTGCGGAGTTGGCAAAAATTAATTGACGTGGCACCAAAATATATATATATATATATATATATTTTTGGAAAATGACATGAATCTAACCATAGTGGGATGATGACATCGTGTCATCTTCAACCTTTTCTCTGGTTCCTGCTCTACCTTACGAGACTATTCTTTAACTTGTAAAAATTATGGATATTCAATTAAATTTGATAAATTTTACATATTTGAATTCATTTTTCGGCACAAATCATGATTCTCTAATCAATTTAAGCTTTTCTTCATAAATCGCTCTTCAACTATAAGATATTTGATGAAATTTTCAAATTAAAATCTTACATTTTTTCTGTACCTACAGAACCAAAGTTTGTGATCTCTTTCGATTTAATAGCATTTGATTACAAAGATTCAAATCCAAAAAATTTCGTTTCATAAAAACCTAAGAATCAATGATTTATAAAATTATGGCATCATGACTGTTGATCACGATTTAAAGAAATATTATCAAACTCAGATAAATATCAATTCTGACGAATAATATCATTAATAAAGTAGATTGAACATTTAAGTAACGTTAGTGAATAAAATAAAAAAAATAATATTTGAGTGGTGTAATAAAAAAAAACCTGCCAACATCACTGAAGTGTTTAAAGGTTTTACCAAATAAAAGGGTAAACTTGTCTAAGTTTAACTCATTGCTCAGATTTTTTGTCATGTTAATATCAATTCTCTAAAAATAATTGTATCATATTTAATTTACGCTTAATTTAACTTTAGTTGTCTCTCATGAATTTTAACATATTCTTTGAAATACCTAAATCATCCCTAAATACAAATATAATAAAAATAAATAAGAAAATAAAATAGTACAACATTGTTAAAGTTAAAATTTCTTTTCTTTTTTCTTAAGAACTCACAAACAACTCAAATAAAAATTTAATTGAATTTTACTTCTTTTATTTGTTTCAAAATTAGTTTGCTATTTTTTTCTTTTTCACTCAAAACTTATAACAAAGCATAAGGATAATTTTTCTTCTAAAGAAACTCACTAGTTTTTGCGGTCAGCACCTCACCTATTTCCTATTTTAAGGATGAAGAAGACTAAGTCACGCTTATAACGTTCGTAACATATACGTGACATTATGGAATTGGTTGTCCAAATCCTTATACCTCTCATAATAATATTGATTTTTTTCTATTAGAACCTAAAATATGTACGAGTGCCTTCTTTATTTTATTTTATTTTCCAGGTCTCATTAATTAAAAATTTAGTAATTCATTTGAATTTTGGTTTCATGTTTAAATTAATAAATAAGGACATGTCCTATATTTTATACTATTATATTTTTTATTTCAGTTTATTGATATGTCATTTAAAAATTTTAACTTTTGTTTCAAAATATACAATGTTTATTGTTGTGTATTTCTCTTTGTATTTAAATATCTTTTTTTCTCTTTTTCTTTACATCTAGATGCTTACAAAAGAATAATTTTTATTCTTTTGCCTAAATTTTTTATTTATTTTTCTTTTTGTTTCCTTTTTTTTTTCCTCTTTACTTTCAACTCCATTCATCCAAACATAGTCTAAATCACTAGGTATTATGATGTTCCACTACTCTCATCACCCGCTTCTCTACAATTTTAAACAAACCGTTTGATAAAATCAAGAAAAGAAATGAAAATTTTTAGTATCATCAACTCTACGAGGGTGTTTGACAAATGCTTAAATAAGTTAAACCTACTTATAATGTGATGACCCAAAAATAAAATTTGTCTATAAATAATTTATTCATTCATATTTTGTATAAATGATTAATTCTCTATTTATGTGAATAATTAATTTATATTTTGAAAATAGAATTTTTTTTATATTAATGAGATGTCTGAAATTTAGTAATGTCAATTCCTTTATAAATACCAAAAGGATATGAATATGAGTTCAAGTGAATTATATATGTATGAAAAATTATGCGTATTGAGGAGGGAATTATCTGAGGATTACATGTGTTGTTAGTATTGATTAGTAAGCTGCATGTATAAGCTGTTTGTGTGGCAACAGTTGATTAATGTTAAGTGCATGTAAGACAACAACTGCTTAGTATTTTACCAGTTGTTAAGATGTTATGATGAACAACCGTTTTACCGCCCAAGTTGGCCAATCACTTATCTTAAGCATAATCTTAGCCTACTGCACTAATCGATTCATGAACACTATAAATACCTCATTTTGAGATAAAATTCTAATATCTTTTCTAAAATTTTTCTCTTAGAACTTCTCTTTAAACCAAGCATTCTCATAAATTTCAAACTTATTCTCTCGAGTGACTATCTTTTCTAGAGCAGACAACCTTTCAATTTCCTCCTTAAAGACGAAGAGGTAAGAGCATTATAATCGTATACTTGCTCTACTCTGTTTCGTTTTCTCATGCATAACATTTGAGAGTACTAGTCACGCGTGCTAAGAAAAGAATAAAGTTTTAAGAACTGCAGTAATGTTCTTTTGCTTTTGTGTGTGTATATTGTGATACACACAACAAATAGGATAAATGATGCACCCTAAGTAGGGTTTATCCATTGTTAGACATCATTCATGATCTTATGAAAGGTCTTCCATCATAGTAGAGACAAGTCCTAACTTAGCCTCTGATGAGAAAACATGTTAGTCTCCGATGGATAAATATTAGTCTCTGATGAGAAAACATATATTTTCTGATGGGTAAATATTAGTCACTAATGAGTAACAAAGCTAGTCTTCGATGACTAATGATGTTAGTCTTTGATGAGTTTGGCGTTGAACAATTATCCACTGGTAAGTTTGGCACTGAATAAATATCCATTGACGAGTTTGATGTTGGCTAAATAGTTGGCGATGAATTTGGCGACAACCAAAATAGTTTGACGATAGTTAAATGAATTACCGACGAGTTTGGTGATGAACAAAATCTCCTCTGATGAGTGGTCATCCCGTGACGAGTAGCCTATCCCCTGATGGCCAGGTAAGTCATCCCCTGATGACTAAGGATCATCTCCTGATGGTCAGAGATCATCCCCTAATGACCGAAAATGTATTCCCTGATGGATAGCCTATCCCCTGACGGATAGTTATTCCCTCATAGGTAACCTATCTCCTGATGGGTAGTTTATTCCCTGATGGGCAAATTTGTCCCTTGACAAGTAGACCATCCCCTGATGACCATCCCTTGATGGCCATCCCCTGATGATGAATACTCCCTGATGGCTATCCCCTAATCATGGATGGACATTACAATCGTCACATGCTTACATACTCATATTCATTTTCAAGATATAGATTTCTCATATTATACCAACAATCATGTTTTTAGAACCTCTCACGCACTAGTGTTTTGAGATTAAAATTAGCTAAGGACCAAGGCAAGTATATACTCAATCTACTCTTTTTTGATTGAATACGTAAGATCATTGATTCGATTTATGTAAGTGATTGATGTTATTTCTTATGCAAGTCAATGTTTTTCATGGATAAGTAATATACGATTCATTGATCCGATGTACGTGAAAAGATGTTGTTTATTGAACCAAGTGTTATTGGGTGGTTGCTAGCTGTTTTAATTAGCTAGCACGCCAAAGGAAGTCTTATATGGATATAAAAGTTTTATTTCTAATCTTATACTTACAAAGTATATCCATATGAGTGACTAAAGGCTAGTGGGTATGATCTCCTGCTACCTCGACACATGATAGGGAATGAAAAATTGAGGCATTGATATTCAGACCCTCGTAGACCTCTTCTTTTTGCGATGACTACGTATGTCATGACGAAGTCAAACGATCAGACTGGCTAGCTGCTATGTCGTTTGATGAAGAGGAAGTCAGATAGTGATCAGCTTGGCCAAATGATGCACTATTTGATGAAGAGAAGGCGCAAATGAATAATTCAAGATTTATTGCAAGTAAAGGGTCAACCCCTTGTTATCACTCGGGAACCCTGAAAGTTATATGTTTATTAAATCACTAGGAGGTGTCGACATTGTTTTGCCCAACCTCATTAAACACTAGAGCCTCTTGAAATATCTGTTCTTCTTGCTTGGACTTACCTAACTTATGATTATATATTTGCTGAGCGTAAATTGCTCATGTGAATTATTATAAAATGTTTTACAGGTTATGTCAAAAAGGCCAAGACGCCTAATAAAGGAAAGGAGAAAATGACATAGCGAGAGTTTCTTGATCGCTCTCCTATGGATGGCCTTTAGATGAAAACTGAAGCGAGAGGCCATCATAGAAATGTTTAGATTTTAAGGCCAGATGGGCCATTTTTAGACTTCCGCTGCTAAATATCTAAGGTTTTGTAATAAAAGGTTATATACCTTTAGTTTATATTATGAATGTTTGAGTTAAGGTTTCGTAAAAGAGATTATATTTCTCTTAATCAATGACGTTTATGCTTGGTTCAAGATGTTTTTCTGTTGTCAATTCCTGGCAATGCCCGAAGTCTAACATGGGATCTTTGGGAGCTGTCACACAATTTCTGACAACACCTGAAGCCCAACTTGCGATTTTTGGGGCCGCCATATATAAGGTCATTTTAAAATAATGTTGTTTGGCTATTGCTTATTTTTTCACTTATAAGCAAAAAAATAAGTTAAAAATAAACAAGTAAAACTTGCTTAGTGTTTTCTTGCTTATAAGTAGAAATGAAATAAGCAGAGTTGACAAAATGCAATTACATATTTGTTAGATGAAAATGATGATGATGATGTTTTAGAGAATAAATGTGCAACTGTAAATACTTAAGGTATTCCATAAACCTTAGTATATTTGCACGAGTTTTTGCATCCATTGATGGTCGACATAGTCATCAGGAGATGAACTGCACTGCACTGGGTGAGTCATCAGTGTTTACTTGAACGGACTCGACAGTGTCAAGAAATGACTATTGTTACTAAAAAAGATAAATATTTCGCATAACAGACATTCTAAGAAAAGCCAACAAAGTGTTGATAATCAAAATGATAAGTATTTTTAAGAGCCGTCACAAGAAGAACCCATTAGGGGAAGCCTAAAAATACTGTATCAAGGCGATGACACCATAAGGGGAAGCCATCAGGGGAAACCCGTCAGGCGATGACTTCGTTAGGGGAAGCTATTAGGGGAGGCTCATCAGGGGATGACTTTGTCAGGGGAAGCCATCAGGGGAAACCCGTTAAGGTATGACCTCGTCAGGGGAAGCTATTAGGGGAACTCATCAGGGGATGACCTAGTCAAGGGAAGCCGTCAGGGGAAGGCATCAGGGGATGACCTCGTCAGGGGAACCTATCAGGGGAAACACTTTTGTGTCCAGACTTTGGCGACAACATACCTCCCGATGAGTTTGGCGATGGCTAAATTAGAGTTTGGCGACAGTCATTTCTTTCCACTGACAACGAGTTTGGCGATGGATAAAAAGTGACTTAGGCGATAGTCATTTTTATCTACTGACAAAGAGTTTGGCGATGGTTAACATTGTCTTTGGCGATGGTTAAACTGTCTTTGGCGATAGTAATGTTTATCCACTGACGATGAGTTTGGCAATGAATTAACTTGCCCGACGAGTTTGGCGATGACTAAGATTACCCGACAAGTTTGGCAACGACAAAAGATCACTCATCAGTGGAACCCTTCGGTGGATAACAAGCTGGTCATAACATCAGTGGATAAATGAAGCATTGATCAAGTCTCTATCAGGGCTTGACATCAGTGGATAAAGAAGCACTGATCAAGTTACCTTCAGTAACTTGTCATCAGCGGATCCAGAATTACTGATCAAGTCGACATAGGGCTTGACAACAGTGGATTGTTATGACCTAATTCACATGTCATCAGGATTGACATGAAAACATTAATACTTGGCACGGAAGCAAGGGGTATAACTGGAAAGATATTCCTTGAAGTTTGGTTAACCAATAACAACTCTCGAGCATTAATTACATGCAAATCAGGGGATGTAAAAGAAGCAACAAAAGCAAACAGTAGTCTGACACACCACTCCTAAAGGACGTTGATGTGACAGAACTACGGCTAAGTTGAAACTTGAAGCATGTCTAACACATGGTTTTACCAACTAATCTGCTATACATATAGGAAGAGTTGTTACACAGAAAACCAAGCAAAGAAACAAGAAGCCACACAACAAACACTAGAAGAAAGTTTTGTAATAGATTTGAAGAGATATATTCAAAGAAAATAAGAAGCTAGTGAGTGTGAAAAAAGAAGCTGTAATTTTATTACAGAGAAACTGTAACTCGTTACGGAAATTGTAGCTGTTTAATCATGTTTGTGATTAAACAGATTTCCAGAAAAATATCAAGTTTTAATACAACTATTTTAACTTGAATGCTTGAGTGTTCATTTTAAATTCATTATAGTTTTTCTGATCTTGTAGCTATTTCCAGCCGTGCTTAAAAAGTTTTTAAAGAGCAAAAAGTTTGTAGTGTTTGTATTCAACCCCCATGACCCCAAATACTTGAGCTTATTTTGTTCAAACAATATTTGTCCCTTATCTCTTACTTTTTTTTAACATACAAGTTTTTTTAAGTAAATCTATAATATATTTTAATTTATAAGTCATCATTATTCAAACACCATTCATCATTTTTTAACTTATATTTTTACTTATAAGACAAAATTATTTCTAACCACTATAACCAATAATTTATAATTCAAATAACTTATATTCAACTTATAAGTAACCAAAAAATAAGTTGATGCCAAACAAGCCCTATCTCTGTATTCTAACTTTGACACTTTGGAAGGGCATATAAAGGTAGAATAGGAATACTTACACAAATAATTTCTATGATACTTGTGAACGCACAATCATAAAGAAAAATAAATCTCGAAGAAAATCTCCAATAGTGATAAGCAAAGGTTCAAGACTTTGATATATTTAAGAGATAATATTAATGAATGAGATATATCTTATGAGAGCATCCTTAATGATATATTTATACTATTCAGAAATATCTAAATTCTAATCTACTTAAGAAACTAAAATCCAACATAATTAGAGAATAAAAAAAAGAGAATAATATTGATTCAAAATCATTTAAAAAAATAAGAATAATAACTTATATTAAAATCTATTTTTTAATAGAAATCAACTTGCCATGTAAATCCAGCTCTTACCAAATTCCTAGTTGGATTCGAACTTTAGCTAATTCCTCTAATTTCTCCCATGTCAGTCCCCTCCACTTGAGAAGAACTTGACTTTGAGAGATCACTAAGTTTGTCTCCATGAAAAGGAAAAATATCTACCACATTAAAAGATTTCAAAATACCCATAAAAGAAGGCAAGTCCACCACATATTCATACACCAAGGACCGTATTTCCATGTTGGAAGCTTGTTGTAGGTTCTCATCAGAAACTTCTTCTTACGAAAATAGACCATGAGTTCATCACCTACTACAAAAACCCTATTGCGAGAATTAGCAAGCTTTTTGTAGCGTGCATTAGCTTTTTCGATCTTGTTCTTCACTTTCACCTACATCTCATGAATACGCCTAGCCTCCTTATTAGTTGTTGTACTAACTCCATCTCCATTTGGAAATCTAATCAAATCAAATGGATAGTATAGATATTTAGTATAAACAATAGAAAGGGAGACTTTCTTGTAGTTTGTTATAAGCAAACTTAGCCTCAACCAATGCTAAAACCCATTCTTTCAGCTTTTCTCCATAAATACATCGAATCATATTGCCTAGGGTTAGATTCATTGACTCGGTCAATCTACCGATCTGTGAATGAGTTGTTCTACTGAAGTAGAGCGAAGAACGAAAACTCTTCCACAGGGTCAACCAAAAATGGATCAAAAACTTTGTATCTTTGGCAGAAGTAATAGTCTTGGGAATACCATGCAAATTAACAATCTTTCGAAAGAATAAATGAGGAACTCGTAAAACATCTGAAGTCTTCTTACATGGAATAAAATTGCTCATCTTTGAGAACCTATCCACTACCACAAAGACAAATCCACACCTATTTGTGTACATGGAAGTCCCAAAACAAAGTCCATTGAAACATCATCTCAAATATTGCCATGAACATGCAAAGGAGTATATAAACCTGTATTAGAAGACTGGCCTATACTCGTTTGACAAATATAGCAATACTGCACAAATTGATCCACATCACGTCGCACGTGAGGGCAATAAAACCATTGTTGCACAACTTCTATGTCTTATATCACCCAAGATGTCATGTTAGGCCTCCATCTTGCAAATCCTTGATTACTTCCTCCTACAAAGATATAGATGGTAAACACAATTAATTGCCACAAATTAAAAGTCCATCATGCAAATAAAATGCTCCACTAGATTGTTGAGACATATATTGTTTCCAAATGTCTTGGAAATCATGATCACGATCATATAATCATTTAACCTACTCAAACCCCACAATTTCATTCTGAAGTATATGTAAGGTAACCTTTCGACTCAAAGCGTCAATTACTCGATTTTGTACATCAGGTTTATGCATCAAACAAAAAGGAAACTTCTGCAAATAAGTGCATATGAGAAGTAATTCTCTTTAGGCTAGACAAGTATTTTAATTCATCATTGTGATGGTCCCGATTTCCCAACCGTAGGCCAGAGTCGTCGGTTCATTAACAACTGTTATGACTCAAGCTTCTAGCAGGATACCGGGTTGTCAAAAGGGACAAAAGAACTAACAACAAGAAATCTTCTTTCATAATATTGATTAAAATGGAGTCTACTCAGTAATTATTACAATTATTTCCTTGAAGATTCTAGCAGCGGAAAACATCTTTCTACCCAAAAACCAAAACCGAAAGTCATATTCATGAGCCTGTAATAGCCAGTCCTACTGATACTGAAATATCCTATCCTGTCCTTACCCTTGGAATTTTCTCCTTTCTCTTGTTTAGCTAAAATAGAATCAAACAAGTATGGGCGATAAAAGCCCAACAAAAAATATGTCATAGAACAGTTGAAAGAAATAAGGATTTGCAACTAGTTTTGAAATACAATTTCAAAGATAATGTTAAAATATTAAGAATTCAAATTGTTGGATTTTCGTTGCATATGGGGAGAACCCATATTCTTAGATAGAAGAAAGATTGGCAATACAATGCTTCTGAAATGAAGAAAATGAATCCACATAAGCTCTCTTGACGTCTTTAAGTACTATGACTTACTTGATCACCTTAACTATGTTCAGCACTAAGGCCTACTGAAAGTATCTCTTACCACTTGACAATAGCATGCCATGGCTATCTTAATGTGGTCTCCTGTGTACATGCGTAAGACACTTAGTAGATTTAATTACATCTACAATCTCTAGGGCCCGACAGAATAGAGTAACCCATTCTCACATCCGGGTTGATTCCCTTCTCATGCTTATAAAGTGGATGGATCTTGATACTTCAGTGAGGATCACAAGCTATTCACACAGCTAACGTTGTAACTTCAATGAGGATCACAATGTATTCACACAGCCAACCTTGTAGAAAGCATTAGATAAGTTAAACTGATTTGAATAGTTCAATATGTTATGTGTTGACATGGAACAAATAAGATGCTAGTAAACTAGATACAAGTAATCAAGCATTTAACAATAAGATTTAGCTCAAGTTGAACAAGTAACAATTATTCTCAATCGGTACGTATACGAAGCAACTATGTATACCTAAGGAAAAATTCGAGTATTTGCACAACATGTCTTAACGTTGATTGAGTTAATGGATCAGACGTTTAATTACAATAAGCTGTAGGGTTTTGACAAATAAATGCAACGGAAAAAAAATGATTTAAAATAAAATGAAACCCTAACCCGAAGATCCATGCGAAATAATTTAATACAGATAGTTTAAATTTTACCGATTAAACCTGTAGAATCCGAAGCTTTGATGAGGGTGTTGAACGTCTCCGAATCTTTAACACAATCCAACTGGATGACGCCTCTACGGTATCCACACGAACACCTCACAAATTGTCTCACGATCCGAAGCAAGGAGAATTGCAGTACTAGCTGCTGGATCTGTTTCTCTCTCTCTCTCTCTCTCTCTCTCTCTCTCTCTCTCTCTCTCTCTTAACTATAGTCTCTCTCTAATGAGTGGCTAGGGTTTTTAGAAAACGTATATCCCAGAGAACAACTGATATATCCTATATATAGCTGTGTATAGAGTAATTCCAAACCCTAATTTGATTAGGAGAATAAAATTCAAATTTTATATTTATTATATATTTTAATCAAGTCTTACTTAATTAATATATATGTCAAATAAATATATATTCGTATTTTCTTCCAAGGGGCTCTAATATATATACATATTAAATATATATAATTTAAAGCCACGATTTAAATAAAATCAATTCCATTGATATATTAAAATCATTGACATTTAAATTATATCTCCTTAATGAATGTTCTTAGTGTGCGACCCTATAGGTTATTATTACTTTGGCAATAATTTTAAATCATATTATAAAATTATAAACAGTGAGTGGCATCTAGTAATACATCACTGTTACCCAAGTAATAATAAAGTCATTGATTCGATGCAACCTTTTCGTGACCAATATTTCAATGTAATTTAATCCTTTTAACCTTGATATCTAAGATTAAATTCAAGGCATGGATGTGTTATTCTCTACACAATTTAATCTCAGTTTTCTTGATCAATGAGTAGACTATATGAAACAAATCTCTATTTGAGCATGGTCATGCATTTCATGGTCTCACTCAATCAAGAGGCCTATAGATATCACCCCTAATTTATAGGAGGGTTAAATTCCATCCACTTCATTCTCATTTCTCACATAACTTATGATGCATCCAACAATCACCTTTATCATCCACCCGGTTAAAGGTGACTTTTTGCAATGTCAAAAGACATAATTCCTTATGTAGAAATGTTATGACTTCAGGTCGAAGGACCATTACATCATTGTCACTATGAGAATTACTTATGACACATAACATAATACTCCATGTAGAATTCTCATGGTGGATCTGTCCAGTACACTATTCTCTAACATGGTACCTATGCATCGACTTAATATATCTTGTATATATTTATGACCAATGAGATGTGGCCATCAGTCAATCCACATACTAGTCTTAATGTATTGTTGTTATCTCACTAACAATAATACTCGACTAGGGACATTTAAGAATAATGATATATACAACATACTTATATGATCTCATATTCAAGTCATATACTTGAATCCCTATAATTAATATCATTCTTCTAAGGACATTTATTATGTTAACATTTATATAACGCAGTAAATAAAACATAATAAAAGAAATTATCATTTAACCAAAACATAACATAAATATAGTGTCACAATCATTATATAATTGGCCAGTAGGGCATACACTCCAACATAAGCATCATACCACATGTATGCATGCATAAACAACTCTGTTATATGCTGAAGAATAGTAAATACATCACTTGCAGAATCACATATAATGGAACAACTAAGTTATACGTTGGAAGAATAACAAATATATTACTTTCCTTGATCGGGGTGACAACGTATGATAGGTTTAAGTGTTCCTGCGAGATCTGTTTTATGATCCATAAGTGATTACAAGTTAGAACTATAGTTATATTTAAGTAACAAGATTCTTTAGGTAATGATTAGATTGTATATTTATTACTTCTTGAGTACACCTGATGATGTTGCATAAACTTGAAATGGTTGTATTGGTTACTATGCATCAGGAGGATGGTTTATACTTGTTAGGGGATGAGGTCTTAGCCGTTAGGGGATAAATTACCCATTAGGGGATAATTTACTCATTAATGGATATTTACCCGTTAGGGGATAACTCTCGACCATTAAGGGATGACCCTCGGCCATCAGGGGATGACCCTCGGCCATCAGGGGATGACCCTCGGCCATCAGGGGATGACCCTCGGCCATCAGGGGATGACCCTCGGCCATCAGGGGATGACCCTCTTCATCACCAAACTTGTTGGTAATCTATTTGACTACCGCCTACCTCACTTGGTTGTCGCCAAACTCATCGGGGGATAAGTTGTTCAGCACCAAACTCATCGGGGGATAAGTTGTTCAACATCAAACTCATCAGTGGATAAGTTGTTCAACGCCAAACTCATCAGTGGATAAGTTGTTCAGCGCCAAACTCATCGGTGGATAAGTTGTTCATTGGATACTAATTTATTTTATGTTGTCAGAGAATAATATTTTTGTCTCTCGGAGACTAACAACTTTGTCCATCGATGGATATTTTATCCTCCTATAGCTAAAACAATCCATCAGTGGATTTTTATCCTCTGATAACTTGCAGTCCAGTCTTTATGTATCTGTTCCATAATGAAAGAATATTCATTTTATCCTTTCTAAATAGTTGTTTATCAAAGGATAAATTATCAAGAAGAGTCCTAGCTTAAGGTACATAGGAGCCTTTTTGACAACAAAATTTTCAGAAATAAAGAATGGTAGAGTTTAAATATATGTAAAGAGTTCTTTCTTGAATACTTCAAGAGAATAGAGATTGCCCATGTGGTTTATCTCTATGAGAAATCATAGGGAAAGAAATATGTTCTGATTAACCAAGGTTTTATGTAGATTCTTCTTTAGGTTAAATAACTAAATAGTTAAAATAAATAACTTAATAAAAGCTTTCAAAATTACCTTGCAAGCTTTTACTTCTATTGTATACGCTGTAGAGATATTATTTTGAGTTTGAGAGTGTTTAAAGAGGAGAAGTAGTAAGACAAGGGTCCTCTTTATATAGGAGAGCCAGGAGAAATTAAAATATCTAATGTGAGATATTTCTCACTTTAGATTAATATCAGATGTGAAATTAATTAAACCACTAAGATAATATAAACAATTACTTGATCATTACATCCACACGTAAGTGTGAATTTCTCATAGGTGTCAAAAGGTAGTACTTCGTAATACTAATGACTCAGCATCTGCAACACTTACTCATAGTAAGGAAAAATTATTATTTAACTTACTCTCACCGTAACAGTAATCCTTATTAATGCTCAAATTGTTACTATTCAAGATAATATCTTGAACTGAAATTTGTTTCCTTCAGTATTTATAGAGGAATATTTTATTATAACCACTTAATAAACTTTTGACCAAAGTTTATTTAATAAAAACTTTAATATTATAATAATGGTTACAGAAAGTTTGGGGCTTCACAATCATGATCTGAATACAAAACGAACTCCTTACCAACAAGGTAATGCTCCAAATGCTTCAATGTTCGAAACACTATATAGAATTCCTTGTCATATGTATACCACTTACTACGTGGCCACATTTAAATTTTCATTAAAATTTGTGATAGGTCTCTTCTCTTGGGAAAGGATGGATCCAATTCCTGCCGCACTAGCATTACAATGTACCTCAAACACTTTATTAGAATCTAAAAGAGCTAGCATGGGTGTTGTACTATGTGACGACCCCATCATCCCATACCGGACTAGGGCATCATCATAAGAAGGTAAAGATAACCATTCATCCATTCATAAATAAATACTGAATAAAAATAGCATTTAAGAGTTATTACAACCCAAGAATTAAATAATTACAGCGGAAGCTATTACATCATTTCTTAATAACAAAATAAATCTCATTAACTCTTCAAACGTCTTCCTTATTTCCTTACTTCATTCCTTTCTTTCCTTCATCAGTTCTATCAAAAGGATAAACATTTAGTAGCTTATCATCTTTGCTTTCCCCTTATCAGAGGGTTCAGCTTTAGCTTTCTGTCCTGCAAGACATTAACATTCAACATGGGTGAGCGTTTTACGCCCAGCAAGTATATACACATTGAGGAAAATATGAATAATTCAACGAATTTCATCTGGAATCAAAGGAGAGAAATTCAAATTCTGTTTGTGAGGCATGGTGAAGCAATACCAAGACCTCAGAAACCTTCAAATATCCTTGAGGATTCACTGATGATATACAACTTGTGATCCTCCCTTGAAGAAAGTCAGGTATACACCTGATCATAACTTTCTCAAATATCCAACGGGGGCTACACCCGTGGATCTACTAACCATACAGTACACAACTGGCCAGGCTGGACCGTATGATCCCTCTGAGTGATTACGTAGTCAAATAACATTTCCTCTTGCTCAGGTGAAGAACACAACAGCACCTTTCCTTTCCTCTTGCCAACCATGTGGCATAACCTTCCCATAAGGGGCATCATTCACATTCTCATTGCACAGATATAAGATTGAAAACATAGCTGAAATTCAAAGCTCATTTATATCCATGCATCATCATTCATATCATGCTAGCAGAATCAAAAGCATAACATGCTCATTCATAAGAACAATTAAAGTATAAATCCAGCCTTCTACGCATATCGAAACAAATGATAATGCATTAAACTGAAATAAGCATGAGATTGTGAATATACTTGCCTCAGTCCTTTGCTCACGACCAAAATTTAATTTACTCGTGAGTGAAAAATTCTGTAAGAATATACATATCACAAGATGAATTTAATATCTGAGTTAAAATATGAGGGAAAATGCACATGTGATGTCCTTAACTTTTAACGTCTCAGTCTGATATAAAAACTATTGAGGTTAAGAAATCAATTTAAACATCTTAAAATGATTTAAGAAAATAACATTTTATAGTTTTAAAACAAACTGCACATCAGGGAATTACTACGCTTTAATTCATCGGAGACTAGTAACCCATCGGGGATTAGTAACTCATCGGGGATTATCAACCCATCGGGGATTAATAACCCATCGGGGATTATCTACCCATCGGGGATTATCAACCCATCGGGGATTATCAACCCATCGGGGATTAATAACCCATCGGGGATTATCTACCCATCGGGGATTATCAACCCATCGGGGATTAATAACCCATCGGGGATTATTTTACAAGATCAGAGACTAATTCAAACCCGTCAGAGACTAGGTTAAGGTCTGTCTCAGATACAGGGCCGTCCTTCTTACTCCTCCATGTGTTGTGCCCTCAACCATAACCACACTTAGGTCAAAACTCATCATTCTCTCAGTGATACGTAACATTTCCTATGGTCTGCATGCCATCCTAAACACGGTTTAGGGTTAAAAAAATCAGGTTAAAGAATACTCAAGCATGGGGTTGCAACTACTGACAAAAGAATGTTTGGTAGTTAAAGGTTTGTCCACCAGGTGGTTGTTAACAACACTACACCCAACTTAGACAACTTGAAATAAATGACATTAACTCCGATCGTTATGCATTAAGTCATACTTTTGAAAATAAATGAACATGGTATTAAATGTGGTAGGTAGAGCAGAGATGCAAGAAATATAGCAAGACTTAAATGAGATGCTCTTACCTCCTTACTGTAGGAAGGAAATAAATGCTCCGGTTTATCCTTCAAGAAGAACTGTTGTCTCGAAAATTAAATTTAAGTTTGATGGAAGTTTAGAAAGGTAGAATCAGGGTTACAACAGCGTGATGTATATATATATCACTTGATTGAACAACAAGGACCGTCGGATCAACTTGATCTCAGCCGTTGGCTATGAAAAGAAAGGAAATGACTGAAGAAGGAAAGAGTGGTTGAAACGGCTGCTGTGTCCATCGGTCATCTTTTATAGCTGACTCTAGGGTAATGATAGGGATGATGAGCATTTAATGCTGCTGTTCCCCCCCAGCAGTGGAGTATTTAAAGAGAAGACGAGTACTGTAGCTATCCGAGACATTCCCGCAAAACACTCCTTTAAGGGTAGAACAACTCATAACCTTATGAGCTTTACAAAATCATTTTAAAAAAATCTTTTTGGACATCACATTGCAGATAAATTTTTCATAAAAAAAATATAATTTCAATATTCACAACTTATAAGAAAATAATTTTCATGAAGAAAAATAAACTAATATAATTAAATTTCATAACGGAATTTATTTACAAATCCGGGTCTTCACATCCTTCCCCCCTTATAGAAGTTTCGTCCTCGAAACTTAACTTTCAAACAAATGGGGGTACTTATCAATCATAACGCTTTCAAGCTCCCAAGTAGCTTCCTCCATACCATGATTCTTCCATAACACCTTTACAGAAGGAATTTCTTTATTTCCTGAGAATTTTAACCTGCCGATCTAATATCTGGACAGGGATCTCTACATAACTTAAATTAGTCCGCAGATCTATCGATTGATAGTCTAATATTCCTTCATAGTTGCCCTTAAAAGGACGCAAAACTGAGATGTGAAATACATCATGCACGTGACCCAAAGCTGGTGGTAAGGCTATTTGATAGGCCACTTCACCAATTTTCTTCAATACCTCAAATGGTCCCACAAAGCGGGGACTTAACTTTCCCTTCTTGCCAAAACGCATTATGCCCTTCCAGGGTGACACCTTCAGCAACACATAACTTCCAACTTCCAGTGTTTGGTTCTTTCTGATTTGATCAGCATATTGCTTTTGTCGATCTTGAGCCGCCTTCATTCTAGTTCTGATCACTTTAATTGCTTCCTCAGTTTGTTAGACTATCTTCGGTCCAATTAATCTTCGTTCTCCCACTTCATTCCAGTAAATTGGAGTTCTACACTTTCGACCACACAATGCTTCAAATGGTGCCATGCCAATGCTGGCATGGTAGCTATTATTGTAGGCAAATTCAACCAGTGGTAGATAGTTGTCCCAATGCCCTTTAAAATCGAGAACGCAAGCTCGAAGCATATCTTCTAGGGTTTGGATCGTGCGTTCAAATTGACCATCTGTCTGGGGATGATAAGCTGTACTCATGTCTAACCTTGTCCCCAGATATTCCTGGAAACTCTTCCAAAACCTTGAGGTAAACCTCGGATCTCGATCAGAGACGATGGAGACTGGCACTCCATGTCGACTTACAATTTCCTTGACATATAACTTCACCATTTGATCCATCTTGTAGGTATACTTTATAGCCAAGAAATGGGCTGTCGTGGTCAATCTGTTGACTATAACCCAAATGACATTCATTCCACCCGGCGTGGTTGGTAAACCAACAACAAAATCCATTGTAATAAATTTCCACTTCCACTCAGGAATTTCCAGTGGTTGTAACAACCCACTTGGTTTCTGATGCTCTACTTTAACTTGTTGGCATGTCAAGCATTTGCTTACCCATTCAGCTATCTCTCTTTTCATGTTGGGCCACCAAAAACTTTGCTTCAAATCTTGGTACATTTTCGTGCCTCTGGGATGAAAAGAGAATTTTGAGTTGTGGGCTTCGTGAAGAAGCTCTTGTCTCAATTCCATTTTTGTAGGAATCCAAATTCTACCTTCAAATCGTAAAAGTCCATCATTGTGCATAAGGCATTTCCCTTTCTCTCCTTTAATCAATTTGGTCCTTTCTTCATCATGCTCTTCTTGTGCGACCTTAATGAGGTCGTGCAACTGGGGCCGAGCTCGAATTTCTTGCTCTACTTCCATCCTTTGAGTCGTGGTAAGTGCATGCAGCTGTAGGCGCTCAAATTCCTTTATAACTTCTTCCTGAGTGGTAATCACATTCAGTCTTTCGCGACGGCTGAGCGCATCAGCAACTACATTTGCCTTTCCAAGGTGGTAGTTGATAGAGCAATCATAATCCTGAATCAACTCCAACCAACGCCTTTGTCGCATGTTGAGTTCTTTTTGCGTAAATATGTACTTTAAACTTTTGTGGTCAGTATATATTTCGCATTTCTCACCATAGAGGTAGTGCCTCCAAATCTTTAAGGCAAAAACGATTGCTGCTAGCTCCAAGTCATGCGTAGGATATCGTTTTTCACAATCCTTCAGCTGCCTTGAGGCATAAGCAATTACTTTACCATGCTGCATTAAAACTGCTCCAAGCCCTTGTTTTGACGCATCACTGAAAATGACAAACTCTCCCTTATCATCCGGTAGCGTCAGGGTAGGGGCTGTAGTTAATCTTGTCTTCAATTCTTGGAAGCTCTTCTCGCAATCAGAATTCCAATCAAACTTCACAACTTTTCTTGTCAAGTTTGTCAAAGGCACAACTACTTTTGAAAAATCTTTAACAAACCTCCTGTAGTAGCCGGCCAAACCTAGGAAACTCCTAACCTCTGAGGGGTTTGTCGGCTGAGGCCACCTCGTGATTGCCTCAATCTTACTGGGGTCCACTGCAACACTAGACTCGTTAATTACATGACCAAGGAACTTCACTTCCCTTAGCCAAAACTCACACTTAGAAAACTTAGCGTATAATTGCTCTCTTCTTAGAATTCCCAGTGCCATCCTTAAATGCTCCTCGTGCTCTTTAGCTGTCTTCGAATAGATAAGAATGTCATCGATGAAAACAATGATAAACTTGTCTAGAAATGGCTTAAAGATGTGATTCATTAAATCCATGAAAGCTGCTGGCGCATTCGTTAATCCAAAAGACATCACTAGAAATTCATAATGACCATAACGAGTCCGAAATGCCGTCTTTGGTATATCTTCCTCCTTGATCTTTAATTGGTGTTACCCTGAACGAAGATCAATCTTTGAGAAGTACCTTCCTCCTCTGAGCTGATCAAAAAGGTCATCTATCCTTGGCAAAGGATATTTATTCTTAATCGTGACCTTATTCAGTTCCCGGTAATCAATGCAGAGTCTCATCGACCCATCTTTCTTGCGAACAAATAGCACTGGTGCTCCCCATGGCGAAACACTCGGTCTGATCAACCCCCGGTCCAAAAGTTCTTGCGACTGTTTCATTAGTTCTTTTAGTTCAGATGGTGCCATGCGGTAAGGGGCCTTGGAAATTGGCGCGGTACCGGGGATTAGGTTGATTTCAAAATCCATTTCTCTATCTGGAGGTAACCCCGACAACTCTTCTGGAAATACATCCGCAAACTCCCTTACAACAGGGACATCCTCAATCTTAAATTCATTTCCATCAGTATCATGCACATAAGCCAAGAAAGCTTTGCAACCTTTGCGAACTAGCTTCTGCGTTTGCATCATGGTCAAGAATGGCGATGACTTCACCATCTTAGTGCCATGAAACCAAACCTTTGCCTTCTGGGGAGAGCATAAGGCTACTCTTTTCTTCTTACAATCAATGTTAGCTTGATACTTAAACAACCAGTCCATTCCCAAAATCACGTCAAATTCTCCCAAAGGAAAGGGAATAAGGTCAGCAAGAAATTCTTGTTGATCTATCTTTAAAGTATAGTTACGGTAGACATGAGAAATTTTCACTATTTCGCGATTAGCAACGACTACCTCCAAAGGATTAGGTAGAAGCTCAGGCAAGACTGGCATGCTTTTAGCTAACCGCTCAGAAACAAAACTACGGGTAGCACCCGAATCAAATAACACATGTGCAGGTATGGAGTTCACTAGAAGTGTACCTGACAAAACATCATCAGAAGCCACAGCATCTTGCACCGTCATATTGTAAGTCCTTGCTTGTGGCCGGACGGGCACGGTGTTGGCTCCTGTCAGCACTGGCCTACCACCATTCTTCTGGGGGCAATTAGGAGAAATATGCCCTTTTGCTCCACATGTAAAACATGTCCGCACCATAGCAAGCGGTTTGTTAATTTGTTGAGGCTGTTGTTGTGATCTTCTTTGGAGCGGAGCCGCAACTGAATTCAATGTTGGGCAGTTTGAGGAGAAGTGTCCTGGTTGGTGACATTTGAAGCAAACGTCCTTTCCTTTCAAGCATGGAGTTGAGCCATGGTTCTTCCCACACTTTGTACATAAAACCGTCCTTGCAATGTTATTAGATGGTTGCTCTTTCCACTTCCTCTTCCTACTAGCAGTCAGACCGCTAATATCGTCGCTCCCTTCTTCCTTCTTCACAATCACACCACCAAGGTTTTGGTGGACTCCTTTATCGTTTCTTCTTCTCTTCTCTTCCTTCTTATTTTCTCGGCTGTACTCATGTACTGCCCTACTACTCCATTCTGCTATTCTTGCTTTCTCTACAACTGCATCAAAAGTTTCCAGCTGGAAAATTGCTACCTGTCTCAGAATCCAGGGATTCAATCCTTGCTCGAACCTTCGAGCTTTCCTTCCTTCATCGCTCACCTGATGAGGAGCATATCTCATAAGTTCAGTAAACCTTACTTCATATTCGTCCACCGTCATGGACCCTTGCTTCAAATTTAGGAACCTTAGTCCCATAGCATTAGAGACACTAGGAGGGTAAAATTTCTCCCTGAACTTCTGGGTAAACAGTTCCCAGGTTATAACTGTGTCAGGGTTCCTTGCAGTTTCCCTTTTTGTAAGCTCCATTCTCTTTGCACCTTTCCACCAGTGGTTGGCTTCCTCTTTCAACATGAAAGCGGCATACTTTGCCTTACAATCTTCTGGCACATCTACTAAATCAAAGGCTTTCTCAATCTCTTCCAACCAATATTGTGCTGCTGTAGGTCCTCCCTTTCCATCAAAGGTCGGAGGGTTGATGCCAATGAACTCTCGAATACACGAACCACGAGCAGTAGGTTTTGGTGGTTGAGGTGGTGGTGGTGCTGGTTGGTTTGCGGTCATGGCCTCACGAATAATCTGAAGAAATTGAACCAGGGGATTATCATTTGCATTTCCCACAGCATTGTTGTTAGCGGAAATATTGTCATTAACTGGGGTGGGTGGTGTAACACGTGGGGGATTGCGGTTCATCCCCATCACTTCCTCCGAGCTGTCGTCCTCAACGACAACATCATCAAGATTTTCAGCTTGGTTTTCTCTTTCTAAACGTGCCACATTTTCAGACCTTGACACGTTGTTATGGAGATTTCTTCTCCCAGCCCTTCCTGGTCTCCTTCCTCTGGCCATAATCTAAAAAAATATACATAAAGAGTTAAACATCCTCCTCAAAACATTCCATTCCTCACATGGTTTAATAATTTAAAACTTGACAAAATGAAGAGCATAAGCATCACATAATCATTTGGATATCTCAAAACATTATCATTCATGAACATAGGAGGCTGCCATAAGCATTGTACTCAAACATTTCTTGTGCTTGACTTAAGCCAAAATACAACATCTGGGCAACATACTTTTGCGATAAACGCTACTACCTAGCCAAGTTTAAAACAAGTACAAAATAACTTCCACTTAAATTTTCACATTAGCTTCTACAGCTAAACCTCCCCATCATCCGTGTCCAGGGGTCCTTCACGTTTAGCCTCTCTCTCCCAATGTTGAGACTGAACACGTGTCTCCTAAATGCGGCGTGAACAGTGGTTGCTCATTTGCTTCAAGCACACCACTGTAGGGTTAGCTGCTACCACTGCTACCATCTGTGCATGCATTTCCAATGCTAGCCGATGGTACAGGCTTTGGGTCAACCAGAAAGAAGACTGCCAAGCTGATGCTGCTGTGCAAAACCTAGCAATAGTGGCAGCCTGCCTTTGAACTGTCGTAGCGCAATCTGCTAAACGATGGTGCACGTCTGCCTCGTACTCACGTACTATTCTGTCGTGAGATAACCAAGGTGAAGGTGGGGTGAGTCTCGGAATATCCTGTCCTACTGTAGGGGCATTCTGAGCCAAGTCTTGGTTACGGTTGAAAGGAGGGCATCGTACGCTCTTTCGTGCTGTGCGGCGAATGCGCAGTCCCCGGCGAATGGTGGAGGGTCTGACTTCATGAACCGGCGTTGGGGCAAGACTAGGCCCCTCTTGCGTTGGAGGTGACTGGTGCCTGCTTGGTGGTACAGGGATAAGCAATGGAGACTCTACACTAGGCTCCTCTTCCTCATCGGACGATACATCAAAAACTAGGCTATTCACTCTACGGACGGGTGCGGGGGATCTAGAGCGATCTCTAGCCATCTACATGAAACAATCCACGTTAACAATTTCAACTTCCCACTAAGACAAACATATCTATAAATCAAAAGAATGGTGCCTTCACTTGCTCAATTCATTACTAAGCAATCCTATCCTTAAGGATTTTAAATTACTCCATTCTAAAATAAATATCCTCAAACTTGAACTCCTTTACAAGCCTTTGTACTTCCATTCTATCGTCAACTTCCCAAATTCTTTTTTTTTTTTTTGAGGAAATTCTTGGGACTACCTCAGTATCCCTTATTACTGGATGTAGTTTACGGGCAGTGTTTCCTACGAAACACTTCTGGCCGTAAATTGGCTCTGATACCAACTGTGACGACCCCATCATCCCATACCGAACTAGGGCATCATCATAAGAAGGTAAAGATAACCATTCATCCATTCATAAATAAATACTGAATAAAAACAACATTTAAGAGTTATTACAACCCAAGAATTAAGTAATTACAGCGGAAGCTATTACATCATTTCTTAATAACAAAATAAATCTCATTAACTCTTCAAACGTCTTCCTTATTTCCTTCCTTCATTCCTTTCTTTCCTTCATCAGTTCTATCAAAAGGATAAACACTTAGTAGCTTATCATCTTTGCTTTCCCCTTATCAGAGGGTTCAGCTTTAGCTTTCTGTCCTGCAAGACATTAACATTCAACATGGGTGAGCGTTTTACGCCCAGCAAGTATTTACACATTGAGGAAAATATGAATAATTCAACGAATTTCATCTGGAATCAAAGGAGAGAAATTCAAATTCTGTTTGTGAGGCTTGGTGAAGCAATACCAAGACCTCGAAAACCTTCAAATATCCTTGAGGATTCACTGATGATATACAACTTGTGATCCTCCCTTGAAGAAAGTCAGGTATACACCTGATCATAACTTTCTCAAATATCCAACGGG
>CM025787.1:9218523-9238850 GCA_014636745.2 Centella asiatica | reverse complement strand
ATATATATATATATATATATATATATATATATATATATATATATATATCCCTGGAGTACAACCCTAGCCCCACTTTCATAAATCTTCTATACAAGTATACCACCAAATCCAAGTTCACTTGCAAAGTAACTGTCCATTTCGAAGAACAACTCAAGCTTTTAATTTCTTCCTTACAGCCAAAGAGGTAAGAGCATTACATTAAAGTCCTGCTTTGTTTCTTACATATTTGTTCTGCTATGCATACCATGTTTAAATACCTCGTTCATTCATTTCCAAAAGTGAGATTTAATGCATGCTTTTAACACCTGGAGTTAATGCCTTTTTATTTCAAAAGTTATCCAAGATGAGTGTAAGAATGTTGACAACCACCTGGTAGACAAACCAAACATTTCTTTTTATCAGCAGTTACAACACCATGCTTGAGTATTCTTCAACCTGAGTTTTGAACCCTAAACCATGTTTATAAGAGCTGCAGACCTTAGAAAATGTTATGTATCACTAAGAAGATGATGAGAGTTAACCTAAGCATGGTTATGGTTGAAGAACACCACCCATGGAGGAGTGGGAAAGATACCACTGTATCTGAGACAAGTTTTAACTTAGTCTCCAACGGGTTAGAGTTAGTCTTTGATTGTATAAATTAGTCCCTGGGAGATTCCAAGTTAGTCTCCGACAGTTTAAAAATTCTTTAGTCTCTGATAGGATAAAACTATTAGTCTCTGATGAGTAAAAATTCTTAGTCCCCGATGAGTTCAGCGATGACTTAGCGAGTTTGGCGCTGAAATAACTTTTCTCCAAGGAGTTTGGCACTGAACAAATTATCCACTGATGAAGTTCAGTGGGGACTTATCGAGTTTGGCGACGAACGAATCATCCCCTGACAGCCGAGAGAGTTTGGCGATAGCAAACTGAGTTTGGCGCTGACTTATGGAGTTTGGCGTTGAACAACTAGCCACCAAGGAGTTTGGTGCTGAACAAATCATCCACTGATGAGTTCAATGTTGACTTGTTGAGTTCGGCGCTGAACAAGTTGTCACCCGACGAGTTGGTGGGGAACAAATTATCCCCTGATGGGTAAGTCATCCCCTGATGACTATTCCCTGATGAATGAATGATACCCTGATGGTCAAAGGCTATCCCTTGATGGCCGAGAGATCATCCCCTGACGGGTGAGACATCCCCTGATGGGTAATCTACCCACTGATGACCAGTCATCCCCTAACGAGTAATTATCCCTTGATGACTAAGTATCCATTGACGGTTAGATTATCTTCCGATGGTCATTCTTAAACCCTGATGACCACTATTATGCTTCCACGTTTATTCCCTGATGCGCAGTTTGTCTTCAAAACTATAAAACATTATTTTCTTAAATTATTTTATGATGTTTTAATTATTTATTTAACCTCAACGGTTCTTTTGTCAGATTTGAAACATTTAAAGTTTAAGGACATCACATATGCATTTTCTCTCATATTTTAACCAAGGTATTAAATTTATCTTGTGATATGCATATTTTACAGAGTCTTTCACTCAAGAGTAAATTGAATTTGATTTTGTTGCTAAGGACCGAGGCAAGTATATATTCAATTTGATGCTTATTTCAATTTAACGCATTATCTTTTGTTTTGATATGCGTACAAGGCTATGATTTATATATTCCAATTGCTTTTATGAATGAGAATGCTATGCTTTAAATTTCGCTAGCATGGTATGGATACATGTGCAAGGATATAACTGACCTTTGATTTATCAGTATTCTTTAATGCTATATCCATGCAAATAAATGAGAATGATATGTCCCTTAAATGGGTCATGCCACATGGTTGGCTAGAGGAAAGGGAAGGTGCTGATTTGTTCTGTCACCAGACCTAAAGGAATTATAAGTGACTACGTACGTTCACACAAGGAGGGATCATGCGGGCACAGCCAGACCAGCTATATACTGTATGGTTAGCAGATCTAATGGGTTTAGCCCCTGATGAATATTTTGAGAAAAATATACATAGGTGTATACCTGTCTTTCTTCGAGGAGGGTTACACGTTGTTTATCATCAGTAATCCTCAAAGTTCTTCAAAGATGTCTGTGAGGCATTGGTATTGTTTCATTGAGCCTCACAAACAGAATTGAAACTCCATAAATATTCTAGATTTATCCTTCTGTTTTGTTTATATACTTGATGAGCGTATATCACTCATTCTTGTTGAACTTAATGTCTTGTAGGGTAGGGTACAAAAGTTGAACCCTCTGATAAAGGGAAAGCAAAGATGATTGGCTACTAAGTTGTCGACCCCCCTTTTTGGGCGGCCACTATGGAAGGAAGGAAGGAAGATATTTTGAAGTTGTAATGTTATGGACTGTAATTTAGAAATAGATTAGCTTCTGCTGAAAATGTAATAGTTTGAGTTGTAATAACTCGCCACTATTTTCTTTTATCAGTATTTATTGTATGAATGGATGTGATGTTATCTTTGCCTTCTTTTGACGGAGTCTTGGTCTGATAAGGGATTTTGGGGTCGTCACATGGAAAGATTCAACAGAGACTAAAGAATCACCCCTAAATGGTTATGACCCCTATATTAGTGAGGGGGAGTGAACAGTTGTGCATGAGGTACCAAGGACTAATACTCTATCAGAGATTAGAGTATTAGCATTCAATGAAACACCAGAGATTGGTAACACAATTTCACAATCAAAGACTAATGAGATACTAGAGACTACTAAAAACAACAGTCAAGATGAGACTAATAGCTCACGGGGAGCTAACAATGAAGAAGTCACTGGATTAGGGGGAGCAGTCTCTGATCCATCAACTAGATTGAACTACGTTAAACTAGAAAATGAAGCCTCATCTTCAAGATTAAATTTGACACCTGCAAGACCTTGGTTGAAAGATCATACACTAGATTTAATTATTGGAAATTTAGAGGAAGGAGTCAAGACAAGAAGTGCAACACAAAATGAATGTCTTTATCTCAGTTTTCTGTCAAACATTGAGCCAAAGAAAATTAAAGAAGCACTTCAAGATCCTGACTAGGTGATAACTATGCAAGAAGAATTAAATCAATTCACATGGAATAAAGTTTGGAGATTGGTGCCCAAACCAAGGAATAGATCAATAGTTGGTGCCAAGTGGGTCTTCAGAAACAAATTAAATGAAGCTGGTACAATCACAAGAAATAAAGCAAGATTGATAACAAAGGGCTATTCTCAAGAAGAAGGAATTGACTATGAAGAAACCTTTGCACTAGTTGCAAGACTTGAAGCAATAAGGATTTTCTTGGCATATGCAGTGTGACGACATGGAAAATTTGGTTATCTATAAATAATTTATTCACTCATTTTATTTTATTTTATGTTATTTTATTTTCTTATTAATATGAATATGGTTATTATATGACGCTTTTGGTTGTATGAATATTTTTGGACCCATTAAAGGGGTTATAGTTGTTTGATGTTAGTTGCAAGGATAAACAAATGATGTTTATATATACATGCAGTACCGTATTGTAAGCTCTTAAAAGAAGCTTGCGTTTGTTGGTTAAGTCCTCTGAAGGACTCAAGAGCTTAAGTTTGATGACATCAGTGCTTACGTATACTAATTAGATTAATAAGCTGCTTGTATGTCATCAAGTGGATTAAATGTATGTGCATGTAGGACAGCAGGCTTATTACGATGCTTAGCTGCTAAGAACCATGATGAGCAGTCGTTTATACCGCTCAGTTTAACCATTCATTTTATTTCACAGTTTAATCTCAGCCTCCTATAAATACCTCATTCGGAGGAACATTTTAGTCTCTTTTCTAAAGATTTCCTTTTCCAAAGTTCTTCCTTAAACCTATCACCTCCATATAATTTCAAGGTTCTTTTTTCTGGACGATTATTGTCAATCAAGCTTTGATCTCTTTCGTCAACCCAGGAGGTAAGAATCTTAAGTTCTCTTTTGCCTTTCTGTTTGCTTGGTATCCGAGAAGTTTAGCTGTAAGAGTAAGTCTTTAAGAAAGAAAAGAAAGGATTATATTCTTTTGTGTCTAGAAGGGTTGCTCATAGCTTAAAGCATGTTGAGAGTTGATTTATGGAGTTGTGGTTGAGATCACCACCCTTGGAGAAGTGAGGAAGATGACACTGTATCTGAGATAGCTTCTAAAGTTAGTCTCCGACTGTGTTGATGTTAGTCTCTGATGACGTCAGCATTAGTCTCCGACTGTGTTGATGTTAGTTTCTGATGACATCAGCACCAGTCTCTGAAATGCTAGTCTCTGATGATGTCACCCTTAGTTCCCGATGGGTTAAGATGACGTCATCAATCCCTGTTGAGATAATTAGTCTCCGATGACGTCACCCTTAGTCCCCGATGAGTTAAAATGACGTCATCAGTCTCTTGTGGAGGACTTAAGAGCCTAAGTATGATGACATCATTGTGTACGTATGTTATTTTGAAGTTGTATTCACTCAACAGAATAGAATCAAGTAAAAAAAAATAATAGGGTGTATAAATCGAACTTCTCTTGATTATTTGGACACACCAACCAGTTATGAAATCGCATTGATCATCTGTACTCGTGTCCTAGCTCATCGGAGAGCTAGATTTGCCTCAATTTTTTGTCGGAGGCGAAATTCAATCAAGCGGGGGGAAGTCAAGAGGGATGTGGGGGAGAGTTGAAGATGGTGCAACATCGAATCCTGTTACATTTCTTCTAATAAGTTGCTTATGTGTCATCAAGTGGATTAAACGTATTTGCATGAAGGACAACAGGCTTATTACGATGCTTAGCTGCTAAGAATCATGATGAGCAGCCGTTTTTACCGTCCAGTTTAACCAATCATTTTATTTCAAAGCTTAATCTCAGCCTACTATAAATACCTCATTCGGAGGAACATTTCAGTCTCTTTTCTAAAGATTTCCTTTTCCAAAGTTCTTCTTTAAACTTACCATCACCGTTTAATTTCAAGTTCTTTCTTTTGGACAATCACTTTCAAACAAGCTTTGATTTCTTTCGTCAACCCAGGAGGTAAGAATTTTAAGTTCTCTTTTGCCTTTCTTTTTGCTTGGTATCCGAGAAGTTTAGCTGTAGGAGCAAGTCTTTAAGAATGAAAAAGAAAGGATTATATTCTTTTGTGTCTAGAAGTGTTGCTCATAGCTTAAAGCACGTTGAGAGTTGATTTATAGAGTTGTGGTTGAGATCGCCACCCTTAGTGAAATGAGGAAGACGACCCAAATCTGAGACGAGGTCCAACTTAGTCTCTAATGAGATGTTGTTAGTCTCTGATGAAATGTTCTTAGTCTCTGATGAGACGTTCTTAGTCTCTGATGAGATGTAGTTAGTCTCCGACTATGTTGATGTTAGTCTCTGATGACGTCAGCATTAGTCTCCGACTTTGTTGATGTTAGTCTCTGATGATGTCAGCATTAGTCCCCGACTGTGTATATGTTAGTCTCTGATGATGACGTCATCCTTAGTCTCCGATGGGGTTAAGATGACATCATCAGTCCCTGATGAGTTAAATAGTTTCTGATGACGTCATCCTTAGTCTCCCACAGCCTAAGTTTAGTCCCTGATGACGTCATCTATAGTCTCTGATGAGATATATGTTAGTCTCTGATAATGACGTCAGTCTTAGTCCCTGATGAGTTAAGATGACGTCATCAATCATTTATGAGTTAATTAGCCTCCGATGACGTCACCCTTAGTCTTCGATGAGTTAAGATGACGTCATTAGTCTCTGATGAGTTTAATAGTCTCTGACGAGTGAAATCTTTCCCCAATGGGCAACCTCATGCCCTGATAACCATTTTCTATATGAATAGCCATCTATTTTGGATTTCTCATGATATACCCATAATGATGTTATGCAGAAACCTTTTTCAACTGATATAGTGAATTTTAGCTAAGGACCGAGGCAAGTATATATTCATTCCACTTCTTTCTTACTGATTACGTAGAATCATTGATTTGATTTACGTAAATGAATGATGTTAATGCCTATGCATGATGAAGAATTCTTTTATGATTAAGTAACGTACGATCATTGAATCCGATGTACGTGAAAAGATGTGATGATTGAACTATGTGTTATTTGGTGGTTGCTGGCTGTTTAAATTTCCCAGCACACCAAATAATGATGTTTGGGTGTTGCAAGTCATGAACTTGTATGCACACCCAAGTAACTTCTATATGGATATGTAGTTCCGCCTTTGATGATCACTGTCTTTTAATTGTTGAGCACGCCAATATGTATTATTGGCAATCGCTGCTTTTAATTGATTAGCACGTCCAGGCTATTCAAAATTGAGAAAAATGTTTACAAAAAGATATATCCATATGGAAAGTTAAGGGGCTGTTGAATACTGTCGCCTGGTATTCTGGCCAATGATGATAAAGAATGATAGACCGAGGCAAGGCATCGGTAATCAGATATTTTTCCGCAGACCATATGCTTTTTGCGAAGGACTATGTATGTCAAATGATGAATCAAACGACTAGGCTGACCAGCTGGGATGAAATTTGATTATGTATGGTAGTCAGATAATGATCAGTCTGGTCAGGTGATGCATTATCTAATGAATAAAGGGCGAATCATGATTTATTAAAAGAGGGTTAACCTTTGATATCACTCGGGCACCCTAGATGATATATGTTTATTGTTTGATCAAGAGGTTTTGGCATTGCTTCGTCCAACCTCAATGAATATTAAAGCTTTTATCTGATTCTTTTTTTTGCTTATGATTATATACTTGCTGAGCGTAAACGCTCATGTGGAATGCTATGAATGTTTTTCAGGTTATGTCGTGAAGGCTGAGTCCCCTAAGAGAGGGAAGGAGAGAATTGCTTAAGTGTGTTTAAGTTGTAAGGCCATATGAGCCATCTAGGGTTTTGTTTCCATTGCAGCTTGTTTACTTTCAAGCTTTGAGGTTTTGTAAGATGATGTGGACCTTAAGATTTTGTAATAATGTATTTTGGGAATATTTTTTTTTCCCACAGGTATGTTGTTAAGGCTTGGCTATGTTATTTGTTTTGTGTTGTATTTTTCTGGTGCAGCCCGGGGTTCTAGCCTGGGGATCTCGGGGATTGTCGCCCAAATCGCTGACAGTGTCCGGGGCCCGGCTTGGGGGATTTTCGGGGGTGCCACAGGTACCCTAAATGATACATGTTTATTTATCAGCACCAGGTGTTGGTAAATGATACATGTTTATTCATTATCACGAGGTATTGGCATTGCTTCGCCCAACCTCAATGAATGCTAAAGCTTATGAATTATCTTTTCTTCTAGCTTATGAATATATATTTGCTGAGCGTAAATGCTCATGTGGAATGCTATGAATGTTTTTCAGGTTATGTCTTGAAGGCTGATTCGCCTAAGAAAGAGAAAGAGAGAATGGCTTAAGAGTGTTATAGTTGTAAGGCCATATGAGCCATCTAAAGTTTTGTTTCCGCTGCAGCTTGTTTATTTTCAAGCTTTGAGGTTTTATAAGATGATGTGGACCTTAAGATTTTTTTTTAATGATGTATTTGAGAATATATTTCCCACCGGTATGTTGTTAAGACTTGGCTGTGTTTTTTGTTTTGCTGTTGTGATGTTGTGTTGTAGTTTTCTGGTGCAGCCCGGAGTTCTAGCCTGGGGATCTCGGGAACTGTCACCCAAATCGCTGACAGTGTCCGGGGCCCGGCTTGGGGGATTTTCTGGGGCGCCACATGCAGCCCATATCAAGAGTGCTTTCTTGAATGGAAACTTGGAAAAAGAGGAGTATATTGAACAACCACCAGGCTTTGTAGATCCCAAATTTCCAAATCATGTCTACATGTTAGATAAAACACTTTATGGCTTGAAACAAGCAATCAGGACTTGGTATGATACTCTCTCTCAGTTTTTAATTGAAAATAAATTTGTTAGAGGTATCATAGATAAAACACTTTTTTTTATAGAAAACTGGGTTCTAATTTAATACTTGTGCAAATATATGTGGATGACATTATATTTGGATCTACAAATGAAAAACTATGTGGAAGATTTTAAAAGTTAATGCAGTCTAGATATGAAATGAGCATGATGGGTGAGTTAACATTTTTCTTAGGATTACAGATAAAACAATCAACTGATGGAATTTATATCAAGGACTTACTAAAGAAATATGATTTGGTTGATTGTGCATTTGCAAAAACACCCATGGCTACAACCACTAAGCTAGATAAGGATACTAAGGGAAAGAAAGTTGATATCATTAGCTATAGGGACATGATAGGCTCACTTTTATATCTAACTGCAAATACACTTGATATAATGTTTGCTACATGTCTGTGTGCAAGATTTCAAGCTGATCCAAAAGAGTCACATTTAATTGCTGTTAAAAGAATACTCAGATATCTAAAGGGTACCCCAAATCTTGGGTTATGGTATCCTAAAGAATTTGATTTTAAACTAATTGGCTATTCAGATACTGACTATGCAGGATGTAAGCTTGACAGAAAAAGCACAAGTGGAAGCTGCCAATTTCTTGGAGGCAGACTTGTTTCTTGGTTTAGCACAAAATTCAGTGTCAACCTCAATGGCTGAAGTTGAATATATTGCAGTTGGGAGTTCCTCTTTCCTTCCCTTCTATCATGAGATCAACTCTCACAGATAGATTTTCAAACCTTTATACTTCTTCTTATTTTGAGGATCTTGAGCAACAAACCAGAAACCCTGTTGATCCTCCAACCACATATTCACAACAACAATCTAAAGCCTCTTCCACCATCTCTCAAAAGGCTGTGGTTGTAAAACCAACGAAAGCCACAAAGTTAGCCATTAAAAGAAATACAAAAGAGGGTGACAATGAGGCTGAGGGAGTAAAGGAAGTTGAGGTGGTTCCTCAGAGAAAGAAGAGAGTGCTAACCTTAAGCCAAAAACAATCCATTGCCTCTCAAAAGGCTTTGGAGGTTAAAAGGAAAAGCAGTACTCTATTATCATCCTCCCAAAACGATTCTAACATTAAAGAAAGTTCCAAACCAGGAACACTAAGTACAGAGTCTGCACAATCCCTTGTACATACAATGGGGCAAGCCCAGAGAGAGACAAGATCAAAAAGAAAGAGTGACACGAGGAGTGCACACACATAGTCTCATTCCCTTGAAGCTCCTTAAATTTTTGTTCTTAAGGAGTAGCCAACACTCCTATTTGTACATTCACCTATCTCTTCTCCTATACTTGATTCTTTAGAACTTGATAATTCAAATTTTCTTGATTTTCTCCAAGAAGAGCCAGCACTCCAAGAGACTGACACACAAGAACCACTTGTTCAAAGTACAAGTGTAGTCAGTTCTCAAACACTTTCATTGGAGAGATCCGTAACCATTGACATACAAAGGGAACCCCCTCTCCTTAGTACTATAACTATTTCTTCTCTAACCCCACCTTCTGTAGGACAGAGTGTCACTATCAATATGAGTGAGGTTGAGAGAATAATTAGTGAGAGTCAGGCTCCTGACCTGGAAAAAGGAAAGAACATACAAACACTTGAGCGTCAAGCTTTAAAAAGCTTAGAAAAAGGAGAGATAGAGCAGCTAGATGTCCAACTCCAGGCAAAAGGTGAGGGAGTGAGCAAGGATGAGATCCTTGAACAAAATAAAAGAGAGAAAAATTCATTCTCAGTAGGTGACTTTTTCAAACCTGTTGAGCCTTCCACCTTAAATGAAGCTCAAGTTTCCTCTGCTCCAACAACAACACTTGCTTCAACAAAGGAAACTGGATGAAGCTCACAGCCAGGGGATGCCGCTCTACAATTACTTGCTAAAATGTCTAATGTTGATTTTGAAATCTTATATGGACTTTAACGACAACAAGATCAAATATCAGCATTGAAGACACAAGTTGCAGATGAACCTGAGCATGTTGAGATTGAAGAAGAGAATGTGGATGCTTGGCTAGATGCAAGCTACACAAATAATTTGGATGAAGAAGCTACCCAACTTCGACAAGATTATTTGACCACATTACGGTCTGGTGCAGCTGAGCTTACTCTGAGTGCAGTTTATGAGGAATTGATCAAAATTGACAAGAAACATACGAAGTACCAGCACTTTTTGATCAATGGTCTCCAGGCTGCACTCCAAAGAGTTGAGACCAAAATGGATCTGGACACAGAAAAAATTAGATCATGCTATGAAGGTCACCTTCTAAGGAGGATTCTCAATTCCATTGATATGTGTCTGAGGGAGCAGCCCACTACAGAGAAAAGACTTCAAGCATTGGAATCTACTATCCAGGCCATTTTGCAAAAACAAGACAAATTTGAACTCGCTCTTCAAAATCTCACACAACTTATACAACAAGTTGTTCCACCACTGGCTACTACTTCTCCTACACCTTTAGATTCTGATGTCAGAAAGGGGGAGAGTAGTCAGTCAAAGTCTGCTGCAGTTCAAATTTAACAACAAGAAGTTGTTCCTGAGAAAATAAGTTATGCTAGTTTGAAGGTTGAACTTACAAGACTTGAAGGTGCTAAAAGAGACCTTGATGTAGCCATCAAGTCTAGTATAACACCAACAACAACATCACACCATCTACAACAACAACAACACCAATAGTAACAGAAACAACAACAGTTCTTCCCTCTATTGCAACAACTCCAACAATAAGACAAGATAAAGACAAGGACATTCTGGTTGAAGAACCAAAGAAGAAAAAGTCTATTCAGCTAGGATAGCCTAAGCTATTAGGAGATGCCGTGAAGAGTGCTCACTTTCCCACTCCAGTGGAGATAATAGTGGATGGGAAAGTAGAGTTAGTTTATCCTCAGGAGCAGAAGTTAATCGAAGCTGATGCATTGCTTGCTTAGAAATTGCAAGAGGAAGAGGAAATGGCTGCAGCTATGGAGGAGGAAGAATTAAAGAAAAAGGCCTTGGAAACAAAGAAAACAAAAACTCAAAAGTTTTTTGAGACTAGAAGGAGAAATAAGGAGATTGAATAGGCTGAGAGAAGGGCTAGGAGGAAGTCATTAATGAATGGGCCTCTAAAGGAAGTTGAAAATGCTTTGGTAACTGTGGATGAATCAAATGAATCAGAATCAGTTCCAGGTAGTAAAATCTCCAGTATTGGGATGACTAACATTTCTGAATTGAAGGAAGCTTTCAAAAAGAGTGTTGAGTTTATCAATGTTGAAAAGGATAAAAAGGACAAGGAGTATCTCAAAGTTATTCAAAAAGACAGAGAGACTCTGAGTCTGGTTAAACCAAGTTTGTAGATGAGGTCATTCAAAGATATGGAATGGTTGTTATCTGTTGTACCTAAGAATTATGTGCCTAACTTAGAGTTCAGGAGGCAAATTCAAAAGAAGCTTGTAGAGATAGAAAAGTTAATCAAGCTGCTGATAGTAGATATTCCTCCACTTTCTTATGGGTTATGGTATGAGAATTTTCATCAGGATGTGATTTTCTTTGACTATGAAAAGCATATCAATACAGTAAGCCTTGGTGAACTTGAAGGATTCATAGCTTTACTTAAAGATTCAAATGATAAAGATGAGATCAAGTTCAAAAAGCTGCTTAAAGATAAAGTCAAAGAAATCAACAAGAAGAAAGGGTGAAGTTGTAGTTGTTGATTTTTATTTTTGAAGCCAGACTTATAGGATTTAAACTTGAATCTTGGTGAAGCTAAATTAAGGATCAAAGATCTTAGTTCAGTTACATTTGTAGTTAACATATTCTTTAAATTTTTGATTCTAAGTTATTCTTGTAATTTTTGAGTTTTGACATCATCATCAACCTTGATTTATGTTTATCACTTTGATAATCATAAATAGGGGGAGATTGTTAGGTTTTATAACATTTGATGATGATTGTATTTAGAATTCAGAAATACAAATGTACAGTTCGTGCTAGTTAATAGCATTTGAATTTTTGTAGCTCGTAGTGTACTCTCTATTGATTGTAATATATTTATTATAAGAGAGTAAGTTAATTTGTCTTGTAAGAGACTACCGGAATTGCATTAGAGATTTTAACAAGTCAAAGATTATGTTTAGTCTATCGGAGACTAAGACAAAAGCTTATCAGACACTACAGCTTAAAGCATCGGAGACTAATCTTAAGTCATCAGAGACTAAGCATAAACCATCGGAGACTAAGATTAAAGCATCGAAGACTAAAATTAAAGTATCAGAGACTAAGCTTAAGCTATCAGAGACTAAACATAGTTGATCAGAGAGTAAAGTTGAAGCAGTCAGAGACTAAAGTAAAATTACTCTCTGATGCAGTACAAAGTTCTAATTGAATTAGAATTTATCTTCGACATGGACATTAAAGATATATTAAAGACGAAGATGGTTAGGAAATTGACTAGAGAAGAAGAGTGAAATAGTTTTTCATGTAATGAGAAAAACCTATTCCAATTGTATATAGAAAATATATAACAAATAGGATTAGAAGCTGAATTTCGATTTGGATTTGGAAGCTGTAACTAATTTTACAAAGTTGTATTAGAAGCTGTATGTTTTCATAGATTTGTATATATACAGTACAGAAATTGAAGCTGACAATCGATTTGTGATTGTTAGAATTTTTAATCAATAAATGAAATTGTTTATAAATTTGTTCTTGTTTTTGTTCTTTATTTTCCACGAGTTTGATACTTTGTAGAACAAGAATCAGAAAAGGTTTTAAGAACTTGTATTCAACCCCCCTTCTACAAGTTCTAGGCTATCTCACTAGGACAACATATTTAAACAATGAAGCCTCATCTTCAAGAATGAATCTGCCACCTGCAAGACCATGGTTGAGAGACCATGCACCAGATTTGATAATTGGAGATTTAAAGGAAGGAGTTAAGACAAGAAGTGTAACACAAAATAAGTGTCTTTATCTCAGTTTTCTTTCAAAAATTGAGCCAAAGAAAATTAAAGAACACTTCAAGATCTTGACTGAGTAATAGCCATGCAAGAAGAATTAAACCAATTCACAAGGAACAAAGTCTAGAGACTGATGCTCAAACCAAGAAATAAGTCAATAGTTGGTGTCAAGTGGGTCTTTAAAAACAAGCTAGATGAAGCTCGTGCAATCACAAAGAACAAAGCAAGACTAGTAGCAAAGGGCTATTCTCAAGAAGAGGGAATTGATTATGATGAAACCTTTGCACCAGTTGCAAGGCTTGAAGCTATAAGGGTTTTTCTAGCTTATGCAACTTATAGAAACTTCAAGGTGTATGTCAAGAGTGCTTTCTTAAATGAAAAGTTGGAAGAAGAGGTCTATGTTGAACAACCACCTGTTTCATAGATCCCAAGCTTCAACACCATGTCTACATGTAGATAAAGCACTTTATGGCTTGAAACAAGCTCCCAGGGCCTAGTATGATACTCTCTCTCAGTTTTTAATTGAAAATAAATTTGTTAGAAGTATCATAGATAAAACTCTTTTTTATAGAAAACTGGGTTTTGATTTAATACTTGTGCAAATATATGTGGATAACTTTATATTTGGGTCTACAAATGAAAATTTGTGTAAAACATTTTCAAAGTTAATGTAGTCTAAATATGAGATGAGCATGATGGGTGAGTTAACATTTTTCTTAGGATTACAGATAAAGCAATCAACTGATGAAATTTTCATTAGTCAATCTAAGTACATCAAGGACTTATAAAGAAAATATGATTTGGTTGATTTTACATATGCAAAAACACTCATGACCACTGCCACTAAGCTAGATAAGGATACTAAAGGAAAGAAGGTTGATATAACTAGCTATAGGGGCATGATAGGCTCACTTTTATATCTAACTACAAGTAGACCTGATATAATATTTGTCACATGCTAATGTGCAAGATTTCAAGTTGATCCTAAAGATTCTCATTTAATTGTTGTTAAAAGAATATTCATATATCTAAAGGGTGCCCCAAACCTTGGGTTATGGTATCCTAAAGAATCTGATTTTAAACTAATTGACTATTCAGAAGTTGACTATGAAAGATGCAAGTTTTATAGGAAAAACACAAGTAAAAGCTGCCAATTTCTAGGAGACAGACTTGTTTCTTGGTTTAGCAAGAAACAAAATTCAGTTTCGACCTCAACGGCTGAAGCTGAATACATCGTAGCAGGAAATTGTTGTGCTCAGATCCTGTGGATCAAAAATCAACTCGTGGACTATGGTATGACTTTATCCAAAATTCCTATCTATTGTGATAATACAAGTGTTATAACAATAACTAAATACCTAGTACAACATTTAAGAACAAAACACATTGACATAAGGAATCACTTTATTAGGGAACATGTTAGTGAAGGCGCCATTTAATTGCATTGGGTTACCACTAATAAGCAACTTGTTGACATATTCACAAAGCCTTTAGATGAACTTACATTCACTAGGTTAGTATATGAACTAGGTATGTTGAATTATGCTTTAAAAATTGAGTAACTTTCTAAAAAGCAATTTCTTAGAAATTCAGAAGCTAGAATTTAATTTCTAGATAGCAGTTGTTCATGATGGACATAGTTTAAGAAGCTAATGATCATTGAATTGATTGTTAGAAAACTTTAGAAACAAGTTGCAACAGAGACTAAAGAATAAAAGTACTAGGAAATTATCTTTTATTTAAATTAAAAATTTAGTCTTTGATAGTTCTTTTTCACTAGTCTCTGACAAGTCAAATTAAACTATCAAAGACTACCTTAACTTAGTCTTTGAGAGAAATCTAGCAAGATGCTAAAATAGTCTCTAATAGTTTTTTTACTAGTCCCCAAAAAGTCAAATTGAACTATCGGAGGCTAACGTAAACTAGTCTCTGAGAGTATTTGAGTGAGAGACTAAATTAGTCTCTGATAGTTTTTTCTTTTACTAGTCTCTGACTAGGAAAAATGGAAACATCAGAGACTAGTCAACATCGGTCTCTGATAGTTTTGTTTGTCACTGATGAGTAAAATTGAACTATCGGAGACTAACTTATGTTAGTCTTTGATAGTGATCAAGTAAGGGATTAAGATAGTCTATGATAGTGTACCTTCATTAGGGTAAAAGAGTAAATAACCATATTTACTTTTGAAAAACCGATCATTATCTATAGAATTGCAAACATTTTAAAACTCAAGTAAGGGCTAAAATCATATTCAACTGCAAATCTATTCACTCATAACACTCTCTTTTTCTCTCTAATAACTGTGCGATCTAACTACTTGCTAAGAGGTTTTTTAAGTTTTACACAGGAATCATCAATGGCATCGAAGATAGTTTGCTTCAAGTTCGGTGACTTCGATTTCATCAAAACCAACCATGTTGGAGTCTCCGAAAAGAATAATTTGAAGCAAAATACACAAGCATCAATGCTGTCATATGCCATTTACAAAGCTCCTACTCAGGCCGCTAACATCATCACTATTATGTGGTCCATTACTACAATCCAGGCTGAGAGTGATGATTCTCATGTGGTAACTTTTAGTTATGATAATACTACTTATAATATTGATCATGCAGTAGTTATAATGCTCTAAATTTGCCTACTCATGATACAAATGAATCTCCTACTTCTGATGAGGAAATTTTTGATATGTTTAAAAATTTACATTATGATGAAGAAATTGTATCAGTAGGTACAATCACTAGACCTCACCTTAGACAAGAATGGTCATTATTCTTTGATATTATCACTAAAGTATTCACATCTAAATACAATGGTTATGATGTCGTCACTACATTAACACAACAAATTGCATAATGTGTTTTGTATAATAGGCATATAAATTTAGGGTTGTTGATTTTGAAAAGTTTAATAGCTAAACTTAAAAATGGTGATAAAAATAAAATTTATTATGCTAGGTTTTTGATGATGATTGCAAATCATTTAATTCCTAACGTAAATATCACTAGTATGCAAGTTGTACTTACAATAATGTAGAGTAAGAGGATCTTCTCTGATGTGAAGAAGAAAGCTGCAAAGGTAAAGGTTCCTCTTTCTTGTCCTCCTACTATGAGATCACTTCTCATAGATAGGCATCCCAATCTTTATTCTTTGTCTTTCTTTGAGGATCATGAGAACCAAACCAGAAACCCAACTAGTCCTCCAACAATATCTTCACAACAACGATCTACAGCCACCTCCATAGTCTCTCAAAAGACTGTGGTTGAAAAACCAAAGAAAGCCACAAAGTTACACATCAAAAGAAAAAAAAATGAGGGTGACAGTAAGGCGGAGGGAGTAAAAGTAGTTGAGGTGGCTCCTTAGAGAAAGAAGAGATCAATAACCCTTAGCCAACATCAATCTATTGGCTCCCAAAAGGTAATGGAGGTTCAAAGGGAAAGCATCAGACTGGAAACATCCTCCCAAAAGGATGTTGACATTGAAGATAGTTCCCAACCAGGAACAACAAGTAAAGAGTCTGCACAACCCCTTGTACAAAAACAGGAGAAAAACCATTATAAGAGGAGAATAAAAAGAAAGAATGACACAAGGAGTACACACACAGAGTCAATTCAACTTGATGTTTCTCAAATTCCTATTCTTAAGGAGTAACCAACACTCCAATCTACATTTTCTCCTCCTTCTTCTCATATTCTTGATTCTTTAGAACCTCAAAGTTTAAATCTTCTTGTTTTTTCCAAGAAGAGCTGACGCTTATGGTAGATCAAACAAAATCATCAGAGAATACTTCTCAAATGGACTGGTCAGAGACTAGTCACCCACTAGACACTAGCTCTCCACTAGATACTAATGCTTACATCTTATCAGAGACTGACACACAAGAACCATTTGTTCAAAGTACAAGTGTAGTCAGTTCTCAAAATATGATTCTTCACCCCATGACTCAAACACTTACCTTAGAGTGATTCCTAACCACTTTTTATTAAGGGAACCCCCTCTCCTTGATGCCATGAATAATTCTTCTTTACCTCCTCATTCTTTAGGACAGAGTGCAGTTAACCAAATAAGTGAGGTTGAGAGAACAATTAGTGAAAGTCAGGCTCCTGACTTGGAAAAAGGAGAGAGAAATCAAATCATTGAGAGTCAAGCTTTAGAAAGCTTGGAAAAAGGAGAGACTGAGAGTCTGGATGCCCAACTCCAGGAAAAAAGAGATGAGGTGAACATGGATGAGATCCTTAAACAAAATAAAAGAGAGAAATCTATATTCTCAGCAGATGAATTTTTAAAACCTGTTGAGTCATCCACCTCCATTGCAGCTAAATTATCTCCTGCTCCTACTACAAATCCAACCACAAGGGATATTGAGAGTAGCTCTCAACCAGGGGATGCAGAACTTCAGTTGCTAGTTGACATGTCCAATGAAGACTTTGAAGTTCTATATGATCTTCAACAGCATCAAGATAGAATCTCAGTATTGAGACATAAACTGCAAATGAACCTGAGGTTGTAGAGGAACATAATAAAAATATGGATGCTTGGCTGGATGCAAGCTTCAAAAACACATTGGATGAGGCAACTACACAACTTCAATAGGATTATTTGACCATTTTGGGGTCCAGTTTAGCTAATCTCACTCCCAGTGTAGTCTATGAGGAATTGATCAAGTCTGACAAGAGAAACATAAAACTCCAACAGTTCCTGATCAATGGTCTCAAGACTGCACTCCAAACTATCGAGACACGAATGGAACTAGAGACAAACAAAATGCGCAAATGCTATGAAGGTCACCTTCCCAAGAGGATGCTTAACTCCATTGACATGAAACTTAAAGAGCAATCCAACACTGAGAAGAGACTTCAAGTACTTGAATCCAATGTCCAGTCCATCTTGCATACTCAATCCAAACCTTCAGATGATATTCAAGGTCTCCAACAACTTCTTCTTCGTGTCATACCTTCTCTATCTACTTCTTCTCCTCCACCTAAAGTTGATGATGTCAAAAAGGGGAAGAGTAGTCAGATAAGGACTAAAGTTCAAGATTTAGGCAAAAGAGAGGTTGTTACTGAGGATTCAAGCAGCTTAGCTAGCTTGATGGCTGAGATTACCAGAATTCAACAAGCTAATAAAGGGATTGATGCAGCCATCAAGTCTAGTATTCAAAATGACGTGGAAGCTCCTTTTGTAAAAGCCCCAGAAGCCCCAATTAAAAGGAAAAAGGCAAAGGTATCCTGGTTGGAGAATCTAAGAAGAAAAAGACTACTTAACCAGGACAACCTAAGTAGTTGGGTGATGCCATAAAGACTGTTCACTTCCTAAAACTAGTAGAAGTTGTAATTATAGGGAAGGTAGAGTATGCCTTTCCTCAAAAGCGGAAATTGATAGAAGTTAATGCATTATATACTCAACAACTTTAAAGGAAAGAGGAAATGACTATAGAAAGGGAAGAAATAGAAGAAAAGAAGAAAGCAAATGTAAAAAAGTCTAGAGCTCAGAAGTGTACAGAAACAAGAAAAACAAATAAAGAAATAGAGCATGCTAAAAGAAAAACAAAAAGACAACCACTGTTAAGTGAAGCTCAGACTTTGGAAAGTCAAACTGCAAAAGTTTCAGAAATTGCTTTGGTAACTGGGATTAACATTCAACCATCTAAACCCGTTCTAATAGTCAATTATCTAGGATTGGAATGGCCAACACTTCTGAGATCAAGGAAGCTTTCAAGAAGAATGTTGAGGTCATTGATGTGGAATTGAATAAAGATGGAAAGGAATATCTCAAAGTCATTCAAAAATATGGAAAGATCCTATGCCTGAACAAACCAACCCTAGAAATGAGGTCATTTAAAGATCTAGAATGGTTGCTGACTGTTGTTCCAGAGAATTCTCAACTAAATTCAGAATTCAGAAGTCAAATTCGAAAGGAGCTTAAAAAAATGGAGAAGTTGTTAAAGCTACCACAAGTCCGAACACTTCCCTTTGGATTGCTTTATGAGAATTTTCATGGAGACATAGTTTTCTTTAACTATGACAAATAGATCAACAAAGCAAGACTAGGTGAACTTGCAGGATTTATTGCCTTACTTAAGGATTCTGATGATAAAGATGAAATCAAGTGTAGAGAGCTGCTAGAAAATAAGGTCAAGGAAATCAAAATGTAGGAGCAATGGAAGAAAAAAGGTTGAAGGAAGCTAAAATTTTTGTTTCAGCAAAAGAAGCCAGACTTAAAGGATTTAAACTTGAATCTAGGTGAAGCTAAATTTTACGATCAAAGATATTAGTTCAGGTACATTTGTAATTAATACATTCTTTAAATTTTTGTTTCTAAGTAATTCTTGTAATTTTGGGTTTTGACATCATCATCAACCTTGATTTATGTTTATCACTTTGATAATCATCAGAAGGGGGAGATTGTTAGGTTTTGTAACATTTGATGATGATTGTGCTTAGAATACTTAGTGTTAGGTCCCAAAGGGTAAAAATACTAGAAGGGGGGGTTGAATAGTGTTTTTCAAAAATTAAGTCTTACTTAGAAAACTTTACTGAATTAAAAATCTTCTTGCTTATAAAAAGGTTTCTTAGGATTTTCAAAGAATTTAGTAGCGGAAATTGTTTTAAGAAAGGAACCCCTTAGATTTTGTATCAAAAGTTAATGGCTTGAAGTAGCAAAGATAGTAAGTCTTTGCTGAACAAGTTCAGCAGGACTAAAGCAAAGCACAACAAAGCAAGGAAGCAATATAAAAGATAAGCAGGAGAAGAGAGAATTTTTATAGTGGTTTGGAATAATCCTACTCCACTCTTCTTCTCTTTTACTTGAGAAGGCTATCACTATAATTTGTTCACACAGAACAATCAGCAAGAAGACACTTAGTCTAATTTACAATGGGTCACTTAGACCACTTTAGCAGGACACTTAGTCCAATTTTGTCACACAGACACTAAGACAATTTCAGAAAATCTTGCTTGCTATCTTCAAGTAGATGGCTCCTTGGTTGAGCAGATAGATAGCACTTGTTCAAGCTTTATGATGTCTTACTGTAGTCTTTAAGATGTCAGAGAGTTTTGTTCAGGAGGTAGTTGGTTCATTGGTTAGTCATAAATGAAATTTATGACTTCTATTTATACTCCTCCAAAGAATCTATCCGTTGGAAATTTAAAATAGATCCGTTGGAGTGTACTATCCCTGATGTGACTTGTACCTTTTCAGCAGTCCTTGCTTAGTTCAAAAAGTTAGCCGTTTTTCTGTCTTTTAGTGCCCTTTAGAAGAGTTTCCTAGAAGTTGACTAAGCAGGGAATAAGATAGCTTTTCTGACAATCTTCACTTTGATAAGTAAAGGATCTTGCTTACTAAAGTCCTTGCTTATTTTCATTCTAAGCAGGACTATACTTGGAAAATTCTTCGTCTTCAGAATCCTTCATAGTAGGCTTATCAGTAGACTTCAATGGTGATCAAAGGTCCTTGCTTAACTACAAATTATATCCACCTAACATGTTGGATATTTTTCTAAG
>CM025787.1:9206868-9218513 GCA_014636745.2 Centella asiatica | reverse complement strand
TATATCAAACACATAATGAAAGTTTAAGCAAAGATAATATAAGCAGGAGTGCAACAACACGTAGAAATACAAATGTACAGTTAGTGCTAGTTTATAGCAATTGAGTTTTTGTAGTTGGTATTTTGCTCGCTAATTGTTGTAATATATTTTTATAAGAGAGTAAGTTAATTTGTACTGCAAGAGACTACCAAAACTACATTGGAGAATTCAACAAAGTCAGGGATTAAGCTAAGCCTATCAAAGACTAAAGTTTAAGTCTCTCAGAGACTAAAGTTTAAGCCTATCGAAGACTAAGCTAAGTCTGTCAGAGACTAAGCTTTGTTCTACCAGAGACTATTGTTGAAGCCATAAGAGACTAAAGTGAGGATTACTCTCTAATGCAATACAAAATTATAATTCAAGTAGAAGTTGATTTCAACATGGACAAAGAAGTTGTGTTGAAGACGAAGTTGGTTAGGAAATATACCTGGATTGTTTGTATTGAATTAGAGTGACTATTCTGATTGTAAATAGAAATATATTATCTAATAAGATTAGAAGCTGAATTACGATTCAGAATACAACAAGAAGCTGAATTCCAATTCAGAATCAAAAGTTGTAATTGAATTTACATAGATACAAGAAGATGTACAATTTCATTGATTGTATATATACATTACAGAAAATTGAAGCTGACAATTGATTTGTGATTGTTAGAATTTGTAATCAATTATTAATCAATGTAATCAATTGTTTATAAATTTGTCTTATTTTTTTTATTTCGCAAGTTATATTACTTTAAAGAACAAGAATTTGAAAAAGTTCAAAAAACTTGTATTCAAACACCCCCCCCCCCCAACCCCCCCTTTTCTACAAGTTCTAGGCTATCTAACTGTGACAACACTAATGACGTGTGGATTAGGTCTTAACTATCTCCTGATGTTGACTTGATCAGTGCTTCTGGATTCCCTAATTACAAGCCCTTATGTAGACTTGAATAGTGCTTTATTATCCACTGATGTTAATCCTTGATGTAGAATTAGATCAATGCTTCTTGATCCGCTGATGTTAAGACCTAATGTTATCCATTGATGCAATGTTTAGGTTATCCCCTGATGATATCCCTCAACAAACTCGACTGTTGGTGGTATGCCTGATGGTATCCTCTAACGGTCAAGTTATTCCCTGATGGTATCACTTGACAGTTAAGTTATCCGCTGATGACATTCCTTGAAAGTATCCTATGATGGATTTATCCATTGACGGCATCTCCTGACAAAGTATTTGAGTTATCCTTTGATGAGTTTATCCAACGATGTCTTTTCAAATACTTATGTCTTTAATCACTGATAATATTTTTGGCCTTTTCCTGAATGTCTGATATGCGGAATACTTGATCATTAAGTACAACCGGACATTCTATGACACAGACAAGTCCTAGAGATATCCCCTGATGACTTGCCTAATGCAGTTAAGATCATCCCCTGACAGATTAAACCATCTATTAGTGGATGCGTATTTGTGCAAATATACTAAGGCTTATAACATACCTTAAGTATTTACAAGTGCATAGTTATTAAATAATCCTTATATCATTATTAACATTATTATGCCTAACAACTATTAATATAATAGAATGAGTGGTTCACAATGAAATCTAGTAAATAACTCACTGAAATTTTTGACAAATTTAATAGGTTGGTAAATGACCTGAAACTGTATGGGAAGGTAGATACCAACAAGGACGTGAATAGAAAATTCATAAAGGGACTTCCCATATCATGGGATCCAAAGACAACAGCCATCTAGGAATCCAAGACATGAATCTTCTAGAGTTAGATAGGCTTTATGATACCCTAAAGACATATGAACTGGAGGTTCAACAGATATCTGAAATGTCAAGGGATACCAGGAAGCTTAAATTTGTAGCCTTGATGGCTAGCAAGAAGAATAGAAGAGAAGTAGGACAAAGTGTCTTGATGAAGCAATAACTAGGAGATGCTGAAGAAAGTGAAGATGGTGAAGCTAGCTCAAAGGGGACTAAGTATAACCATGAAGAGCCAGAGGATATGCGTTTTCCCAGTGAGATAGCCGAGAACTTGTAGAAGGGGGAGTTGAATACAAGTTCTTTGAATTCTTTTCGATTACTTGTTCTTTAAGAAATTACCTTTTCTTGCGGAATATAAAGAACAAGAACTCAAATCAATTTATAAACAATTGCTTTTTATTGATTTTAACAATTGATTACAAATTCTAACAATCATAACAATATGATCATCAGCTTCTTTTCTTTTCTGTATAGTAAAGATACAAAAACTATGAAAACCTTTACAGCTTCGAATTACAATTCTCTATAAAACCTAATTACATCTTCTAAGAAAACTGAAATTACAATTAACTTAGTTTATATTCTAAATCAATAATGATTCAGCTTCCTTATTCGAATCAACTACAATCTTTCCTTTTTGATTAGGAACAGATTTTTAGCTTGTTTCCTTACCAGCTATGTCTTCAATAATATTCTGCTTTATGCGGAAGACATTCCTTATTCAATTCGAACTCTGTATCTTATCAGGGAATAAATCACAAATTAGTCCCTGACGCTTCATCTTTAGTCTCTGATGACGTCATCACTAGTCTCTGGTCTTTTAGTCCCTGATGACAACAGATTACGTAGTCTCCGATAGAGTTATTTAGTGTTTGATGCTTTAAGACTTAATCTCGAATGACGTTAGCTTAGTCTCTGATGCTTTTAGACTTAGTCTCCGATGACGTAAGCTTTATTCTTCGACAGGCAAAACTCAGTCTTTGATAGATAAAATCCTTAGTCTCTGACAAGTTTTCCCTAGTTTCCGATAAGCCTTTTTGTAAACTCCAACGGATCAAATACACACTTTGACTTGCTGAAGCTTTGATACAACTTTCCAGCAGTTACTTACAAATAAACAATGACTTTATCTCTTTACAAAGAATGAATAAATTACAATCAAAGAGATAACTACTGGCTAGAAAACTTCAGTGTTACTAATTAACACTTTCTATACATTTGTACTATAAGTAATCTAAAGACAATCATCATCAAATGTTATAAAACCTAACAATCTCCCCCTAATTATGAATTTCAGAATGATAAGCATAATTTCAAGGTTGATGATGATGTCAAAACTCAAAATTACAAGTATTACTTAGAATAAAGAATAAAGAATTATTAACTACAAATGTATCTGAATTAAGATCTTTGATCTGTCATTTAGCTTCGACCAAGACTCAGGTTTAAATCCTATAAGTCTGGCTTCAAAAATAAAATTACAACTTATTCAACAATCAACATAACTTCCAACACAATAGTTTACCTTTTATTTTTCCTCAGCAACTCTAGCCTGTCTATCAACAACTTTTTCAGGATTAGTTCAGTTTCTTCTTCTGCATCTTTGAGTAGACTGATAAATCCTTCTATATGTCTCTCAGTGACACTGTTGATATCTCTATTGTAGTTAAAGAAGACTTTCTCTCCATGAAAAGTCTCATACCATAATCCAAGAGGTTTAGGATTAGCTTCTGGCACTGTGTCCACCTTATGCTTCACCTTCATCACCTTCTGAATCTGGCTTCAAAAATCCATGTTGAGATCAGAAGTCTCAAGCACAATAGTTAGCAACCACTCTAGATTTTCTTTGGTTTGTCCCTCCAAGGCTGGCTTCTCGAATTTCAAAGACTCTTCATCTTTTAAAAGGACAAGAAGGAGTTCTTTGTTATTCTTACCCTTGATCAGATCAATTTTCCTTGTACTTTTCTTCAGAGCTTTGATGATTTCTTCTGTACTAGCCATTTCAACCTTGTAAGACTTCCTTGATGAAACTATTCGTGGCTTTGTTTGTCCACTTACAGCCACTAAGGCAGTCTTGGTTGGCCTTGGAGATTCTTGAGAGGTAAGCTTCTTGATAGGTGCTTTGATCACAGGTTTCTTTGCAGATTCCTGGACCAAAGTTTTTCTTCTTGATTTCTTTTCAGCCTCTTCCATCTCCTTATTTTTCTTCTTGGTGATGGCTGCTTTATGTGCACTTGATCTCCTTGTAGAGATTTTCTTCTTCTTTGCCTCCTCCTCCTCCCTAGCTACTACCATGTCCTCCTCTTCTTGTAGTTTCTGAGCTAGTAAAGCATCAACTTCAATCAATTTTTGCTCTTGAGGATAAACTAACTCTACTTTCCCATCCACTATCAATTTAACTGGAGTGGGAAAGTGAGCAGTCTTCATGGCATCCCCTATTAGCTTAGGCTGTCCTGGTTGAGTAGTGGTTTGCTTCTTTGGTTCCTCAACCATGACTCCTTTGCCTTTGTTCTTTGTGCTTGAGGCTTGTGCAGTGGAAGGAGGAGATGATGTTATTGTTGTTGTTGGAAGTTGTGTTGTTGTTGTTGACTTTGTTGTTGTTGCTTGAAGATCAGAATGTTTCTTTAACATCATGTCCATCATTGCTTGCAATTCTGCATCAAGGACTGGAACAGGACCAGATTTTGGTTTTTGTACAGGAACATTTTGTTTGGATTGACCACTCTCCCCCTTTTTGACATCAGCATCTTTAGGTGAAGAGGAGGTGGCCAACTATGAAATTTCCTGTAGCAATAGTTGTTCTATTCTATCTTGTTTTTGGATCAAGAGTTGGACATTTGCTTCGAGGGCTTGAAGTCTATTGTCAATCTTGGACTTATCTTTGATAAGTGTATCAATTGTAGTGATAGTCCGCCTTGGCAAGTGTCCTTCATAGCACCTTCGTATCTTGTCAGTCTCCAACTCCATCCTTTCCTCCATTTTGTGTACTGCACCAGTGATCCCAGTAACCAAGAAGTGGTGAAACTTTGTATGTTTCTTATCCAACTTGGTTACTTCTTCTAGCACATCCTGTATAGATGGTGCAGCTACAGTTGACCCTACATTGGTCACATAATCCCGCCTGAGTTGGGCAGCTGCGTCCTCCAGAGTATTTGTATAGGTGGCATCAAGCCATTCATTTATATTTTCTTCTGCAGGTTCTTCAGGCATAGGTTCATCTGCAAGCTTTGTCTTCAATGCAGAAATGTGGTCTTGTCTTTGTTGTAGACCATATAAAAGTTCAAAATCTGCATTGGACATTTCTGATAGAACATGTAATGCTGCATCCCCTGTGCTTGAACTGGTCCCAATTTCTTCTATTTGGATTGTAATGGAGGGAGCAGAAGAAACTTGAGCTTCTTGTGAGTTGGTTTCAATAGGTTGTAAAAAGGCACCTGCTGAAAATTTCTCTCGTTTATTTTGTTCAAGGATCTCATCCTTGCTTACATCCTCTCCTTTTGTCTGGGGTTGGGCACCCAGCTTCTCTATCTCTCCTTTTTCCAAGCTTTCTAAAGTTTGACTCTCTTGTATGTTTATATCCTCTCCTTTTTCCAGGTCATGAGCCTGATGCTCACTAATTATTCTCACATCCTCACTTATATGGATGGGTGCACTCTGTCCTACAGAAGTGGGGGTTGGAGAATTACTTGTGACTGCATGGATAGGGGGTTCCCTTTGTGTATCTGTGGCTAGGGATCTATCCATGGAATATGTTTGAGAGCTTGTCTCGATTATTGGCTCCTCTTGGGAAAAATCAAGAAAATTTAAATGTGTAATATCAAAAGAATCAAGAATGGGAGAAAAAGGAGAAGAATGTACAGTTTGGAGTGTTGGCTGTTCCTCAGACATTAAAAATTGAGGAACATCAATTGATGACTCTGTGTGTGCACTCCTTGTGTCACTTTTTTCTTTTATTATCTCTCTTTGGGGTTCCTCTAGTTGATGAACAAGAGGTTGTACAGACTCTGTGCAGGGTGTTCCTAGTTGGGAACTTTCTTCAATGTCAACATCCTTTTGGGAGGATATTGACAGTTCACTGTTTTTCCTTATAACCTCCATTGCCTTTTGGGAAATAATGGATTCCTTTTGGCTAAGGGTTAGAACTCTCTTCTTTCTCTGAGGTGCCACCTTAGCTTCTTTATCTCCCTCATCCTCACTTACTCCCTCAATTATTTTTCTTTTTATTGGGAGCTTTGTGATAGCTGTTTGAGTCTTTGCAACCACAGTCTTTTGGGAAACTGTGGAGGGGGCTATAGATTGTTGTTGTGAAGTGGTTGGAGAATTAATAAGGTTTTGGTTTTCAGAATCCTCAAAAAATAACAAAGAATAAAGGTTTGGAAGCCTATCAATGAGAGTATATCTCATGACAGGAGGAAAAAATAAAGGAACCTTTACCTTTGCAGATTTATGCTTCACATCAGTAAAAATTCTTTTACTCTGCAAAACAGTTGGTACAACTTGCATGTCAGTAATATTAAGGTTAGGTATTAGATAATAGGCAATCATCATCAAAAACCGAGCATAATAAATTTTATTTTTATTACCGGATTTAAGTTTTACCAAAAGATTTTGCAGAATTAAATGCCCAATGTTTAGATGTCTATCATACAACACACTGAAAGCAATTTGTTGTGTGAGTGTAGTGATAGCATCATAGCCACTGCATTTAGAAGTAAAAGCTTTTGTAATAATGTCAAAGAATAGTGACCACTCCTGCCTTAGATGGGGTCGTGTGATAGACCCAACAGAAACAATTTCTGATGAATAATGTAAATTTTTAAACATAGCAAAAATTTCTTCATCAGAGGCAGGAGAGTCAAAGTTTTCATAAATAGGTAAATGTAAAGCATTATTAACAACAGTATGATCAATATTATAAACATTATTATCATACCTGAAACTTACCACAGGAGAGTCAGCATTCTCGTCTTGGGCAGTAGTAGTGGACCACATAGTCGTGATAACTTCAGTGGCTTGTGTGGGAGCTTCATAAATGGCATAGGAAAGTGTGGAGCTCTGAAGAAAATCCACGAAGGGGTGGTACTATGCTTCAAATTCATGCTTATTAGCCACCCCTGCATGGTTAGTCTTTATGATGTCAAAGTCTCCAAACTTGAAGCATACTGTTTTGGCCGCCATTGAAGAGATCTGTATGAACTTTTGAAGAAACTTTGAAAAGGGTTAAATTGCAGAGTGTTTGTAGAGAGAAAGTAATTGCAAAGCTTGAGAGATTGTGATTACAAAGGTGTTTGAATTTGCTATTATCAAAGTGTTAGAGACGTTTGCAATTCACAGGATAGTGAACCGTTTTTGATCGTGGGTAGGATAACTACCAGATTACCCTCGATCGGAGATTGCCCTAATCTCTGATATTTTCACTCATAAGAGACTAGACCCGATTAGTCTCTGATAGTTCATTTTTGATTAAGTCAGAGACTAATCACAAAATCTGTCGGGGACTAAGATAGTCTCCGATAGTTCAATTTTTAATTAAGTCAGGGACTAATTAAAAACACTGTCGGGGACTAAGATAGTCTCCGATAGTTCAATTTTTAATTAAGTGGGGGACTAATTAAAAACACTGCCGGGGTCTAAGATAGTCTCTGATAGTTTAATTTTTAATTAAGTTGGGGACTAATTAAAAACACTGTCGGGGACTAAGATAGTCTCCGATAGTTCAATTTTTAATTAAGTTGGGGACTAATTAAAAACACTATCAGGGACTAAGTTAGTCTCTTACTCCAAAGCTTACAGGGACTAAGAAAATATAATCCCTGCTACAATTTTGTTTTTCAAAACATTTCCAACAATCAACTTAATGATTATTAGCTTCAAAAATTCTATTTAATTAAAAACAGCTACATTTCAGAAATTAAATTCTACCTTCTAAAATTATGTCCATGAAGAACAGCTACATTCTAGAAATTAAATTCTAGCTTCTTACAACTAAACAACTTGTTTTCTTAGATTTTAATCAATTTTTAGAGACATAATTCAACATCCCTAACTCATAGACTAATCTAGTAAATGTAGATTCATCCAAAGGTTTTGTGAATATGTCTGCTTGTTGTTTATCAGTTGTAACCCATTGCAATTCAATATTTCCTTCACTTACATGTTCTCTTATGAAGTGATATCTAATGTCTATGTGTTTTGTTCTTGAATGTTGCACTGGATTTTCTGTTATAGCTATGACACTTGTATTATCACAATAGATAGGAATTTTGGATAATGACATACCATACTCTAGGAGTTGATTTTTGATCCATAAGATCTGAGGACAGCAACTCCCAGCTGCAATGTATTCAGCTTCTGCTGTTGAAGTAGAAACTGAATTTTGTTTCTTGCTAAACCAAGAAACAAGTCTGCCTTCAAGAAGTTGGCAGCTTCCACTTATGTTTTTTCTGTCAAGCTTGCAACCTGCATAGTCAACATCTGAATAACCAATTAGTTTAAAATCAGATTCTTTGGGATACCATAAACCAAGGTTTGGGGTACCCTTTAGATATCTAAGTATTCTTTTTACAGCAATCAAATGTGACTCTCTAGGGTGAGCTTGAAATCTAGCACATAAACATGTAGCAAACATTATATCAGGTCTACTTGCAGTTAGATATAAAAGATAGCCTATCATGCCTCTATAGCTTGTAATATCAATTTTCTTACCTTTTAAATCCTTATCTAGCTTAGTGGCTGTAGGCATGGGTGTTTTTGCAGATGCACAATCAACCAAATCATATTTTCTCAATAAGTCTTTGATATACTTGGACTGACTGATAAAAATTCCATCAGTTGATTGTTTTATTTGCAATCTTAAGAAAAATGTTAATTCTCTCCCATCATACTCATTTCATATCTAGACTACGTTAGTTTTGAAAATTTTTCACAGAGTTTTTCATTTGTAGAACCAAATATAATATCATCTACATATATTTGCACAAGTATAATGTCAGAGCCTTGCTTTCTTTAAAATAAAGTTTTATCTATGATACCTCTAACAAATTTATTTTCAAATAACAATTGAGATAGAGTATCATACCAGGCTCTTGGTGTTTGTTTTAAGCCATAAAGTACTTTGTCTAACTTGTAGACATGATTTGGAAGTTTGGAGTCCACAAAACCTGGGGGTTGGCAAACATAGATTTCCTCTTCCAATTTTCCATTCAAGAAAGCACTTTTGACATCTATCTGGTACACCTTGAAGTTCTTGTAGGCTACAAAAGCCAAGAAGATTCTGATTGCTTCAAGTCTTGCTATTGGTGCAAAAGTTTCATCATAATCTATTCCTTCTTCTTGAGAATATCCTTTTGCAACCAGTCTTGCTTTATTCCTTGTAATTGTACCGGTTTCATCCAATTTATTTCTGAACACCCATTTGGCACCTATAATTGATCTATTCCTTGGTTTGGGTACCAGTCTCCAGACTTTGTGTCTTATGATTTGGTTTAATTCCTCTTGCATGACTATTATCCAGTCAGGATCTTGAAGTGCTTCCACAATTTTTCTTTGGCTCAATCTTTGAGAGAAAAATGAGATATAAACATTCATTTTGAGTTGCACTTCTAGTCTTGACTCTATCCTCTAGACTTCCAATAATCAAATCTGGTGTGTGGTCTCTCAACCATGGAATTGCACGTGGTAGATTTGACCTTGAAGTGGAGGCTTCATTTTCTAGATTAATGTTGTCCAATCTAGCTTCATGATCAAAGATTGCTCCCCCTAAACCATTGACTTCTACATTATTAGATCCCCCTGAGCTGTTTATCTCTATAGTCTCTAGTGTCAAGATAGTCTCCGATTATGCATCAGTGACACTAGTCCCTGGTGAACCATTAGTCTCCGATGGTATACTAATGTCACCAGTCTCTTGTGTTTCATCTAATACTTTAGTCTCTGATAGAGTATTAGTTGTTGGTACTTCATGCACAACCGTTAACTCCCCCTCAATTATGTAGGGATCATTACTATCTTGGGGTTTTTCAGTAGTCTCTGATGGATATTCCCATGCATCCAATTCATTCTCAAAACTGAGAGGTTCATGCAATCCTTGTCCAATCATTCATGGAATCTTTCTATCATCAAATACAACTTGAATTGATTCCACAATGACCTTTGTTCTTAGATTATATACTCTGTATGCCTTACTTGACAGAGAATAACCTAAGAAGATTATTTCATCAGACTTGTTATCAAATTTTCCTCTAGTCTCTGATGAATCTCTCAGTACAAAGCACTTACAACCAAACACATGTAAGAACTTGAGAGTTGGTTTTCTCCCAGTCATCAATTCATAAGGTGTTTTGTTGTAGGCTTTATTTATCAAAGATCTGTTCTGTGTAAAGCAAGCTGTGCTAATAGCTTTTTCCCAAAAATAAGTAGGAAGCTTAGCTTCTTGTAACATGGTCCTTGCTGCTTCAATAAGGGTCCTATTTTTCCTCTCAACAACTCCATTTTGTTGAGGAGTTCTTGGAGCAGAGAATTGGTGAGTTATTCCTTTTTCAGTGCAGAATTCAATAACTTGGGTATTCTTAAATTCTGTTCCTCTGTCACTCCTTATTACCCTTACTGTTTTTCCTGACATCACATTCACTTGACCAAATAAATCCATGTGTAGCAACTGTAAAGGACTAGTGATTGATGTTGCTGGTTTGCTTTTGAATGATACACTTCTTTGTTTCCCTTTCTGGCATGAATCACACAATCCATCTTGTGTAAACTCCAATTGTGGAATGCCAGCTACCGATGCTTTCCTCACAAGCTTGTTGATATTCTTAAAGTTTAAGTGGGAAAGTTTCTTGTGCCAAAGCCAACTTTCATCAGTTGAAGCTTTGCTGTAGAGACATGTGATTTGATTAGAGGAAAAGATAAGGTTTGCAACATACAAATTTCCTTTTCTTTTCCCTATCAATATCACATTATCAGATTTTTTGTCACACACTAAGCATTGATCTTCTTTGAAGGTGACATTGAATCCCTTATCACATAGTTGACTCACACTCAGTAAATTGTGCTTTAAGCCATCAATTAGTGCTACTTCAGTGAAGATGACATCTCCATGTTCAACACTGCCATAACCCTTAGTATGGCCTTTGCTTTCATCTCCAAAAGTGTCTTTTGGGCCACTTTTCTCTTCATACTGTTTTAGCAGGGACTTATCTCCAATCATGTGCCTTGAACAGGCACTATCCAAGTACCATGTTTTTTTCTTTTTGCCCTGAACATTAAAGAGTAACTAGTTAGAAATTTTTGGGACCCAAACTTTCTTGGGTCCTTTCTAACTAGTTGTAGACTCAAGACTTGACTCAGATTGAGTTGATTGTCTTTTAGTATTTTTAACTTTAATTGGACAATCACTAGTCTTGCTACCTTTTTGTGAGAGACTGCCAAGCTTAGAATTTTCACAGTTAATGCAAAGATGATTTAACCTTTTTACAGGTGATTTATCTTTTATTATCTTTGAAGGTGCAGTCTCTATTATAGGAATTTTATTTTTACTCCTACAATGCATAGCTATGTAATTTGGATTACCACATATATGACATGTGTTTCTAGGAGCTTCAGGCATTCTAGCATAATTTGTATATTTATTAATGCCTATCTTTCCATTCCTATTTTTCTTATTTCTGCTAGACTCCACTAATGTTTCAGCCTTTTTCATAGGAATATTTTCGAATTTTTTGTTTAATTGTGTCTTTGTCATGAATCCAATATTTAATCTTTTATTCTCACTCTTATCAACAGTGTTCACTGTATTTTGATCAATCTTTGATTTTGCAGTGACTTGTTGATCTTGAGTGTT
>CM025787.1:9189303-9200159 GCA_014636745.2 Centella asiatica | reverse complement strand
CAAAGCAAATATGAAATGAGCATGATGGGTGAGCTATCTTATTTCTTAGGACTTCAAGTTAAACAAGCCACTGATGAGATATACATTCATCAGTCAAAATATGCCAAAGAACTTCTCAAGAAATTTGACATGGAAGACTCTAAAGTAGCAAAGACACCTATGGCCACAACAACCAAGATTAACCCTGATAAGAATGGACAGAAAGTTGACGTGAAGACTTATAGGGGAATGATTGGTTCATTGTTGTACTTGACAAAAAGTAGGCCTGATATTATGTTTGCAACATGTCTTTGTGTAAGATATCAAGCTGACCCAAGGGGGTCCCATCTCATTGTAGTGAAGAGAATCTTGAGGTACATCAAGGGCACTACTGAGTTGTGGCTTTGGTATCCAAAGGAGTCTGGTTTTGAATTGATTGGATATTCTGATGCTGACTTTGGAGGATGCAAAATTGACAGAAAGAGTACCACATGAAGTTGTTAATTTCTGAGAGGAAGGCTTGTATGTTGGTTCAACAAAAATCAGCATTCCGTTACAACATCTAGTGCTGAGGCTAAATACATTGCAGCTAGAAGTTGTTGTGAACAAATCTTATGGATGAGAAATTAATTAATTGACTATGGCCTAACATACAACAAAATTTCAATTCTGTGTGACAATACAAGTGCCATAGCTATTGTTGAAAATCCTGTGAAACATTGTAGAACTAAGCATATAGAAATCAAATATCACTTTATGAGGGAAGATGTCATGAATGAGACTATTGAACTACATTTTGTACCAACACATAAGCAGTTGACAGTCATCTTCACCAAGGCTCTAGATGAAGGTACCTTCAACAATCAGGTGGGAGAACTAGGTATGGTGAATTATGCAAAGTAAATATTGATCAAATTGATAAAGTTATGCTAGAAAAGGTGTTGGAATGGTTCAAACTATCATGTGCTTAATTACTGTTATCCCTAACTTCTCATGTTATTCCTTGATAATGAAATATCTATGTGTTTATACGTTTTATAAAATAATAAAAAAAAAAAACTTGGTCAGGGGTTGTGGTTCTAGTTGTGCTCAACAGGGGATAGTCATTAATCCCTAATGACACATCATCATGGGATAGTCACTTTTCATTGATGATATTTCATTAAGGAATGGTTACCAATCCCTGATGACATGGCATCAGATGATAATAACTAATCCTTGATGACGTGACATCAGGGTCTTTTGAAAAAGCTATTTATATGTGATTTCTCTTTCCCTGACGATACACCAAATGTTAATTTACTCCTGCTAACAACTGCTCAAACTTTCTTTTCTCTTATTTATAGAAACCCTAGCTTTTATTCTCATATCATCTAACATATTCAATGGCACCAAACACTGCTCAAAGGATTCCTAAGGATCTAGTGGTTCAACAAACCAACTTTGTGGACCTATCTGACATCGATGAGGTGGACGCATGTTTCAAGCCAATGATGCACTATTTACTCAACTTTGAGTATAACAAGGCCATATTCACTAATGACGAGATGTCGGGGGAAGCCATCTCACAACTCTGGTCAAGTGCCAAATTCATCCATTCCTCCTCAAGGCTAAAAGCGGTGATGGAAATCTCATTCGAAATTTCTTCTGAGAAGGAAAAAATTACTCCTTCCAGAATTAATTCTGCTCTAGGGTTTCCCATGAGCAATTTTGTTAAAGTGCCAATAGATATTGAATTGCTAGACTTCTCGAGAGGTTTGGGCTGGCGTTGAAGTTCAAGGATCTCAAGAGGGTGAACATGAAGAAAGAGCTCTCTTATCTCTTTGATATCATCACAAAGGTATTCTTAGGTAAGTCCTCAAACTTTGAGGTGATTACCTCTCTAACTCTGAAAATTGTTTATGCCATGATTATGAAAGTAAAAATAGACACATATTGTTGTCCTAGTGAAATAGCCTAGAACTTGTAGAAGGGGGGTTGAATACAAGTTCTTGAAATCTTTTCAAATTCCTATTCTTCAAAGTATTATTACTTGCGAAAATTAAAGAACAAGAACAAGAATAAATTTATAAACAATTTCTTTTATTGATTAACAATTGATTACAAATTCTAACAATCACAAATTGATTGTCAGCTTCGATTTTTGTACTGTATATATACAAATCTATATGACCATACAACTTCTAATACAACTCTGTAAAATTAATTACAACTTCCAAATCTGAATCGTAATTCAGCTTCTATCCTATTCAACATATGTTTTCTCTATACAATTCGAATAGCTATCAATTTCTTAATTACTACTCTGGTATATTTCTAACCAGCTTCGTTTTCAATGACTCTTCAATGTCCATGTTGAAGATAACTTCTAATTCAAATAGAACTCTGTACTACATCAGAGAGTAATTTTACTTTAGTCTTTGACTGCTTCAACTTTAGTCTCTGATCAACTATTTAGTCTCCGACAGCTTAAGCTTAGTTTCCGATGCTTTAATCTTAGTCTCTGATGGTTTAATCTTAGTCTCTGATGACTTAAGATTAGTCTCTGACGCTTTCATTTAGTCTTTGATGACTTACACTTAGTCTTTGACGACTTAAGATTAGTCTCTGATGCTTTAAGCTGTAGTCTCTGATAAGCTTTTGCCTTAGTCTCAGATAGACTAAACATAATCTCTGACTTGTTAAACTCTCTAATATAGTTCTAGTAGTTTCTTATAATACACATCAACTTACTCTTATATAAAAATAAATTACATGAATCAGAGAGTAAACTACCAGCTACAAAAATCCAAATGCTATAAATTAGCACTAACTGTACACTTGTATATCTAAGTATTCTAGGAATAATCATCATCAAATGTTATAAAACCTAACAATCTCCCCCTGTTTATGATTATCAAAGTGATAAACATAAATCAAGGTTGATGATGATGTCAAAACTAAAAAATTACAAGAATAACTTAGAAAAAAAAATAAAGAATTTGCTAACTACAAATATATCTGAACTAAGACCTTTGATCCAAAATTCAGCTTCACCAAGCCCTCAAGTTTAAATCCTATAAGTCTGGCTTCAAAAATAAATATCAAAATCTACAGCTTCACCCTTTATTTCTTCTGATTTCTTTGTCTTTATCTTCCAAAAACTTTCTGAACTTGGATCTCATTTTCATCAGTCGACTCTTTGAGTAAAGCAATGAATCCTTTATGTTCTCCTTGGCTTACCGTGTTGATCTGTTTTTCATAATCAAAGAAAATTACATCTCCATGAAAATTCTCATACCATAATCCATATGCACGTGGAGGAACAACTAGCCGAGGTAATGTAACTAATCTCCTCATTTCTTCAAGTTCCTTTTGAATTTGACTTCTAAATTTCAAATTTAGCTCAAAATTCTCAGGAACAACAGACAACAGCCATTCCATGTCTTTGAATGATCTCATTTCCAAGCTTGGCTTTTGTAAACAAAAAGTCTCTCCATCTTTTTGAATGACTTTGAGATACTCCTTGTTATTTTCATCCTTTTCCAGATTAATGGACTCAACACTTTTCTTGAATGCTTCCTTTAATTCAGAAGTGTTAGCCATTTCAATCCTGGAGTTTTTACTACTTGGTATTGATGCCGATTGTCGAGGTTTAAACAAGGTCACCAGAGTAGTTTCAGATTTCTCTTGAGATTCATTCATCAACGGCTTCCTCCTGGCCCTTTTCTCAGCCTGCTCAATCTCCTTATTTATCCTTCTAGTCTTTGCAGACTTCTGAGCTTTTGTCCTCTTTATTGTCAAGGCCTTTTTCTTAGCTTCCTCCTCCTCTCTTGCTACAATCATTTCCTCTTCTTCTTGTAATTTCTGAGCAAGCAATGCATCAGCTTCGATTAATTTATGCTCCTGAGGATAAACTTACTCTACTTTCCCATCCACTATTAACTCAACTAGAGTGGGAAAGTGAGCAGTCTTCATAGCATCACCTAATAGCTTAGGCTGTCCTAGTTGAGTAGTTTTTGGCTTCTTTGAATCCTCAACCAGAATGCCCTTGCCTTTGTCTTGTTTGGTGCTTAGGGCCAATGCAGTAGGAGGAAGAACTGTTGCTATTGTTGTTGATGTAGTTGTTGTTGTTGGTGTTGTTGTTGTTGTTGATGTTGTTGTTGCAATGCTTGACTTGATAGCTGTATCAAGGTCTCTCTTGGCATCTTGAAGTCTTATCGATTCAGCCATCAAGCCAGCATAGCTTGTTTTCTCAGACACCACTTCTTTTGATTTGAACTGACTACTCTCCCCCTTTTTGACATCAGAATCTAAAGGTTTTGAGGAAGCAGTAGCTAGTGTTGGGATTGCTGTTTCAAGAAGTTGTGTGAGATGTTGAAGAGCAAGATCAAACTTGTCTTATTTCTGCATGATGGACTGGACATTGGATTCTAATGCTTGAAGTCACTTTTCAGTGGAGGATTGTGCCTTTAAACTTGAACCAATTGAAGTAAGCATTCTCCAGGGAAGGTGTCCTTCATAGCATCGTCTAATTTTTTCAGTTTCCAGCTCCATCTTTTCTTCAACATGTTGAATAGCAGCCTTGAGACCTGTGATCATATAGTGCTTGAGCTTGAGATTCTTCTTATCAAGCTTGATCAGTTCCTCATCTGCACCAGACCCTATGTTGGTCAAATAATCCTGCCGTAATTGGGCAGCTGCTTCATCTAGAGAATTGGTGTAGGTTGCATCCAACCAAGCATTCACGTTCTCTTCTTCAATCTCAACAGAATCAGGTTCATTTGCAATGCTTGTCTTCAAGGCTGAAATATGATCTTGGCGTTGTGAAGTCCATATAACATCTCAAAATTAGCATTGGACATGTCAACAAGTAATTGTAAAGCTGCATCCCCTGTCTGTGAGCTTCCCACAATTTCCTCTGTCTGGGAAGTTGTTGGAGCAGAGGAAATTTGAGCTTTGTTAGAACAATGTAAGCTCAAGTGTTTGTAGAGGAGGGGGGGGGGGGGGGGAATGAATGCAAACACTACAAACTTTTTGCTCTTTTTAAACTTTAGTTGGCACTAATTGGAAACAACTACTATGAACAGAAAGCCTATAAAATATGAACACACAGATTCCAGTTAAAATAGTTGTATTAAAACTTGATGTTTTTCTGGAAATCTGTATAATAACAAATGTGATTAAACAACTACAAGATCTGTAATAAAATTACAACTTCAAATTCACACTCACTAGCTTCTTATCTTTTTTTGAAATATTTCTCTCAAGATATATTACAAAGCTGCTATAGTGATTTGTGTGTTGCTCTATTTATTGATCTGTTGGATTGATCTATTTATGTAATGATAGCAACTTTGCATATGTAGAAGATCAGTGGATGAAATCACGTGCTAATGACATGCTACTCCTTTCAACTTTACCGTAAATATGTCACATCGTTGTCCTGTAGAAACTATGTGTCAGACTGCTGCTACTTTAGTTGCTCCTTTTTCATCCCCTGATCTGCGTGCATTTAATTTGAGAGTTGTCATTCGACCAAACAAACTTCAAGAAATATCTTTCCAGTTATATCTCTTGCTTCTTTTACAAGCTTCCTTGATTAGCGTGATAGACCTGATGACAGGTGCATGCCGTCATAACTATCCACTGAAGTGAAGCCCTGACATGAGCTTCATCAGTGCTTCTGGATCCCCTGATGATAAGTCTTCATTCAAGACTTGATCAAGGCTTCAATCATCACTTGAGTTTCACTCAGTGCTTCTTTGATCCACTGATGTTATGACCTGCGTCATACACTGATAGCTTCATTTGATACAGTGTTGAGCTTTCCCCCTGATGGGTTAGCCTAACACTGTCATACCCTGAAGTTTTACCCTGACAGGTGACATGACTTGTTCATGCCCTGACGCGTTCCCCCTGATGAGTTTGGCCAGCCACTGCCATACCCTGACGCGTTCCCCTGACGGGTTGGTCTGCCTCAGTCATCCACTAATAGGTTCCCCAGATGATACTTAACCATTGAAGCTTTGTCGATTGGCTTGGCATGTTTGATGTGCGGAATACTCGATCTTTCTAAGTGACATCAAACATACCAAGATCACTAACAAGTCCTTTTGAGCTTCGCACTGTTGACTTGCTTAGTGACTAAAAACTCATTCTCTGATGGCTATCTTAACCATCAGTGAATGCAAAACATGTGCAGGTATATCAAGGTTTATATATCACCTTGAGTATTTATAAATGCACTTATTATATTATCATCATCATCATCCTTTATATCTAACAAGCTTCAATGGTGGTGGAGGGTTCAACAGGCTTTAAAAAATCACCTGCTGAGAATGTATTTGTCTCTTTGTTATTTTGTTCAAGGATCTCATCCTTACTCACTCCCTCACCTTTTTCCTGGAGTTGGACATCCAGTTGCTCTACCTCTCCTTTTTCCAAGCTATCTAAAGCTTGACTCTCAAGTGTTTGTGTATTCTCTCCTTTTTCCAGGTCAGGAGCCTGACTCTCACTATGTATTCTCTTTGTCTCACTCATTTGGATATGTACACTCTGCCCTATAGAAAAGGGGGTTAAAGAAGAATTAGTTGTGACTACAAGAAGAGGGGGTTCCCTTAGTATTTCTATGGGTAGGGATCTCTCCAAGGAATGTATTGGAGAACTGGCTGCACTTGTACTTTGAACAAGTGGTTCTTGTGTGTCAATCTCTTAGAGTGTTGGCTCTTCTTGGAAAAAATCAAGAAGATTTAAACTATCAAGTTCTAAAGAATCAAGAATAGGAGGAGAGATAGGGGAATGTACAGATTGGAGTGTTGGCTGCTCCTCAAGAACAGAAATTTGAGGAGCATCAAGTGAACGAGACTCTGTGTGTGCACTCCTCGTGTCACTCTTTCTTTTTGATCTTTTCTCTCTCTATGCTTTCCTTTTTGTATGTATAGGGGATTGTGCAGACTCTGTACTTGGTGTTCCTGGTTGGGAACTTTTTTCAATGTTAGCATCCTTTTGGGAGGATGATAATAGAGTACTGCTTTTTCTTTCAACCTCCAATGCCTTTTGAGAGGCAATGGATTGTTTTTGGCTTAAGGTTATCAATCTCTTCTTTTTTTGAGTAGCCAACTCAATTGCCTTGTCTCCCTCAGCCTCACTGTCACCCTCTGTTGATTTTCTTTTAATGGGTAACTTGGTGGCTTTCTTTGTTTTTACAACCACAATCTTTTGAGAAACTGTGGAGGGGGCTGCAGATTGTTGTTGTGAAGAAGGTGTTGGAGGATCAACAGGGTTTCTGGTTTGTTGCTCAAGATCCTCAAAATAATATGAAGTGTAAAGGTTTGGAAATCTATCTATGAGAGTTATTCTCATGATAGGAGGAAAGGAAAGAGGAACCTTTACCTTTGCAGCTTTCTTCTTCACATCAGTGAATATGCATTTACTCATCATAACTGTTGGCACGATTTGCATACTAGCAATATCTAGGTTAGGAATCAGATAATTTACAATCATCATAAAAAACCTAGCATAATATATTTTATTTTTATCAAGTTATTTTATCAAGTTTATCAAGTTTAGTTATCAAGTTATGTAGAATTAACAGCCCTAGATTTATGTGCCTATCATACAAAATGCTATATGCAATCTGTTAAGTAAGTGTAGTGATGACATCATAACCACTACATTTAGAAGTGAATGCTTTAGTGATAATATTGAAAAATAAAGATCACTCCTGCCTAAGGTGAGGTCTAGATATGGATCCTACTGATGCAATTTATGTATCATAGTGTAGGTCATGAAACATATCTAGGATTTCCTCATCAGAGGCAGTTTGGGCATTTGCATCATGAACAGGGATATGCAAAGCATTGTTTACTATAGCATGATCAATAGTATAAACAATATTATCATAGGTAAAGTTTACCATAGGAGAGTCATCACTCTCATCTTGAATTTCAGCAGTGGACCACATGGTCGAGATGATTTCAGCAGCCTGTGTGGGAGCTTCATAAATGGCATACGATAATGTAGACATTTGTAGAAAATCTACAAATGGCTGGTACTGTGCTTCGAACTCATTCTTGTCGGAGACTCCAACATGATTGGTTTTAATAAAGTCGAAGTCGCTGAACTTGAAGCACACTGTCTTGGATGCCATTGTTGTTATCTGTGAAAAGCTTGAAGAAATTCTTTGCAAAGAGGTTAAATCACACAGATACGAGAGAGAACGTTCTTTGAGTGAATAAAATTGCAATTGTGTTTGATGTGTGTTTGAGTAAAGTATTAGAAACGTTTGCAATTCCAAAGATAGTGAACAGTTTTCGATCGTGGGTGTGTGAGTAACTACCAATTTACCCCTTATCAGAGATTACCCTAGTCTCTGTCGTGTTCACTCATCAGAGACTGATATTAGCTAGTCTCCGATAGGTTATTTTTAACTAGTCAGAGACTAATTAAAAACAACTATCAAGGACTAATTTTAGCTAGTCTCTGATAGGTTATTTTTAACTAGTCAAAGACTAATTAAAAAAACTATCAGGGACTAATTTTAGCTAGTCTCTGATAGGTTATATTTAACTAGTCAGAGACTAATTAAAAACAACTATCAGGGACTAATTTTAACTAGTCTCTGATAGGTTATTTTTAACTTGTCAGACACTAATTAATAACAATTATCAGAGACTAATTTTAACTAGTCTCTCACTCAATTTTTTTTTTCAGAGATTAAATTGAACTAGTCTCTGCTTCAATTTTATTTCCTTAGTTATCTAACAATCAATACAATGATTATTAGCTACAATGATTCTATTTGTTCATAACAGCTACATCCAGAAATTAAATTCTAGCTTCTTACTGCTAAAAAAAACTTGCTTTCCAAGGTTTTACTCAATTTTTAGATGCATAATTCAACATACCTAATTCATAGACTAACCTAGTAAAGGTAGATTCATCTAAAGGCTTTGTGAATATGACAGCGAGTTCCTTATCTGTTGTAACCCAGTGCAATTCAATGGTTCCTTCACTAACATGTTCTCTAATGAAGTGATACCTTATATTTATATGTTTTGTTCTTGAGTGTTGTACTGGATTTTCAGTTATTGCTATAGCATTTGTATTATCACAATAAATAGGAATTTTGGATATTGAAATACCATAGTCTAGGAGTTGATTTTTGATCCAAAGCATTTGAGCACAACAACTCCCAGCTGCAATGTATTCAGCTTCAGCCGTTGAGGTTGACACTGAATTTTGTTTCTTGCTAAACCAAGAAACAAGTCTGTCTCCAAGAAATTGGCAGCTTCCACTTGTGCTTTTTCTGTCAAGCTTACATCCTGCATAGTCAGCATCTGAATAGCCAATTAGTTTCAAATCAGATTCTTTAGGATACCATAACCCAAGGTGTGACGACCCCAAAATCCCATACCGGACTAGGGCATCATCATAAGAAGGTAAAGATAACCATTCATCCATTCCCAAATAAATACTGAATAAAAACAGCATTTAAGAGTTATTACAACCCAAGAATTAAGTAATTACAGCGGAAGCTATTACATCATTTCCTAACAACAAAATAAATCTCATCGACTCTTCAAACGTCTTCCTTCTTTCCTTCATTCATTCCTTTCTTTCTTTCATCAGTTCTATCAGAAGATAAACACTTAGCAGCTTATCATCTTTGCTTTCCCCTTGTCGGAGGGTTCAGCTTTAGCTTTCTGTCCTGCAAATCATTAACATTCAACATGGGTGAGCGTTTTACGCCCAGCAAGTATATACACGTAGAGGCAAATATGAATAATTCAACGAATTTCATCTGGAATCAAAGGAGAGAAATTCAAATTCTGTTTGTGAGGCTTGGTGAAGCAATACCAGGTCCTCGGAAACCTTCAAAATCCTTGAGGATTCACTGATGATATACAACTTGTGATCCCCCCTTGAAGAAAGTCAGGTATACACCTGATCATAACATTCTCAAATATCCAACGGGGGCTACACCCGTGGATCTGCTAACCATACAGTACACAGCTGGCCAGGCTGGACCGCATGATCCCTCTGAGTGACTACGTAGTCAAATAACATTTCCTCTTGGTCAGGTGAAGAACACATCAGCACCTTTCCTTTCCTCTTGCCAAACATGTGGCATAACCCCCATAAGGGCATCATTCACATTCTCGTTGCATAGACATAAGATTGAAAACATAGCTGAAATTCAAAGCTCATTTATATCCATGCATCATCATTCATATTATGCTAGCAGAATCAAAAGCATAGCATGCTCATGCATCAAAACAATGAAAGTATAAATCCAACCTTCTACGCACATCGAAGCAAATGATAATGCGTTAATACTGAATTAAGTGTGAGATTGTGAATATACTTGCCTCAGTCCTTTGCTCACTACCAAATTTAATTTACTCGCGAGTGGAAAATTCTGTAAGAATATACATATCACAAAAATGAATTTATTATCTGGGTTTAAAATATGAGGGAGAAATGCACATGTGATGTCCTTAACTTTTAACGTCTCAATCTGATATAAAACTATTGAGGTTAAGAAATCAATTCAAACATCTTAAAATAGTTTAAGAAAATAGCATTTTATAGTTTTTAAAACAAACTGCGCATCAGGGAAGTACTATGCTTTAACTCACTGGAGACTAGTAACCCATCGGGGATTATCAGTCCTTCGGGGATTATTAACCCATCGGGGATTATCAACCCATCGGGGATTATCAACCCATCGGGGATTATCAACCCATCGGGGATTAACCCATCGGGGATTATCAACCCATCGGGGATTATCAACCCATCGGGGATTAACTCATCAGGGATTAACTCATCGGGGATTATACGCATCAGGGATTAATAACTCATCGGGGATTATACGCATCAGGGATTAATAACTC
>CM025787.1:9173954-9189293 GCA_014636745.2 Centella asiatica | reverse complement strand
GGATTAATAACTCATCGGGGATTATACGCATCAGGGATTAATAACTCGTCGGGGATTATACGCATCAGGGATTAATAACTCGTCGGGGATTATACGCATCAGGGATTAATAACTCGTCGGGGATTATATCAAACCCGTCAGAGACTAAGTTAAGTCTGTCTCAGATACAGGGTCGTCTTCTTCACTCCTCCATGTGTGGTGCCCTCAACCATATCCACACTTAGGTCAAAACTCATCATTCTCTCAGTGATACATAACATTTCTTTTGGTCTGCATGCCATCCTAAACACGGTTTAGGGTAAAGAAAATCAGGTTAAAGAATATTCAAGCATGGGGTTGCGACTACTGTCAACAGAATGTTTGGTAGTTAAAGGTTTGTCCATCAGGTGGTTGTCAACAACACAACACCCAACTGGACAACTTGAAATAAATGACATTTACTCCGATCGTTAGAATATGCATTAAATCATACTTTTGAGAATAAATGAACATGGTATTAAAGGTGGTAGGTAGAGCAGAGACGCAAGAAATTTAGCAAGACTTAAATAAGATGCTCTTACCTCCTTACTGTAGGAAGAAAATAAATGCTTCGGTTTATCCTTCAAGAAGAACTGCTGTCTTGAGAATTATATTTAAGTTTGATGGAAGTTTAGAAAGGTAGAATCAAGGTTACAACAGCGTGATGTGTATTTATATCACTTGGTTGAACAACAAGAACCGTAGGATCAACTTGATCTCAGCTGTTGGTTATGAAAAGAAGGAAATGACTGAAAAAGGAAAGAACGGCTGCTGTCCATCGGTCATCTTTCATAGCTGACTCTAAGGTATGATAGGGATGATGAGCATTTAATGCTGCTGTTCCCCCCCTCAGCAGTGCAGTATTTAAAAGAAACGGGTACTGTAGCTACCCGAAGCATTCATGCCAAAACACTCTTTTAAAGGTAGAACAACTTATAATCCTCATAAGCTTTACAAAATCATTTAGAAAGTAAATCTTTTGGACATCACATTGCAGATAAATTTTTCATAATAAGAAAATAATTTCAATATTCACAACTTATAAGAAAATAATTTTCATAATAATAAAAAAAATAATAAGCAAAAATAATTAGATTTCATCACGAAATTTATTTACAAATCGGGGTCTTCACATGATGATGGGAATAAAACAACAGTAAGGGATGTGCCCCTAGTAAAAGGATTTAAAGAATATCCTAAGATGATCACAAACCCCATGGATGTAGAGTTCAAAAATTTAGAAGGGGAGATCATCACCTTTTACTGGTCACAACTTGCTGCAGCCAACTTGCCAGAGATCAGATCAGTCCTTGAAGCTCTAGAATCAGGCACAAATGTCAACATTGTCAACTTCAGAAGACTTATTCAGAAGGAGCTGGAACATCTTGTAGTAGGAAGAGAAGACAACAGGCTCAGGATTCCAGATCAAAACCCAGATCAAAGAAGACAAAGCCTTGGAAGTGACTCTCAACCGATTGAATCAAGTCATCCATTGCCCTTTGTTTCAGCTCAAAAGAGAAGGGGATCCTAATGTCTAAAATGCATACTTTTATAATAGTTATAGGAAATACTTGTACAGTTTTTTTTTGTTGCTTTGTTGTTCATACAAATACAATAGAATAGATCAATACAATTTTGTAGAATTTCTGTTAGAGTATAGTTTTGGTTTTGACATCATTATAAGTGTGTCAAGTAGATTTATGGTTATCAAATTAATAATCATAAATAGGGGGAGATTGTTAAGTATAAATGATGATGATGATTTTAGTTTTGATTGTGCATTTGACATACTTAGGGTGTTTTATAAACCAAAGTATTTGCATATGTTTTGCATTCATTGATGATCAACTTAGTCATCAGAAGATGAAGTATCACTCACTAGGCAAGTCACTAGTTGAACCTTCTTAAAGACTTGATAGTGAAGAGGGATGTCTGTTGTTACTCAAAAACACTTAAATATTCTGCACATCAGACATTCCAAACGAAATCAACAAAGATTCAGTGATTAAGACCATTTGGGGAATCTGTTAGGGGAACCCATCAGGGGATGACAAAGGCAGGCCAACCTGTCGGGGGAACGCCTTAGGGTATGGCAGTGGCATGCCAAACTCATCAGGGGGAATGCGTCAGGGAATGACAGTGACATGTCAACTTGTTAGGGCAATACATTAGGGTATGACAGTGTCAAGCTAATCCGTCAGGGGGAATGCTCAGCACTGCATCAGTGGAAGCCATCAGTGGATGTTTTGAGTCTTAATGTCAGGGGATCAAGAAACACTTGGATAACTTGAGTGACGTTTGAAGCACTGATATAGTCTTAGACAGGACTTGTCATCAGGGGATCCAGAAGCACTGATCAAGTTCACATCAGGCCTTGTCATTAGTGGATAGTTATGACTGCATACACTCGTCATCAGGTATTACACGCAAATCAATGAAGCTTGTTACAGAAGCAAGAGATATAAACTAGAAAGATATTTCTTGAAGTTTGGTGGTCCAATGACAACTCTCGATCATTAAATGTATGCAGATCAGGGGAAGAAAATGAAGTAACAAAAGCAACAGTAGTCTGACACATCATTCCTAAAGGACATTGATGTGACATATATGTGGCTAAGTTGAAAAGAGCAGCACGTCCAAGCATGTGTGTTCAACTACTGATCTTCTATATATGCAAAAGAGTTCTCATTGCACAGTATCAATCAAACAGATCGACCAACACATAGAAGCACACAAACATTAGAGAAGCTTTGAAACATTTTTGAGAGAAAATATTCAAAGAAATATTGTAGCTAGTGAGTGTGAAAGAGAAGCTATAACTTGTTACATAATTTGTAGCTGTTTAGTCACATTTGTGATTAACCAGATTTCCAGAAAAACCTCAAGTTTTAATACAACTATTTTAACTTGAATGCTTGTGTGATCTTTTTAAAGTCAATATAGTTTTTCTGATAGTATAACTATTTCCATCTGTGATTAACAAAGTTTTTAAAGATAAAAAAGATTTGAGTGTTTACATTCATCCCCTTCCCCCCCCCCCCCCCCCCCCCCCCCCTACAAACACTTGAGCATGTTTTGTTCTAACAGAAGTATTAACAATATTGAAGGAAAATAAGCTTTAATGAACTTGAAGAAGTGGAATTTTATGGCCAATAAATTGTTCTTCCTTTGGTTTGTTATAACACAATATGGTATTGAGATTGATGAGAATAAAGTGAAGGCAATTAAAGAGTGAGACACTCCCAAAACTATTGGGGAGGTTCGTAGTTTCCATAGTTTGGCTACTTTCTATCAAAGTTTCATTAAAAACTTTAGCACTATGTTAGAACAAAATAAACTAACGTGTTTGTAGAAGGGGGATTGAATACAAACACCACACCTTTTTCACTTTTTAAAACTCTTAACACGAAAACTCGAATAGCTACAAGTTTATCCCATGATGAAGATGAACCCAGAAAAACAATATAGTTTTTAAAATGAATACACAAAGATTCTAGTTAAAATAGTTGTATTATAACTAGGGATTTTTCTGGGAATCTGTATAATCACAAAGTGATTAAATAGCTACAAATCTATAAGTTACTACAACTTCTTGTTTCACACACTAGCTACAATTTCTCTCAGAAATATTTCTTTCAAGAACTATTACAAAACTTCTCTCTAGAGTATGAAGATGACAGAGATGTTTCTAAGTTTCTCGACATCTTGTATTTTTCTCTCTCATCTATTGTTGGTAGTGTGTAACAACTATTACATATATAGGAAAACATAGATAGAACCATGTGCTTGCCATGCTTCTTTTTTAACGTAGCCGTAGTATGTCCAAACATTGTCCTTTTGGAGATACACGTGTCATATTGTTATTGGCTATTATTGCTTCTATTTCAATCTTTGTTCTCCATGCATTTATGGTGTAAAGGTTGTTATTGGACCACCAAATTTCAAGGAATATCTTCCTAGATATACCCCATGCTTCTATGCCAAGTATCAGTGTATAACTTGTAAGCCCGGATGATGAATAGTTTAAATTTTAACTATCCCCTGATGACAAGCCCTGATGTTAACTTGATCAGTGCTTCATTATCTACTGATGTTAATCCTTGATGTAGAATTAGATAGTGCTTATTGATCTCCTAATGTTAAAACCTAATGTTATCCACTGATGTCATTTGCTGATGTAGTGTTCAAGTTATCCCTTGAAGGTATCCCCTGATGGTATCTCCTGACAGTCAAGTTATCCCCTGATGGTATCCCCTACTCATATCAATTGATGATATCCCCTAATGTAGTATTTAGGCCATCCCCTGATGGTATCCCCTGACGGATTTATCCACTGATGCTTTTTCAAATACTCACATCTTTAATCACTAATACTAATTTGGCCTTTCCTTGAATGCCTGATGTATGAAATACTTAAACATTAAGTACAATAGACATTCCCTAACACTAACAAGTCTTTTTGGATATCCACTGATGACTTGCCTAGTTCAATTAAGGCTATCCCCTGACAGACTAAGTTGTCCATCAGTGAATGCTTATTTATGCAAATATACTAAGACTTATAAAATACCTTGAGTAGTTACAAGTGCACAGTTATTAAATAACATTTATATCATCATCAACATCATTATACCTAACAATCTCATCCTACTTTTGATTATCAATTGGATAACCATAAATCTAGTTTGTTTACTATGTAAATGATGATGTCAAAACTAAAACTATAAAGAGTAAAGAATGAGAAATGCAATTGCATTGATCTATGTGTATTTATACAAAAAGAAAGAATAACTATTTACAAATATACAATACCAAAACAAGTGATTATCACTTAGGTTGCAAGATCATTCTATTTTTGAGCTACTACAAAGGGCAATGGATGACTTGATTTAATCGGTTGAGAGTCATTTTCATATCCTTGTCTTCTTTGGTCAGGATTTTGAACAGGAATCTTGAGTCTTTTGTCTTCCCCACCAGCCTTCAATGTCTCGAACTCCTTTTGTAGCAATCTTCTGAAATTGACAATGTTGACATTTGTGCTTTGTTCCAAAGTTTCAAGGACTGATCCAATCTATTCCAAGTTAGCTGTAGCAAGTTGTGACCAATAAAATGTGATGATCTCCCCTTTGGAGTTTTTGAACTCAACACCTATTAGAACTAAAGCACAATTTATTCTCTAAACATCATCGTCATTGTTTAACTTTAACAACACCCATGGGGCTTGTGATTATCTTTGGATATTATTTGAATTCTTTTATTAGGGGAACATCCCTTACAAGTGCTGAGATCCCATTATCAACTCTGGTTTCTTCAATCTCCTTCCACATTTTCTTGACAAATATGACTCTGAACTTAATGACATGTTCATTCTTGTGATAAGCAATTTGGCTTAGAACATGCATTACCTCCTCAAGGTCAAGCTCATCAACATCTTTATCCCTCATGTGCTTCTCTTTCCCATCAGCAACTTTGTAGTATAACTTTAAAGATTTCTCCATGGCTGTGGGCAAGTTTTTAATGTCATTGATGGCTTTCCTCAGCTTCTTAAGTTCTCCCCTCAAGTCTCTATTTAGCGTCGTTATGTTGGGCACATTTTGCTTGGCTAGGGCAAGTTGTTCAGCATCCATCCTCCTGAACAATCAAAAGAGACTATGAACTCAGACCTACTCTTTATCTAAATGATAATTACATTCTCCTTGTTGCTCTTTACCCTGACATTTATGTTGTTGATGGAGTGCATAGATGTCATGCTCTTTTGTTTGTCATCCTTAGAAATTCAGCTAATATAGGTGGTCCATATGTTACAGGAGAAGGAGTTTGAACGTTGGCTTTAGATGACTTGGGTTTGGTAACATCAAGGGATGTTAAAGGTACTTGAGTGTCAGGCCTTTTCGAGTTGCCTTTGCTTTTGTCCCCTGATGCACCTTTTGAGAGCTGAGTTTCCTCGAGGCTTTTAGCTTGACAATTCTCTTCTCTTCTTCCTTCTCCTTCTCCATAGCCATTTCCTCCTCTTATTGAAGTTATTGTGCATAGAGTGCATTAGCTTGAACAATCTTCTTATGTTGAGGAAATACAAGCTCCACTTTCCCATCTATTAGAACTTCAATAGGTGTTGCGAAGTGAGTTGTCTTCATAGCATCTCTGAGTAGCTTGGGTTTTCCTGATTGAATAAAGTTCTTCTTTTTAGGTTCTTTAATTAGAATACCCCTTGCCCTTGTCTTTTCTAGTCATTGGACCTTCTTGAGAAGAAGTCATACTACCTGATGGTAGTGCTTTGAGTTTCTCAGCAATAACCCTTGATGAAGTGTTTGAAGTTTTTTCCCCTTTTTTGGTAGCATTATCAATAAAAGTTGAGAGTGTGTTTTCCCAATGAGATAGCCGAGAACTTGTAGAAGGGGGGTTGAATACAAGTTCTCTGAATTCTTTTCGATTTCTTGTTCTTTAAGAAATTAATTATTACTTGCGGAATATAAAGAACAAGAACAAATTTATAAACAATTGCTTTTATTGATTTTAACAATTGACTACAAATTCTAACAATCACAACAATATAATCGTCAGCTTCATTTTTTTCTGTATTGTATATCTATGATAAACTATCAAAACATATAACTTCTGTTACAACTCTGTAAACCTAATTACAGCTTCCTAAACTGAATCGTAATTAATTCAGTTACCAATTCTAAATAAAATTCAGCTTCCTTATTCGAATCAAATACAATCTTTCCTTTTTGATTAGGAATAGATTTCTGGTTAGTTTCCTTATCAGCTACATCTTCAATAATATCTCAGTCCACGTGGAAGACATTCCTTATTCAATTCGAACTCTGTATCTTATCAGCGAATAATTCACGACTAGTCCCCGACAGCTTCAGTCTTAGTCCCCGATCACCTTAGTCTTTGGTCTTTACTCCCTGATCAGGTTGTGTAGTCTCCGATGCTTTTAGGCTTAGTCTTTGATGACGTCAGCTTAGTCTCTGATGCTTTAGACTTAGTCTTTGATGACGTAAGCATTAGTTTCTGACAGACAAAACTTAGTCTCTTGTAGGCAAAATCCTTAGTCTCTGACAAGTGTTGCCTTAATCTCCAATAAGCCTTTTCTTAATCTCCGACGGATCATAACACAATATGACTTTGTTGAAGCTTTGATACAATCTCCAGTAGTTATTTACAATCAAAAATAAATCTATCTCTTTATTACAAATGAATAAATCACAATCAAAGAGATAACTACTAGCTACAAAATCTCAATGCTACTAATTAGCACTTTCTATACATTTGTAATCTAAGTCATCTAAGGACAATCATCATCAAATGTTATAAAACCTAACAGAGTGGGGTAATGACTTGAAGAAGTGTTTGAAGGTTGTCAGCCATTGTTTGTTGTAAAGCTTCCATCTTTGTAAATCTTGTGTCGAAAAAAAAGTGTTGTTGGTCAACACTGTCTGATAGTTTTTTGAACTTCAAAAGTGAATGGCTGGTGGCAAAAGTATCAACAACATTCTATACATTTTTTATCTTCTTAGTAAAGTTAGTTTGGAGCTGGTAAAACTCAACGTCCGTAGATTTACCTATCATGATCTATGATTTCAAGATCTTGACAAGGACAGGATCTGTTGTACGTGGGAGATCTTGTGTGATAAGTTTTATTGTATTTGTCATAGAGTTCTTCTGATAGCAATAATGAACTCCCATAGGTTGTAAGAATTCACCCATTGGAGTGTCATCCTTATCACTAGATGAAGAACTGGTTGTATGTACATCAGCAGAGTTTTCTCTTTGTTCTTTATTATTAAGGATCTCATCCTTGCGTCCCTCTTGCTCTCTTTTTTCTGGGCCTTCTAAGGCATCTCTCTGTATCTCTCTTTTCTTATTGCCTTCTAGGGCAGTACTTTCAGTCTCTCCTTTTGCCAAGGTCCTCTCAGTGGATTGACTTTGCCTCTCTTCACTAAGTATTCTCTCATCCTCACTTTGTATAGTCGTAAAAGGGCTCCTATGGGTTAGATTCTCATCAATTGTGGACAATGTTAACAAGGCATTTACAAGAAGAGTGTCCATAAATGAGAGATGAGTAAGAGAGGGAGATTTATGTGTATGTACAATGGAAGGAGTATATGTACTTATAGAGGAAGTATTTACATTGGTACCTATATCCCCTTATTGATCATCAGTGATTGGGACATTGAGAAAAGAATCAACCATTAAGAAGTCATGACTCTCAATCACTAAATCATTTAGTATGGGCTCCTCAAAGAAGTGAGAAGTTGGAGGATTTGATGTCGTGATACTTAGAGTTTGTGTCATGACATCTGAAGAGATTTGAGGTAAAGAGAAAGAAGGTAGAGGTGAAGAGGGGAGTGTTGGCTGGATCACAGAGTGAGGAGTTGATCCATTAAAAAATTTAGATAAAAAACTTATGTGTGCACTCACTCTGTTAAATTTCTTCAAGTGGCTCTCAGAGACCCTGATGAGTGTTTCATCAAGTTATGTGGTCAATGTTTGTGCCTCACTCATCTTTGTCCTTGGTTGGAGACTATTTTCAATAACTGAATCTTTTTGGGAGGAAAGCTAGAGATGCGTTAAGTTCATTATCAAGGTCAGTATCCTTTTGTGAGGATACTGCATGGTTTGGTTTGGGGTCATCTCTCTTGTCTTTCTTCTTCTTCTTCTTCTCCTTCAAGCCAACCACTCTCTCTCCTTACTCCTTCTCAGTTGTTTTGGTTACTTATGAGGTTTTTCTTTTAGTACCCTTAGTCTTTTGGGAGATTAAGGGTTGAGCTATTAAGAGTTGTTGTTTAGAAGAGGGTTGTACTACTTGGGTAGGCTAAGAAGTGGTAGTTGTCTCAGCCGTTGTAGTAAAAAGTAGAAGAAACAGAAGGTTGGGAAGAGGATTGGGCTACAGTGTTTACCTGTGTCATGTGTTATGGAAGCACAAATGGCTCGTTTGTGTAGGCTTTCTTTCTTATCTCATTGAATAGCCTTTTCGTTTGTGTATAACTTTGTATTGTTATGTCATCATTCTCAAAAGAAAGATTAGGTAGTTGATCTTTGATAATCATGGATAAAAATCTGACATAATATACTTCTGAGTTCTTAGAAGTATAAGTACCCATTTTAATAATCAAATCATCAATAATTAATATATATATATATATATGTGTGTGTGTGTGTGTGTGTGTGTGTGTGTGTGTGTTAGGTTTTATAATATTTGATGATGATTATACCTAGAATACTTAGATATACAAGTGTACAGTTAGTGCTAATTTATAGCATTTGGATTTTGTTAGCTGGTAGTTTACTCTCTGATTCATGTAATTTATTTTTATATAAGAGTAAGTTGATGTGTATTATAAGAGACTACCAGAACTGCATTAGAGAGTTCAACAAGTCAGAGATTATGTTTAGTCTATCGGAGACTAAGGCAAAAGCTTATCAGAGACTACAACTTAAAGCATCAGAGACTAATCTTAAGTCGTCAAAGACAAAGTGTAAGTCATCAGAGACTAAATGTAAGCATCGGAGACTAATCTTAAGTTATCAGAGACTAAAATTAAACCATCGGAGACTAAGATTAAAGCATCGGAGACTAAGCTTATGCTATCGGAGACTAAACAGTTGATCAGAGACTAAAGTAAAATTACTCTCTGATGTAGTACAGAGTTCTATTTGAATTAGAAGTTATCTTCGACATGGACATTGAAGAGTCATTGAAGACGAAGCTGGTTAGAAATATACCAAAGTAGTAATTAAGAAATTGATAGCTATTCGAATTGTATAGAGAAAACATATGTTGAATAGGATTAGAAGCTAAATTACGATTCAGATTTGGAAGTTGTAATTAATTTTACAGAGTTGTATTAGAAGCTGTGTGGTTATATAGATTTGTATATATACAGTACAAAAATCGAAGCTGACAATCAATTTGAGATTGTTAGAATTTGTAGTCAATTGTTAATCAATAAAAGCAATTGTTTATAAATTTATTCTTATTCTTGTTCTTTAATTTCTACAAGTAATAATACCTCGAAGAACAGGAATTTGAAAAGATTTCAAGAACTTGTATTCAACCCCCCCTTCTACAAGTTCTAGGCTATTTCACTAGGATAATAATTGGTATCAGAGCCTGTTGATTGATATATTTCAATTAACAAGATCCAGAGATGGCCAATGATGAAGGAAACAATTCCAGCATAATGGCATATGCAGGAAGTCGTGATGGTGGAACCAGAATTCCAGTTCTAAAAAGAGAAGAATATCTAATCTGGAAACAAAAGATGTATATGCACTTGAGGGCAACCGATCTCGAATACATTGATAGGATTGAGAAGGGTCCCTATCAACCACGGAAATTTGTTCTTTCAAAAACTGTGGAAGGAACAATTATTCCTGAACACTTTGAACTTGCTACAGAAAGTGATTATACCAATGAAGACAAGTTACAAGTGTTGAAGGATGCTAAAGTGATGAACATATTTTACAATGGACTGGATAAAAATATGTTCACAAGCATCATCAACTACATAATATCAAAACAAATTTGGGACACCATCAAAGTCCTATGTGAGGGGACAGACCAAGTAAGAAGGAATAAAAGATCATTGTTAACAAAACAATATGAATTCTTTCAAGCAAAGCCTGGTGAATCAATAACATCAGTTTATGATAGATTCAATGCTTTGCTCAATGACCTGAAAATACTTGGAAAGTCCTATGATAATGAAAATGTTAATACCCAATTCATGAGGGCACTCCCACCAAGCTGGGATCCAAAAACAACTGCAGTAAGAGAATCTCATGATTTGGACATTCTCACACTAGACAGGCTCTATGGAAACCTAAAAACTTATGAACTAGAAGTAGAGCAAAGACAAAAGATGCATGGCAGGGACAAAGGAGCTGCACTAATGGTTGAGACAAAAAAGTCTCATAAGGAGCTTGATGATGAAACCTACACTGCAAGCTCGACTGATGAAGAAACTGAATCCAACACTGACGATGACATGGAGGAATTCATGGGCTTAATGGTGAAGCAATTCAAAAAATTTAGAGCTAGCAAGAAAGGTAGAAGATCATCAAGGAAGCCTAACCCAAAACGAGAAGGTCAAATTGTGACCTTTGACAAAAAGAAGATTAGATGTTACAACTGTGATGGGTTAGGACACTTTGCCAATGAGTGCAAGAAGCCTAGATCTACAAAAAGATCTAAGGATGAAAAGAAAAGAAAATCAGGGAATGACCTAGATGATAAAAGGAATAAATCAAAAAGCAAGGCCTTGATTACTGAACGCAAGGATTGCATTGATAGTGACTCTGAGGAAGAAATTGTCAACTTTGCCTTGATGGTTCAAACTGATGAGCCAAGTAATTCTACAAAGGTATGTGATGCAATTCAAAATTTTAATGTGCTTAATTTAATTGATACATCTAGCATAGAAAGCATACAAAAAGATATGTCTGATTTGCATGTTAGTTTTAGTTCATTAACCATTGAACATGCCAAAGTTAAAGAATCACATGACCAACTCTTGAAAAGAAATAGATTTCTTGAAGAGAGACAAATACAATTTGATACTATCAAGTCAGAACTGGATAAAGCCCATCACATGATAGATGTTTTGAAAAAGAGGGAATATTAATTAGTCAAACAACTTGAAAATGAACATGCTAAAATAAAAAAATGGAATCAATCCTCTAAAAAGATGTCAGACTTGGTAGGTAGTCAAATGGTAGGTCAAAAATCTGGTCTAGGTTATGATGAGTACCTAGGTAAGAAAATAGATATGGAAGATCTTGTTGAAGCTGCTAACTCCATGACTAACAAACCAATTCCCATTAAAAGAATTAATTTTGTCTCACCAGTCATTGAACCTAAATTTATCAACACTCAAAGTCAACATGTCACTGCAGTTATGAAAAATGATCAAAATTCAGTGAATACTGTTGAAAAGAGTGGAAGCAAAAGATTGAATATAGGAATCATGACCAAGACACAATTAAACGAAAAATTGGAAAATCTTACTGAGTCTAAGGTTGAAAAGTCAATGGAGTCTAGTAGTGGAAAAAGGAATAGGAATGGAAAAATAGGCATCAATAAATATACTAATTATGCTAGAATGCCTGATGCTCCTAGAAAAACATGTCACATATGTGGAAATCCCAACCACATAGCTATACATTATAGGAGTAAAAATAGAGTTCCTATAGTAGAGACTGCACCAACAAAGATATCTAAAGAAAAATCACTTGTAAAAAGGTTTAACCATCTTTGCAATAATTGTGAAAATTCTGAACTTGGTAGTCTCTCACCTTCAAGAAGAAAGACTATTGATTGTTCAATAAAAGTTAAAAATTCTAAAAGACAATCAACTCCATCTGAGTCAAGTCTTGATTCTAAAACTAGTGAGAAAGGACCCAAGAAAATCTGGGTCCCAAAAAAATTCTAACTAGTTATTCTTACTGTGCAAGGCAAAAAGAAAAAATCATGGTTCTTGGACAGTGGATGTTCAAGGCACATGACAGGAGACAAGTCCCTGCTTAAACAATATGAAGAAAAGAGTGGCCCTAAGGTAACTTTTGGAGATGACAGCAAAGGCCATACAAAGGACTATGGCAATGTTGAGCATGGAGATGTCATCTTCACTGAGGTATCACTAGTTGATGGCTTAAAGCACAATCTGTTAAGTGTGAGTCAACTATGCGATAGAGGATTCTATGTCATCATGAAAGAAGATCAGTGCCAGGTGTGTGACAAGGAATCTGGAAATGAGATATTAACAGAGAAAAGAAAAGAAAATTTGTACACTACAAATCTAATCTCTTCCACTAATCAAGTCACATGCCTTTATAGGAAAGCCTCAGCTGATGAAAGTTGGCTTTGGCATAAGAAGCTCTCCCACTTAAACTTCAAAAACATAAACAATTTGGTGAGAAAAGGATTGGTAGCTGGCATTCCTCAATTGGAATTTACACAAGAATGGTTGTGTGAATCATGTCAGAAAGGAAAACCAAGAAGTGTGTCATTCAAGAGCAAACCGGCAACATCAATCACTGACCCTTTACAGTTATTACTTATGGACTTATTAAGAAACAGATATGCTTTGGTTATAGTGGATGATCACACAAGGTATACTTGGGTAAAATACCTTCACTCAAAAGATGAAGCTACTCAGTTGATTATTGATCATATCAAGAAAGTAGAAACTGAGTCAAAAAAAAAGGAAGGTTTATAAGAAGTGATAGAGGAATAGAATTCAAAAATACCCAAGTAAATGAATTCTGCACTGAAAAAGGGATATCTCATCAATTCTCAGCTCCAAGAACTCCTCAACAAAATGGAGTTGTTGAGAGAAAAAATAGAACTCTTATTGAAGCAGCAAGGACAATGCTAGAAGAATCAAAGCTTCCAACCTATTTCTGGGAGGAAGCAATTAGTACTGCTTGTTTCACACAGAACAGGTCCTTGATCAACAAGACTTACAACAAAACACCCTATGTGTTAATGACTGGGAGAAAACCAACTCTCAAGTTTCTGCATGTGTTTGGTTGTAAGTGCTTTGTTCTGAGAGATTCATCAAAGAGAAGAGGAAAATTTGACAGCAAATCTGATGAAACAATTTTCTTAGGTTACTCTCTTTCAAGCAAGCCATATAGAGTGTATAATTTAAGAACAAAGGTCATTGTGGAATCAATTCAAGTTATTTTTGATGATAGCAAGATTCCAAGAATGATTGGGCAAGGATTGCAAGAAACTCTCAGATTTGAGAATGAATTGGAAGCATGGATGGATCCATCAGAGACTAAAGAATTACCCCTAGATGACTATGTTCCTTCGGTTAGTGAGGGGGAGTTAACAGTTGTGCGTGAAGTACCAAGGACTAATACTACAATAGAGACTTGAGCATTAGCATCTGATGAAACACAAGGAACTAATAACACAAATGCACAATCAGAGACAACTGAGACACCAAAGACTATTAAAATCAACAGTCAAGATGAGACAAATAGTTCAGGGGAAGCTAATAATGAAGAAGTCACTAGTTTAGGGGGAGTAGTCTCTGATCCAACAACTAGATTGGACAATGTCAATCTAGAAAATGAAGCCTCATCTTCAAGATTAAATCTGCCACCTGCAAGACCTTGGTTGGAGATCATACACCAGATTTAATTATTGGAGATTTAGAGGAAGGAGTCAAGACAAGAAGTGCAACACAAAATGAGTGTCTTTATCTCAGTTTTCTGTCAAAAATTGAGCCAAAGAAAATTAAAGAAGCACTTCAAGATCCTGTCTGGGTAATAGACATTCAGGAAGAATTAAACCAATTCACAAGGAATAAAGTCTGGAGATTGGTGCCCAAACCAAGGAATAGATCAATAGTTGGTGCGAAGTGGGTCTTCAGAAACAAATTAGATGAAGCTGGTACAACCACAAGGAATAAAGCAAGATTGGTAGCAAAGGGTTATTCTCAAGAAGAAAGAATTAACTATGAAGAAACCTTTGCACCAGTTGCAAGACTTGAAGCAATAAGGATTTTCTTGGCATATGCAGCCTATAAAAACTTCAAGGTGTACCATATGGATGTCAAAAGTGCTTTCTTGAATGGAAAGTTGGAAGAAGAGGTCTATGTTGAACAACCACCAAGTTTTGTAGATCCTAAGTTTCCAAATCATGCCTACGGGTTAGATAAAACACTTTATGGATTAAAACAAGCACCCAGGGCCTGGTATGATACTCTCTCTCAGTTTTTAATTGAAAATAAATTTGTTAGAGGTATCATAGATAAAACACTTTTTTATAGAAAACAAGGTTCTGATTTAATACTTGTGCAAATATATGTGGATGATATCATATTTGGTTCTACAAATGAAAAACTATGTGAAAGATTTTCAAAATTAATGCAGTCTAGATATGAAATGAGTATGATGGGTGAGTTAACATTTTTCTTAGGACTACAGATAAAACAGTCAACTGATGGAATCTTTATTAGTCAGTCCAACTACAACAAGGACTTACTAAGAAAATATGATCTGGTTGACTGTGCATCTGCAAAAACACCCATGGCTACAACCACTAAGCTAGATAAGGATTTAAAAGGAAAGAAAGTTGATATTACTAGCTTTAGAGGCATGATAGGCTCTCTCTTATATCTAAGTGCAAGTAGACCTGATATAATGTTTGCGACATGTTTATGTGCTAGATTTCAAGCTGACCCTAGAGAGTCACATTTGATTGCTGTCAAAAGAATACTCAGATATCTAAAGGGTACTACAAACCTTGTGTGAAGACCCCGATTTGTAAATAAATTTCGTGATAAAATCTAATTA